>CM052883.1:103926963-103937907 GCA_028534135.1 Potos flavus | reverse complement strand
TCATGACCAATAACCTCGAATGGACTTTTATTTTTTTATTTATTTTTTTCGCGTGGACTTTTAATATTACTCAGCAATCCTGCCTATATGGACCAGTTGTTTTAGTCTCACACTCTCTTTAAGAGAAAATCCGCACTTTTTTCATTTTCTTCAAATCACCAGGATCTCTTGCCCATATTTACTCTTAGCCAATGACATTTATTCTTTTCCCACTGAGAAAACAGAGACATAAGAACACAACCTCCATAACTTTCCATCACTATTTTTCTACCTATCTATTACTGAGGCCATATAAACTAGGTTTAAGTTTAGGATTAGGGTTATTTCAGAGATTCTGCCTTTGCTTTTAGTATAGAAAAACTGCTCATTTCCCTGTCCACAACCAACCAACCCTCCACTTGTGTACTAGATTTCATCCTCTCCAAATATCTCTTATCCCAGCAATTTGTCTTCCTTTTCCTACTTCATCAGTTGCTCATTCTCTACATGATTAGTCCCATCAAGAAACAAAAAAATATCATAATCTCAATCCTCCTCCAGCTACCATCTCACATCTCTGTTCCCCATTTATCAAAACTCTTCAAACATTATTCATATTTAATGTCGAAAATTTCTCTCCTTATTCTTTCTCAAACTCAAATTCTTTCTCAAATTACTTTCACCAATTCACTGAAATTTCTATTTTTAGAATAACCAATGAGGGGTCCTCTGGGTGGCTCAGCCGGTTAAGCATCTGCCTTCAGCTCAGGTCCTGATCCCAGGGTCCTGAAATGAGCCCAGCGTCAGGCTCCCTGCTTGGCAGGGAGTCGGCTTCTCCCTCTCTTCTCCCCTCCTCCTGCTTGTGCTCCCTCTCTTTCTCTCTCTCATGAATAAATAAAAGCTTTATAAAATAAAATAAAATAAAAAAATAAAATAAAATAAAATAAAATAAAATAAAATAAAATAAAATAAAATAAATAAAATAAAATAAAATAAAATAAAATAAAATAAAATAAAATCACCAATGAGGAGTGCCTGGGTGGCTCAGTGGTTAAGTCTCTGACTCTTAGTTTAGGCTCAGGTCATGATCTCATGGGTCATGAGATCCCAGCCCCAGGTAGGGCTCCACATTCAGTGGAGAGTCTACCTGAAAATTCCCTCTGTCCCTCCCCTCACTCAGGTGTGCATGCATACTTTCTGTCTCTCCCTCTAAAATTAATAAATAAATCTTTTTAAATAATAATAAAATAACCAATGAACTTAATATTGCTAAATCTAATGATCAGTCTTTATCTTATTTACTTATCAGCAACATTTAAAATAATCAATTACTCTATTATTCCCAAAAATACTTTCTCCACTTTGGTGACACTCTCTTTTGGTTTTCATCCTACCTTTTTGGGTTCTTCTTCTCAGTCTCCATTGCTAGCGGATTCATGTCTTTTCCCTTTCTACATTCAAGCCCTTGATAGTGTCATGTGGTCTCATGTCTTAAAAGCTATTTTTAAACTAGTGGCTTCCAAGGTTACATTTCCAAACTGAATCTCTCTGTGCTCAAAACTTGTATGTACATATGCTTATTCAATATTCTTCCTTGAGTGGCCAGTAGGCATCTTAAATTGTGTATGTTCAAAAATCAAATTTCTGATTTTTTTCACCCACTATAAGTTTGATCCTTGTACCATTATCACAATCACTTCAAATTGAAACTTCATTTTTCTATTTAACCATATGCAAAGTTTTGAAGTTTATTCTTTATTTCTTTGCCTCTCTCCCAATTCACAGCCAACCAACAGCATTGCTACATAATCTAACTTTAAAATATATCCACAATCTACTACTTTTCATGATTGCTACTACTATCCCTGATGCCCTGGCAACCATTTTATTTAGCCTGGTTATTGTGGTAATTATTTTATGTGTCTCCCTACTTTGCTTCCTCTCTTACGCTCCTACTGCTCATTCTCAATGCAGCACCCGGGATGATTATTTTACAAATAACTCAGATTATTTCACTCCTCTCTTCAAATCCCTCCAATGATATCCCACCTCAGAGAGCAAGCCAATGTCTTTACACTGACCTACAGATGATCTGCCTATCATTCTATCCCTCAACTCATCTCTCCTTTGACTCTGACCCAAATTCAGTCCATTTCAGTCACCCAAACATCTCTAGCCTTTGACTTTGACCTCTTTCTTCTTGGAATGACCCTGCCAAGGTACCTAGATGGGTTATTCCTTTAGCTTTTTCAAGGAATCACAGTGGCCTCCCTGGCTACCTACATAAAATGTCACCCTTCCTCCATGTCTCACACTCCCTAGCTCCCTTAATTTGCTTTAGTGTCCTTCAGGACACTCGCCAATATCTGCTTATTTCATGTTTATTTATTATACATCTTCTCACTTCAACCTTCATTAAAACTATAGCTCCACGAGAGTGAGAATTCGTGGCACTGTCCTCTGTGTATGACACTTAGTAGCACTCTCTGAAAGATTACTGAATTCATGAATAAATGAATAAACATAGTATATGCCCAATTATTATCGAAAACGCAATTAATCCTGTTCTCTTCTAAGATTTTATAACACTTAAAAGTCCATATCATGTCAGTTAGCAGGTAAAGTTTTTTGTCGATAGTTACCAGTTTCAACTCATGTGCAATGCAGAAACCATATTTTAAATTTCTTTTACATCTGCCATAGTACTTTAATTACTTCTCAATTACTGGCAGGTGCTCATAAAATCTAGCATATAGATTAAAATACTCATTGATAACATGGATCTAAACACTCCCAAAAATGTAACAAATTTGCTGATATTTCCCTCTCTTCCTTCTGCTTTTTTTTTTAAATAAAGTTAGCTAAGAGGTAATCACATTAGGAAATCTTGATTTCTCAGTTCCACTGTGTTCTATGCAAAAGAAGAGTAAGTGAAGCGAAAGGAGAATAAAAAGCAGAAGAGGGGAAGCAAGAATTGGAATTCCTACTGCATGAGCAGATCTTCTGGGTTTACCCTGAGGTACTGTTGTTTAATTAAACATCATGTAATAGATAGCAATATCTTGAGCTTCCTTCCAGTTTAAATATTTAATTCAACTGGGATGAGGCAATGTGGACTTCAAAAGGAATTAACATATCATACAGATTATACATAAGATTTGAGCATTTTAGAAATTCAGCAATTTGGTATATGACCAGAGAAACATTACAAACTTAAATAACCACAATGTTACAACATAAACAGGCAAAAAGGATTCTGAGTTTATTTTATTTACTTCAGTGTAAAAAGAAGTTTCACCCATTTAGTTGCCTTCTCTTGAATTTAATGTATCCCTTGACCATAAATGTTACTTTAGATCTGATTCAGTAGTTCATCACTGTAACTTACACCATCTCCTTGACAGAGATATAGAATATCTCTTCACAGGAACATTTTACTCAAACATATCATGTCACCTTTCAACCTTCTCTTCTCCAGGCTAAACTATGTCAACTGCTCTATCTTCCCTTTACAGATTTTGCTTTCTTACTGGAATAATTTCTGTAAGTCCTCTCTATTATTTCTTTCTTTCTTAAATGCCTAGAAATTTAGGAACCAATAACTGAACACATCATTTCAGAGGGCTTAAATGGTGCACAAGATTATAGAGAAGCAGTAAGAACCCTGGACTAAGAAATGAAAAGCCTGGATTCTAGTGCTATTTTAATTATTCATTAGAGTTGCCTTGATGAAAGGACTTACCACCCTGAGCCTTAATTTCTCCAAATTTTAAAAACCAGAGAAATATCCCATTTTATCTAATGAGGTCTTTGGGGTATGAGGATGCATTATGAAATATAAATCGTTTTATAACTATACATTTCCTGTCAACCAGTCTAAAAGGAAATTTTCACCATTAAAAGAAAGGCTACAGGATTTTTTTTTTTTTTACATACTAACATCATTGGAGAATACCAAATTTCTGTTTTTTAGAAGAGTTGAAAACTATTAAATATGACTTTTTGAACCTATTTACCAGGGCACATATAATTTTTTAAAATGTATATTGTGCTATTCATGTCTTTATTAGATAAAGTAATAGGAAGCAGAGGAAGAATAAGAAAATAACTAGGTAACTGCTTGTCTTGGTTTAAACTCTTCCCATTCAAAATATTGATATGTTTTGATTGTGTGGAATTAACATAAATGGGTATGATTCAGCAGAGCGCAAGGGGTATTGGACAGAAAAAAAAAATTCTCACATAATGGGTGTTTGGGGCCTGATTTCCTTCCCAGCATGCTACATATGTAATCACCGAATGTGATACAGAAATGCATGGATTTCCTCTTCACAGTCTCCCCCAACACACATCAACACACCTCAACACACACATACAACCCTCCCATGTTTACACATTGTTTCTGTTCAGTCTTATTCAAATGAAACATCTTCTCTTATGTTTCTTTTTTCTCCCTGATTTAAATCGTCTGAAATTTAAAAACCCATTTTCTAAAACATGTACAAAAATATGATACTAGAAACAAAGCCCCAAATTGATTTGTGAGGCCTTTGAAGTTTACTGACTTCTACGATACAGAAACTACAAAAGCAGTCTTCACAGATCTCTAGTCAGTACATAAAATTTGTAGAATCTGGGGTAGGACTGGCATGGACACAGAAACACCACACTTTCCCATAGGCAGATATGAATGACTCCTAAGGGAGAGGGACCCCTTCAACTCTGCAAAATTTATCCTTTGGCTAAATACTTTAGTATACATTTTTAAGTATGTACATTTCCAACTTCCTGCCCTAGCTTACTTTAAGTGTCATGGAATTTTTTATAGTCAATCAAATAACGGTTTCCTTTAATCTTGATGACTGAAAAAGTAAACTGAAAACAAAACAAAACAAAATTCTACTATGCTGTGGGTAGACGGTTATAGAAAAAATTCCTCAGCATACAGTTCTTTGGTTGCAAACACCAGGAACTCCCTTCAAACTACCTGAAGCAACAGAAGTTTACTGTGATAGATATTGTGCTATCTCTTATGACCACCACTTGAGGAGTGGTAAAAGTTCTTAGAAAAAAATAAGTTTTGTCTGGGCAGATACTCAGAACTGGGTCCACTAAAAGAACTAGGCAAGGAAAAATAATAAAGCACATATTTTATTCAAAAAGTCTCACCTCCATTCCTTTTCTTGGAAAGTTCTTTTTCCTCTCTTTCGACATCCACTTTCTTCTAAATTAACTGTCTCATGCTTCCTAGGCAATCTGCTTTTTAAAATCATTCTTTTTTAGCACCTAATACTTCCCAACTTCAATTTTCACATTTTTAAACTAGAGCTGAAGATGCCTGCCTTCCAGAGGTAAGACAGAAAACCGAGATGAGACAATACATGGGGGGGAAAAAAGTCTATCATAGTGCTTGTGTAATTTATGCTCAGTAAAGATCTTTATTTTTGTTTTTCAGTCATTAAATCATACTGATAAGTTAGTGACATAATGTGTTGCTTCTCCCAAAGATGTATAAATGAAGAAGAGAGTCTCTAGGAGTAGTGGTTTCATATAGCCACCTCTTGGAGTGAATACGGTAAAGAACTATTATAAAAATATTCCAACGATATATTATCAGAGGACAGTAAGAGCTGAATGGATAGCTACTATGCTCTATTACTTTCAACACATTCATGCTACTTTCAACAAATATGCTTATCTGAATATATAAATATAGGTAGTATACAAGGTACCAATTCTAGTTTGATTATTTATGCTTATTTACTTACTTATGTTTAACATGTGTTTCTTCTGGGTAAAATCATAAAACTTAAAATTATGTATGACTCTTTTATTGAAGAATTTTCCCAGTGGTTCTGGGCTACTGAGTCCCTGTATAACTTCTGTTTATTTTCCTGACAATTTGTCAATATACCACACAAAGTTATGGAAATTCTTCTACATTGCATCTGACATCTTTCAATGAGATGATGGAAAATCGTGATCTTTAAGTCAACAGCACTCAAAAGGTAGCTAATTAGATTTTTAAATCTTTAGGGTATATAAGATTTAAAAGTCAGACATCAGGAATTATTAAAAGGAAAGAGATTGACAGTTCTGTCCACAGACTTCATTGATTACAATATGATATTTATAAAACCACAACATTAGAGAAAAAAAGTACTATAAATATTTTGCTATGGAAAATCCAGGAGGGGATATAAAGGATGCCAAAGAAATATTAAAGGCTTTCATGGAACTACAGCATCAGAATTCCAAAGATAAGAGTGTTCTGAGAATAAGCTATGAACACCATACTTACAAATAGATTACCCACTGGACCCATTCGTTAACCACTCCTTTAAAACATGGCAAAAAGGACCAACATCTTAAGAAAATGCAGCAGGTCATTCACCACCAGATGATGAATGTTTCCTGCAAGGTGGGTGTAAGGGGGGATATTGTAGTGTGCAAACAAAGAGAAGACACTTCTTGGAAGAGACTAGGCTTTTTAGAGCATCTAAAAATAACCAAAAGTCTCCAAATATATTTCTAGTCTCTCTATAATTGGAACATTCTCAAAATCTGGAAGGGAAAAAGACCTAATATTTACTCAAGTTTATTATTATCTGCAATGATGAAAAGAAGTAAATTTAATTTTTTAAAGACCACTTGTTGAGACAATGTCTCATTTCCTTCTACCTTAAGCACATTTCTCCTAAGAAGAAAATTTTATATTCTCAGCTGTGCAACTTACAAATATGAATTGAACTAGACACATTTTCAACCTTTTGAGGACATAGCTTATATTTCCTTTTTTCTATGTTAGAAATTAAAAGTATATTTAGCAATTTCCTTGAAATTTGGCTGGATGGCTTGATGAGAAGCAAAAGGCATGACCACTCTCAAATCTACACAGCTAATGATTTTATGATTTTTTATGATTTTATGATTTTTAATATTAATGATGTTACCTAATGGTTTTCTTGCAATTCTGTAATAAAAAGGTGTGGAGAGTACTATTAATGATAGACTCAAAAGCCTTGTAAGAAGTTTCATTAAGCATGAAAGAAACACCTGGAAAGAACTTTATCTGATCCCCATTAAAAATGTGGACATAATGAAATGGACTATTTTTAGATTTGTTTATTAAAATTTGTTACAACTTAATGTTCGAAAACATCTTTCCTCCTTCACTACCAATTCTTTCCTAATTTCTCAATTTCTGTTGAATCTGATATATCTGTCTTGTTCAAAAAGTAAGTCTCCTCTCTGTTAAAAAGGCCAACAACAAAAGACCACCAGGTGCAAAGCACATATCTGATTGAGGACTTCAATTTAATATATGCAAAGAACTCTTAAAACTCAACAAGGAGAAAACAAACAACCCAATTCAAGACTGAGCAAAATATCTGAACAAACACCTCACTTTTAAAAAGATGTACAGATGACAAGTAAGCATATGAAAAGGTGCCCAATATCACATACCAGTAGGGAACTGTGAGTTAAAACAATGATATACCACTCCACATCTACTAAAATAGCTAAATTCCAGAACCCTGACAATACTACATGCTGACGAGAATGTGGAGCAAGAATAACTTACACGCATTGCTGGTGGGACTGCAAAATAAATGGTACAGCCATTTTGGAAGGCAGTTTGACAGCTTCTTTTGCTTATTTGTTTTTTAGCAAGCTAAACATACTACTACCACACTATTCAGCAATCACATTCTATGGTATTCGACTTATTCAAGAAGCTTTGAGGGAGAGGAGTTAAGATGGTGGAGAAGTAGGAGAACCCTGGGCTTACCTCGTCTCTCCAACACAGCTGGACGGAGGTCAGATCCCTTGGAACACCCAGGAAATCCATCTGAGCATTGGAAGTAGGATCTCCAGGGCTGGAGGGAGACAACGTGGCCGGTGCATGCACTCCTGGAGAAAAGGAGGGCTCTGGTTCCCAGAAGGTGCACTACGTGGCTCAGGGATCTCCTGGGTCATGCTCAGATGAATCATTTCCCTTCCTGCAGTACAATTTGAAGAGGGTGTATATTCCTCTCCAAGGACAAAAGCGCCCGCAAATGCCTTTCATCAGCAGGGGACGAAGGAGCACGCAGAGGGAAGACAACCTGGTTCATGCTTTTTGTGGTGCCACAGCGTAGAATCCGTGCATCTAGCATACGTGGAACTGCTGTTTTTGTGGGACAAAGGGTACTAGTCAGAGCGCGGTGAGACTCTAATCCAGAGGACCGAGCGGATCCTAGCGGTGCGGGGTCCTTTAAGATTAGGAGTTTTGAATCCCAGATATGCGCCAAAGATAAAACGCAGGAGAGCTGGGCTCCGAGTGCGCTGATGGCTTTCGCTTTTCTGGTGGGCTTCCTGAACAGCAGCGGCGTGAGAGCCGCGTCCAAGGACGAGAGTGTAGGGTGGCGCCATTTTACCCTCGCTACCAATCCGGGCGGACTTTAGAGAGCAACACAGCGGCCCCCAGTGGACGTGGGAGTCGCTTTCACCAAACGCCCTCCCCACCCCGTGCTTGGCAAGTGCTTTTTTTTACTGGGGCTGAATTGACTCCAAGCCAGTCCAGCTGGCCTCCCTGCTAGAAGGGCAACACAGGCAGCACGCCGCATGCACGAAGTCCGCTGATCACACAGTGCCTCACAGCGTCTCCTTCAGTGCTGGTGGAAATAGAACCAGGCTGTATTTTTTTTTCTTCTCTTTTTTTTCCCATTAGAGTCAGGCTTACAGGGGTTTTTTTTTTGGTTTTTGCTTTTTTTTTTTTTTTTACGTTCTGGGGTTTTTTAATTCCTTTTTCTTTTTTTAAATTTTTAACTAATTAATTAATTTTTATCAGGCTTTTTTCTTTTTTTCCAAGCTTTTTTTCAACAAACAAATCAAAGCACACCTAGATAAAGGTCCAAACACTCTCCACTGTACAAGAGGGAACTCTGCAGAGAACAGACCAGTGGGAAACAGCACTCAAAACCCAACATCAGAGTACACAAGTATACACCAGAAACACTTCCCAAAGTGCCAGGCTCTGGACAGTGTATGATCTCTTTTTAAGATAGCATTACTCTGAAATGAAGGAAACAGAACAAGCTTTCAAAACACGCAAAAGATAGAAACCTGGCCAAAAATGACAAGATGGAGGAATTCTCCCCAAAAGGTCAGGAAGATGTAACAGTTAGGGACTTGCTCAAAGTAGATATAAGCAATATATCTAAACAAGAATTTAGATCAACAGTCATAAGACTACTAGCTGGACTTGAAAACAGCATAGAAGACAACAGAGAAAACCTTACTGCAATGATAAAAGATCTAAAAACTAGTCAGATTGAAACAAAAAATGCTATAAACTGAGATGCAAAACACTGGATATAATCACAATGAGGACTGAAGAAGCAGAGGAGAGAATAGGTGATAGAGAAGATAAAATTATGGGGGGTCCCTGGGTGGCACAGTCAGTTAAGTGTAGGACTCTTGGTTTTGGATCAGGTGGTGATCTCGAAGTTGTGAATTCAAGTCTCATGTCAGGCTCACCCTGAGTGGAGAGTCTGCTTTGAATTCGCTCTTCCTCTCCCTCCCCTTCTGTTCCTCCCCCTGCTTGCTCATGCTATCTGTAAAATAAATAAATAAAATCTTTAAAAAATTAAGAAAAAAAGAAGATAAATTTTGGAGAAAAATGAAGCTGAAAAGAAGAGAGAAAGAAAACTATTAGACCACAAATATAGACTTAGTGATTCCATAAAGCAAAATGATATCTGTATCATAGGAGTCCCAAAAGAAAAAGAGTGGGGGGGAGGGGCAGAAGGTTTATTTGAACAAATTATAGATGAGAACTTCCCTAACCTGGGGAAAGTACCAGGCATTCAAATAAAAGAGGCACAAAGAACTCCCCTCAAAATCAATAAAAACAGGTGAACAATATGGCAAAGCAATAATGAAATAATGAAACTTGCAAAATACAAAGATTAAAGAAAGAATTCTGATAGAAGCTAGGGAAAAAAAAGTCCTTAACCTACAAGAGTGGACACATAAGGTTAGCAGCAGACCTGTCCACAGACACCCAGGAGACCAGAAAGGGCTGGCATGATATATTCAGGGTGCTAAATGGGAAAAATATGCAGCCAAGAATACCTTATCCAGCAAGGCTTTCATTCAGAATAGGAGAGATAAAGAGTTTCTAAGACAAACAAAAACTAAAGGAGTTCGTGAACACTAAATCAGCTCTGCAAGAAATATTAATGAGGACTCTGAGCAGGAAAGAGGGACCAAAAACAACAAAGACTAGAAAGGAACAGAGACAATCTACAGGAACAGCAACTTTACAGGTAATACAATGGCACTAAATCCATATCTTTCAATAATTACTCTGAATGTAAATGGACTAAATGCTCCAATAAAAAGAGGGCGCCTTTAGGGTTGGGGCGCCTGAGTGGCTCAGTGGGTTAAAGCCTCTGCCTTCGGCTCAGGTCATGATCTCAGGGTCCTGGGATCGAGCCCCACATTGGGCTCTCTGCTCAGCAGGGAGCCTGTTTCCCCTTCTCTCTCTGCCTGCCTCTCTGCCTACTTGTAATCTCTCTCCCTCTGTGAAATAAATAAATAAATAAATCTCAAAAAAAAAAAAAATAGGGTATCAGAATTTATGAAAAAACAAGACCCATCAATATGCTGCTTACCTGAGGCTCATTTTAGACCCAAAGACACCTCCAGATTGAATGTGAAGAGGTGGAGAACCATTTATCATACTAACTCATTCTATGGCATTTACCCAAATAAGTTGAAAGCCTATATCCACACAAAAACCTTCATAAGAATATTTATAGCAACTTTATTAATAATTTGCAAAACTAAAAGCAACAAAGATATCCTTTAGTAGGTGAATGGATATATAAACTGTGGTACATCCCAGACAATGGAATATTATTCACTGATAAAAAGAAATGTTATTAAGGCATGAAAGACATGATAATCTTTTTTTTT
>CM052883.1:103826551-103926463 GCA_028534135.1 Potos flavus | reverse complement strand
GAGTTTATCTTTGTGTATGGTGTAAGAGAATGGTCAAGTTTCATTCTTCTACATATAGCTGTCCAATTTTCCCAGCACCACTTATTGAAGAGACTGTCTTTTTTCCACTGGATATTTTTTCCTCCTTTGTCAAAGATTATTTGACCGTAGAGTTGTGGGTCCATATCTGGGCTCTCTAATCTGTTCCACTGGTCCATGTAAGACATGATAATCTTATATGCATATTTTTAGGTGAAAATAATCAGTTGGAAAGGCTATATGCTGTATGACCAACTGTATGAACTTTTAGAAAAAGCAAAACTAGAGAATAAAAAGAGCATTGCTTTCTAGGGCATGAGGTAGAGAGGAAGAATAGGTGGAGTATAGGTGATTTTTAGGGCAGTGAAACTATTCTGTATGATAATGAATGGTGGATACAAGACATTATGCATTTGGCAAAATCCAGATAAGTATGCAATGAAAATAGTAAATCCTAGTGTAATTATGGACTTTAGTTAATAATAATGTCCATCTATATTGGTTCATCAATTATAATAAATATCCCACACCAATGCAAGATGCTAGTAATGGGAAAACTGAGCAGAGGGAATATATGAGAACTCTATACTTCAGCCTAGTTTTTCTGTAAACCTAAAACTGCTCTAAAAAATAAAGTCTACTAATTAAAAAGTTAAAAGACCACTAGTAAAATACTCATAGTAAAAAGTATTAGAATTACTATGCTTTTTACAACAAGAAAAACAGAAAACTAGAGGAACTCTGGAAGATTATCAATCACAAGCACTTAAGAGGGGCTTCTAATAGGATTTGATTTGAGCTTGATAATTTTAAAGAGGGTCTAGGGAGGACTTGGGTCAGTACTGGCTTGAATGTTATCAGAGGCAGAAACAATGGGTACCTTTTTTTTTTTTTTAAAGATTTTATATATTTATTTCAGATGGAGTGAGGGTGAGTGAGAGAGAGCGAGAGAACACAAGCAAAAGGATCAGCAGAGGAAGAAGGAGAAGCAGGCTCTCCACTGAGCAGGGAGCCCAAGGTGGGGCTCGATTCCAGGACCCCAGGATTGTGACTTGACTCGAAGGCAGACACTTAATCGGCTGAGCCACCCAGGGACCCCAGTACCTTTTTTTTTTTTTAAGGAACAATGAGTATCTTAATAATTTTTATTCCAAATAGCAGGGGATTATAGTTTACCTACACATATCATTGGTAAAGAAACAGTAGTCACTTGTGTTAGTCAGAAAAGGGGATTCAGTCATTTTTGAGGTTATGAAAAGACTTGTGTTTGTCTTCCCAACCAGAGTCTGATTATAGTATCATTCAAAACACTTTCAGATGCAAGGAATATAAAATTTGCATTAACAGACTTAAACAGTAGGGAGATATTATCACTCAGAGCAAGATACATAATTATGAAACTTCTAGGTTTGGTAATGCTGAGGCTTAACAACATGATGTAGGACCCAGATTCTCCTTATCTTTTCATTCTATAATACTCAGTATGTTGGGGTTTTTTTTTTTTTCCTATTTTCTAATTTTGTTTTTAAGTTTTTATTTAAATTCTAGTTAACATACAGTATAATATTAGTTTTGGGTGTATAATATAGTGATTCAACACTTCTATACATTACTGGGTGCTCATCTCAAATGCACTCCTTAATCCCCACACCTATTTCACCCATCTCCCCACCTACCTCCCCCTGGGAACCATCGGTTCATTCTCAATAGTCAAGAGTCTGTTTCTTGATTTATCCTTCTCTTTTTTTTTTCCCCCTTTGCTCGTTTGTTTTATTTCTTAAATTCCACATGAGTGAAATCATATGGTATTTGTCTTCCTCTGACTTATTTCACTTAACATAATACACTCTAATTCCATCCATGTCATTGCAAATGGCAAAATTTCATTCTTTTATGTGGCTGAGCGTGTTCCATAGTGTGTGTGTGTGTGTGTGTGTGTGTGTGTATACCACATCTTCTTTATCCGTTTATCAATCAATGGACACTTGGCTGTTTCCATAATTTGGCTATTGCTGATAATGCTGCTATAAAAATTGGGGTGCATGTATCCCTTTGAATTGGTATTTTTTTCCTTTGGGTAAATGCCTCATAGTGCAATTGCTTGATTGTAACATAGTTCTATTTTTAACTTCTTGACCATCTCCATACTGTTTTCAGAGTGGCTGCACCAGTTTGCATTTCCACCAACAGTGCTAGAGGATTCCCGTTTCTCCACAGCCTCACCCACACCTGTTGTTTCTTGTGTTGGTGATTTTAGACATTCTGACAGGTATAAAGTGATATCACTACAGTTTTGATTTGTATTTGATATGTGTCCTGATGACAAGTGATGATAAGGGATGATATGTATCCTGATGATAAGGGATGTTGAACAACTTTTCATGTGTCTGTTGGCCATTTGCATGTCTTTGGAGAAATGTCTATTCATGTATTCTGCTCATTTTTAAATTGGACTATTCATTTTTGGGGTATTGAGTTTTATAAATTCTTCATATATTTTGGATACCACCTTATCAGATATGTTATTTACAAATATCTTCTCCCATTCCCTATGTTGCCTTTTAGTTTGTTGATTGTTTCCTTCACTGTGCAGAAGCTTTTTATTTTGATGTCCCAATAGTTTATTTTTGCTTTTGTTTCCTTTGCCTCAGGAGACATATCTAGAAAGAAGTGGCTACAGCCAATGTCAAAGAAGTTATTGTTTGTGTTCTCTAGGATTTTTATGGTTCTAAGTCTCACATTTAGGTCTTTAATCCATTTTGAATTTATTTTTGTGTGTGGTGTAAGAAACTGATCCAGTTTCATTCTGCTGCATGTTGCTGTACACTTTTCCCAACACCATTTGTTGAGGATACAGTCTTTTTCCCATTGGATATTATTTCTTGCTTTGTCAAAGATTAATTGACCATACAGCTGTGGGTTCACTTCTGGGTTTTCTAGTCTACTGATATATGTGTCTATTTTTGTGCCAGTTGTTTTGATTATTAGAGCTGTGTAACATAACTTAAAGTCTGCAATTGTGATGCCTCCAGCTTTGCTTTTCTTTACTATTATTATTTTTTAAAGACTTTATTTAGTTATTTGACAGAGAGAGAGAGATCACAAGTAGGCAGAGAGGCAGGCAGAGAGAGGGGGGGAAGCAGGCTCCCCACTGAGCAGAGAGCCCGATGCGGGGCTCGATCCCAGGACCCTGAGATCATGACCTAAGCTGAAGGCAGAGGCTTAACCCACTGAGCCACCCAGGCACCCTTTTGCTTTTCTTTTTTAAGGTTGCTTTGGCCATTTGAAGTCCTTTGTGGTTCCATACAAACTTTAGGATTGTTTGTTGTAGCTCTGTGAAAAATGCTGTTGGTATTTTGATAGGGATTACATTAAGTATGTAGATTGCTTTGGGTGGTATAGATATTTTAACAATATTTTTTCTTCCAATCCATGAGCATGGAATATTTTTCCATTTCTTTGTGCCAGTTTAGTTTATTTAATTTCTTTATCTTTAATTTCTTTAATCAGTGTTTATACTTTTCAGAGTACAGGTCTTTCACCTCTTTGGTTAGGTTTATTCCTATGTATCTTATTGTTTTTGGTGCAATTATAAATAGGGTTGATTCCTTAATTTCTCTTTCTGCTGCTTCATTACTAGCGTTTAGAAATGCAATCAATTTCTGGACATTGATTTTTTTTACCTTGTGACTTTACTGAATTTATCAGTTCTAGAAGTTTTTTGGTGGATTCTTCCAAGTTTCTTAGGTTTTTGTGCCAGCTGTAGATAGTGAAAGTATCATGTCACCTGCAAATAGTGAAGGTTTTACTTCTTCCTTGCCAATTTGGATGCCTTTTATTTCTTTTTGTTGTCTGATTGCTGTGGCTAGGACTTCCAACACTATATTAGATAACAGTGATGAGAATGGACATCCCTGTTTTGTTCCAGTAGACGAAAAACTCAGTTTTTCCCCATTGAGGATGATATTACCTGTGGATTTTTCATATATGACCTTTATTATGTTGAAGTATATTCCCTCTAAACTTATTTTGTTGAGGATTTTTATCAACATGATGCTGTACTTTGTGAAATGCTTTTTCTGTATCTATTGAAATGATCGTATGGTTCATATCCTTTCTTTTTTTAATGCTGTGTATGCATTGATTGATTTGTGGATATTGAACCACCTTGCAACCCTGGAACAAATCCCACTTGATTGTGGTGAATGATTTTTTTTTTTTAATGTCTTGTTGGATTTGGTTTGCTAGTATTTTGTTGAGGATTTTTGCATCTATTTTCATCAGAGATATTGGCTTCTAGTTCTCTCTCTCTCTCTTTTAGAGTCTTTATCTGGTTTTGGTATAGGGCAATGCTGGCCACATAGAATGAATTTGGAAGTTTTCCTTCCTTTTCTATTTTTTGGAAGTTTGAGAAGAATAGGTATTAACTCTTCTTTAAATGTTTGGTAGAATTTGTCTGTGAAGCCATCTGGTCCTGGACTTCTCTGTTTGTTGGGATTTTTTTATTCCTGACTCAATTTAATTGCTGACCTGTTCAAGTTTTCTATTTCTTCCTGTTTCAGTTTCGGTGATTTATATGTTTCTAGGAATTTATCCATTTCATCTAGGTTGTCCAATTTGTTGGTACAAAGTTTTTCATTATAGCCTCTTAAAATCATTTATATTTTTGTGGTGTTGGTTGTTATGTCTCCTCTCTCATTTGTAGTTTTATTTATTTGGGTCCTTTCTCTTTTTGGTAAGTCTGGCTAGAGGTTTATCAAGTGTGTTGGTTTTTTATCATGTGGCTTATCTCCTTGTGATCACAAGATGACTGTGTGAACCTTCAATATTATATCCCCGCATGACTCTCAGAGACTTTAAAAGAAAACAAGACTGCACTTCTTCCTTTGTTACTTTTTCAGACTGAGAATAACTTTCCAGCAACTTTTTTCCCATATGCATTTTCCTCTGTTTGTAATATTGTTCCTTAATCTGAATTATCATTATATGTATCACTGCCCAAGTTCCCTATGTCTGGCACTAAGTTCAGGAAATATTCTTTGAATTCAGACCAGGAGTCAGCAAACATTTTCTGTAGAGAGCCAAACGGTAAATATTTTAGTCTTTGCAGGCCACATGGAATCTCTATTGCATATCCGTGTGTTTTGATTTTGTTCACAACTCTTTAAAATTGTAAAAAACAGTCTTAGTTTGAGGGCTATGCAAAAACTGGCTTTCAATAATAATGATGCTAAACTATACAGTATTTCATGTTTTTATCATGAATACAGTTCAATTCAATAAATATTTATTGGGCACTTCTTTTCTGCCAGACATGGAAAACGCAACCATAGGCAGGCTCTTATTCAGACTACAGGTATTGAATGGAGAAAAATTACAGATTCAGAGGAAATCACTGAATATAGTGAATCCTTAGATTCCAGAGAATCCCTTATGAAAAGAACATAACATCCAGGAGTCTTATTTTTAAAGCCCATATTCAGAAAAATGTATTTTACATTCCTTTATTCCTTTCAGTTACTTTGTGCTCCTTAGTTATCTTCATGTACAAGAATATATATGGGCTCCTATTACAAAGCATTTATCTTTATGCTCGCTTCTTCCTCTTTTCACTTTCAACTTCTATGTGTCCCATGAATAAGTTTATATTTCTCCTTTGAGTGAGTTGGCAGAATTCCCATATCTGCAGTGGGGACCAATTCCTTATGTGGGAATTTGGAAACCGGTGATTATGCTGGGGCAGCCAGGATAGTATCTCTATGGTACATACTTCTTACAAGGATATATCTCATACTCTAGAAAAATGTTTTCCCTTTAGAACATGCTTTTCAATTTGCAAAATGGAAAGAGTACATATAAACTAGTAAGAAGTTTGTGAGTAAAAAGGAAGGATTAATGATGTACTAATTGGTTTTGGACAACAAACAACTCCAAAATTTCAGTGGGTGGCTTTCATTACCTTTCATTTGGTTTCCCTCATGTAGTAGGTACTCTGCAGGGAGGCTGTGGCTATACTAGAACTGATCAGCTCTCCAACACTGTCTCATTTTGGAACCCATTCTGGGGACATTTTGCTTTCATGGCAGAGGCATGAGAAAAGACTAAGATGAATCAAGCAATCATATTTAAAGATTTTCCATTACTCTTTTCAGCCAAGAAGGGTAACAGAAAAAGAACTTCCCAGACCATAGAGCCAAAGTCCATGGAGAACAGTAAACAGGGTTGCAGAGCAGAGACCCAGTGAAAGATCATTGCCCCACTCCAGTGGAAGGGCCTTTCATAGTATTTTCCCAAATTTCAGAACTGCTGTGACTGTGTGACTTCTCTGGGCTTCAGATTCTCCACGGTAAAGAAATTTCTCAGCCTGCTTCCTCAAGTGGAAATAAAAGTTGAAGGAGCAAGGGTTTCTTAATACCTTGAACAGTCACATTGTCATTGTTCTAGGCTCTTCTTACTTTTGCCAATAAAAATTTCTCAAAAACAGTATTATTAAAAATTCAGTTTTATTACCATCAGTGCCATAAGCAATCACTAGCCCCACAATGCCTTTTGAAAGTAGATCTTTCTCCTGACTTAATTTCAGGTTCTTTGAAACTATCAGATTTTTGTGGGATTATGCCCTTCTCTTTACCACATTTTGTCCAATGGAAAGACCATCTGAATCCACTCAGAAATCTTAATGTGGAATGTGGTACAGTCATGTTTAGTATTTACCCCGAGACTGTAGACAAAGATTTCCTAATTTTATGTTCTGATGTTTGGAATTGAGAAACCGTTCCTTTTTCCAATTCTGCAAGTTCCAGAATTGCTGGGATCTCTATGTCCTTTCCTCTCAACTTTCAGACAGCACCAATTCTTTTCTGATCTCAGCTTTCTTATAGTGCCTTCTCAAATGCACCTAATAACAACCAACTCATGCTAGTAATGTACTGTTTTGAAACCTTTTGCCCAAGGCCATGACCCTTTGTTATACATCAGCTGCCTTCCAAACGGTCTTAAACAAAAATGTTACAAAATATTTTGCCACCATATAACACTTTTCCAGTGTCTAATAACTGTATCTTTTCCTCCTGGTGTCCAACAAAATCTTTGTCACATATATTTGGCATTTTTCTTACAGCAGCCCACAAGATTTAACAGCAATTTCTCAATTGGACATTTTTGCTGCTGTAACAAATAACCCCATAGCTCAGTAGATTACCTCAGAAAGCATTTTATTTCTCTAGAATTACATGCAAACTGTGGTTAGGCTACGACCGCTGTGTCAGCACTGGCTCTGCTGTGAATCTTCTCATTCTTGGACTCAGTGTGGAGATGCGGTCCCTGTCTGGGACATGCTGTTTTTATGGTAGAGGGCAAAAGCAGGAGGCTGAGATGAATTATGAAATCTCTCTTAAAGCATGTATCACATTTGCTCATATCCATTGATAAAAATAGAAGGGCAGGGAAGTATTCCCCCACCAGCGGGAGGCACCAGGTCACAGGGCATGGGTGGAGAGGAAAGGGAGGGAGGGAGTATACCAGTAATATAGTTTAAGACAAATGCTGTACAGCAGGAGACTCCTTCTAAGATTACATTTCATGAATGAGTTATTCCCTGGATCACAATAAAAGCCCTTAAATAAGATAGGAAGAATCATAGTAAGTCCTTACATTTTTCATTTAACTTTGGAATCCTTAGGGATAATGTGTTCAAATAATCAACAAAGAGTCTGAAATAAATTAGGTATCTCAATTCTTTCTTCTACTCTCCTAACCAACTTCCTCACCCAACCATTCTATCCTATCTTCTTTAGGGGAGGTAGAAGCATTTTCATGATTAAAACAGAAATTTGGGAACCTGTGATAGGAAAGAGCATTTCTAAATGACTTCCACATAATTTTGGCAGATGTTATGCTTAAGCCAATCTGTTTATTGGCTCCTTGCAGTGTACCATCCCTAAAAACTTCCTATAATTCCTCACTTATAAAACAAATATCTGGTTTACTGGTTCCTAAATAAGACTTACGTGGTAAAAATATTTTAAAAAGCAAGCAGGAAATTAATTTTTAATGATATATAAAATTTTATCTCCGATCTTTAAATCATCCCTTGTATTTACCTTGTCCTAGAAATTCAAGTGTTTCTCATTTATAGGACTTCTCCAAGTCAAACAACATCTTAAATAAACTGAAGCATATTATTATTTACCTCAGCCATACATTTCCATAATAATTACATTATATTTAGTCCTGATCTTCCTGTATAATTATGCTATTTTTATTTTATTTTAAAGACCTAGAAAATATTTGCCATTATTTGGAAGGAATCTGCTCAGGCTCAGTTATTGTTAGAATAAAAGCAGTGTCTTCTTTTGTAGCAGAATGAACTACTTTTCATTTGCCCTTGGAAAGCACATTTATACACTGAAGCATTTATAAAGATTTGAAAAGAGTTGATGCCAAGTGCCATAGTAAAGCAAACTCCACCAAAACTACAATTTTATACTTCAAGAAGCTAATAGGTCTTTAATAAAACACATTTCCTGTTGAGATAAGTAGAGGAAAGTATTCTTATTCTATAGATGAGGGAAAGCAAGGTTAAGGAAGAGTATAAAGTAATTTGCCTAATGTCAAAGGAGTCAGAAGCAGATCTTGGAATGGGCTCCTACTAGGTTACAGTGAGAAAGAGAATTATAGAAATTACAAACCACTCACTCATATTGCAGCATTTCTACAGCAAGAATAAATAGCCTTTGTCATAGGAACCTATTTCAATGGGGAAGACAAATTTAAGTAGCTGGGCATTAAAATTAATAAAGAATAATCACATTACCCACATCATTTCAATGCATAAATTAAACATAAAAACTAGACAATTTATATTATCACAGAACTTACAGGACTGCCCTAAGCTCTTCTATTCTCAACAAGGTGGCCACATCATTCATTCATTCATCAAGAAGTCATTCTTAGTCCAGACTACATATGTATTTTTATATACATATAGTATTAGTTATGTATGTATGTGTTAGTTTTATATATATATATTTAAAAATTCTATTGTTATTTCTCTGTCTTTTAATGTAATTTTAATATTGGGGATAAAGATAAAAGCAGAATGTAGTTTGCCACAAAGTAATTGTGGAAAATTATGAAGGATGAGACCTCCAGGCATTACCTATTAAAGATACAATTTTCATTCATAAAAACTTCTTTATTTTGTGAAAAATTCTGGGCGCACATAATAAATAATGAATATGATTATCAGCAGGGTGATACAGGACACTATGCTTGCATTTTCCAGAGATATTTGAACTCCTTTTCTAGGAAAATTTATGGAATATCCATTTCCATGTCCATTATATGTACCTTTGGCACCAATAATCATAGTGCCTTGACCCTCTGGCTAGACCATAAATTAAATACAAAAATCATGTTTGCTTCACCTCAACCTTGAGATGGCATGCACACTCACTTTCTGAAGAAATGCCATAAAATGTGCTTTTGTGACTATTTTAGTGCTTCAGCATTCAAGCAAGTACTTTGGCAGATCTCAGGAATGTCTTAAAATATGACCTTATTCTTACCTCTTGGGTATAAATTTATATGACTCACTTCCCTGTCAAAATCACTTAAAATCTTTGTGAATAATTCCTTTTGACTTCTGTGAAATTTAAATCATGTATTTTATACTTAATATCAATATAAAATCTACAGTGTGTTCATGGAGGTGGAGAAGAGAACTATAAAATAGTATTTATTTGTAATTAACATACTAGGACTTACATATTCATGAAATGCTGTTCTTCACAGTTGTCCTCTTGAACACTTTAAGTGAATTCCAATGATATTACCTATTTAAAAATGCCACAAATACCAATGTAAATATTCACCAGTGTTGAGCTTCCTTTATAGCTATACCTTAATTTTAATAAAAAATGTCGTAATCCAATGTATCGCTCACATTTGGCCAGACTAACTTCTAATTGATGTTCAGCTGTTTCCAAAAATTAAAATTACCTTGCACATTCCACTCTATTACCATCCAAAATCAAAGTGTTCAAGGATTGAGAGTGATTCCAAAATAGAAATTCAAAACATATCCTGAGAACATAGCAATATAATTAGTATGAAAGTAAGTAGAAATAAAGTTCCAAATCATCCTTGCCACACTAGTCACCATTCAAGTCCTGGTGCCTGAGCTTCAGCTCTAGGTGGGAAGCTGACCCCTGACTCAAGTCATCAAACTCCATTCTGCCAGAGGACTCTAAACTACTTTCCCCAACGCTCTGGAGAAACCCATATTCTCCTATTCTTCTCATGAGAAGATCATTACAATAGTGGTAATCATATTAATAATAATTACAATGCACACTTTTAATAAGCCAACTACTTTCTAAATGGAATATTTCCTTTATTTAACCTCACAATAATCTAATGTGATTCTCAGAATAATCCTAAAAAGTAGATATTGTATGAGTTCCATATTAAATATAATGCCTTCAAAAATGAGATGGGACCTCACTCAAATGCTGTTATTAATTTGGCTTTGGTCATCTGTTGAGTGGCCGAAGACAATGAGTATTTACATTTATAATCCACTGTCAAAGAATAATCATCCCTTCATCCATCCTTCACCCCCACCTAGAAGCTACTCAGATAATTCCTGGAATTCCTTCAATGACTTAATCATTTTTCGGTTTGGGAAATGCTTGCTTAAACACTTTTCTTATATCAAGATTTCATATTTTTTAATAAAATATGGGGTTTTTAAAGTTCTAAGAAGTTAATGGTATATACATTTTCCTGAATTAATTTGATCATGAATATTTTAGGCTTATAAATATTTTTTATATTTATAAATATATTTTCCCCCAGTATATTTTAGGCTTAGTATTCAAAGGGAAAGACTTTCCCATCTAATCTAAAGCCCTAGTAAAGCTGGTACCACTTGAAACATGGCGTTACATCCAACAGAAAGACAAATCTAAACTTGACATTCAGAAAATAATGCACATCTTTATGGAACTCTAAAATAGATAGCACAGGGATAATTACGTTGAATTTACATACAGCACAGCTTCTGTAAACCCTCCACGCCCTGTTTGTATACTCTGCCAAATCCTCACACTATCTGCTCAAAAATCTATGGCTTTCTTGCCTTTAAAACGCTGTAGAAAAATTTCAAATCTGCACTGATTACATTTCCCTCTTCTGTTTCTCCTTCCTGTCAGCTTACAAGTTAACTGTTTCCATAAGTATCTCCCTCTGTGTACCAGAATACTTTTAACTGCAGATAAACAAATACAGAGTCAAAGAAAAGTCACACGGATAATAAGAAATATGTCTTCCTCCATAAGAAAAACAGAGACAAGGCGAGTTCAGGGTGGTTACTTAGCAGTTCAACAACATGAAGCCTTTAGTTTGGTTGTTCTGCAATTTTTTTCTCTTTTTATGGCAATAAGATGATTGCAACAACTCAAAATATCACATTCTAACCATAAAACATCCAAAGCAGGAAAAGAAAGACCCTTACTCATGTTCCTTTTTAAGAATGAAGAACATTTTCTCAGAATCGCCAACCAATATTCTAACGTCTCATTACGTAGCATTTTGTCATGTGCCTGTGCCACAGATCAATCTCAGGCAAAAAGAACTATGATTAGCTGATCTAATCAAAAGACTCAAATCATGAGGTTGAAGAAGAGCCCGTGAAGTATCTAACAAAGTGTTGATTTGTTTAGAATGAAGAAGCATAATTTTAAGTAGGAAACCAATAGTAGCTATTACCTGCCCTTTCTATTTATCTTCTCTCTCTTGCAGTATTTATTACCATTATTCCCATTCGGCCCTACAAAAGACCCAGTAAGCAAACAAAATCATCTACAAAAAGAGAAGGAGAGATAAAGTTACAAATAGCTATACATTAAATTTTCTATGCCACATGTACATATGCAACATAGAAAATATTAATGTAAAAATATTAGGTTGTTTCTGCTATTTTTCTTTCATCAAAAATTGTTCACCATATCATGAAAATGAATAGATGCTTTCAAGATCATTTTTATTGACTGAATGACTGAATAGCAACTAATTTTGTGACTACCAAAATTATTAACCATTTGTATATTTATGTGTGTTCTTTGCCTGTTTTTCATTTATTTTTCCCACAATGTTCTTATTTGTATTGCATTTCATTTTTAATATTTTTAAAATTTTTAATTGAACTATAATTGACATACAGTAAATTAGTTTCAGGGGGGCAATAATGATTCAATAATTATATATTATGAAATGCTTACCATGATAAATGTACTACATTATTGACTATATTCCCTATGCTGTACTATTTGTTTTCTTATTGATAGAAGACCTCTAATGTACTATGAATATTAAATTTTATCATATTTATTACAACTATTTTCTCAGTTGACTTTTGATTTTTGTTATGTTTGTATTTTTTCACATACAAAGGATTGTAATTTTCAGGTAGTCAAATCCATCAAGTTTTTTGTGTAGACCCAGTCTTCTATGTTAGTCTTAAAATGCACTCCACATCCTAGATTTATATACAGTTTCTTTGCCTATGCTTTTTACTCAAGGCATACATTAAATGCTCTGACCCTGCAGCTGGTTTGCCAAGGTTCAAATTCCAGTCAGCTATAGTTTAGGTGTGATACTTTGTGCAATTCAGTCGTATGTATTAAGTCAAAAAGAAGTTAAATCACTTAAAACCCACAATATTTGGCTATTCTTCTAGTATCTTTATTAAATATTTTATAGGTGAAGTTTCAATTGTTTCAGATTTAATTTGGGACACAGTACAACTTAGTGAGTTAATTTTATATTTTTAATGGTTAACCAGTTGCCTGAAAACCCATTTAATTAAAATAATAATTATTTTTCTGATTTGAAATTTGACCTTTATCATAACTACAATCCTTATCTGATGTATGTATTTCTGGGCTATTTTGTCACATTCCCTTGTTTTTCCTGTAGTTTTTTCTTTATTTTAATACTGTGCTTCTCGGTACAAAAAAATTCTTGAGTCTCAATGGGAACTATAATCTCTTATAAATTTCCTTTTCCTCTTTTTCTCATTGGAAAGGTTTGTCCTGGCATCAACATTTTTTAATTTTGATAATACAATTCATATTTTCTTGTTGTTGGCATCTCTCTAGTTTGTCTTTGTTTTCACTTTAGTTTACTTTTCATATGTCTGAAACATTTTATTTAGCTATATTTATTACACCTGGGAGGTTTAGTTTTTGACCCAATCTATTTGCAAATACTAAAACATTTTCTTTTATGTTGTGTTTTGTGTTTCTCATCTTCTATTTTCTTTCCCTTAATAACTAAAGCTTTTTTTTTTCTGTGTGTATTTGCATGTGTATGTTTAGTATAATACTTTGGATAGTTTCCCATCTGGTTTCAGTTCAACTAGCTATTTTGCTAACTTTATATAATATGCTTAAAATGTTATTTATTTATTCACCAACTTTGGTAATATTAACAACTTTCACTATAGATAATGAGATATGAGCATATTCTCTGGGACTTTCACCCCACTCCCAGCAGTCAACAACAGACAGCAGACCAGAAGTTTGGCTGTGTTCCCAAACTAGCACAGAACAGCTTTCAAAGTGCCGGTAGTATGTCTGATTATTAGTTAAATCTTCACCTCCTTCACCCTAGCACTTCTCCCTACTGAGGAAGAGTGACCTAAGACCCAGAAATTAGCATAATTAGTATGGTTTAAATAACATTTTATTACACCTGTAATTACCTCTGGGATTCTCAGATTTATATATATATTAAACATATATATATAAATATAACATATTTATATATATATAAATTCTTAACCTTATGTGTTGTGCTTCTGATCATTTTGTCTCCTTCCCTATCTCTTTGTTTTTATTTTTGTTTTGTTTTTGTTGGCAATAAACATAAGTTATTGTGAAAAAAAAATATGGGCGCCTGGGTGGTTCAGATGGTTGGGCGTCTGCCTTCAGCTCAAGTCATGATCTCCAGGTCTTGGGATCAAGCCCCATTTCAGGCTCCCAGCTCGACGGGGAGTCTGCTTCTCCCTCTGCCTCTGCCTCTGCCTCTCCCCCTGCTTGTACTCTCTCTGTCTCTCTCTCTCTTTCAAATGAATGAATAAAATCTTAAAAAAAAAAAGAAGAGTGACCTAAGACCCAGAAATTAACATAATTAGTATGGTTTAAAGAGCATTTTATTGCACCTGTAATTACCTCTGGGATTCTCAGATATGTGTGTGTATATATATATATATATATAATTTATATATATAAATTCCTAACTTATGTATTGTGCTTCTGACCATTTTCTCTCCTTCCCTATCTCTCTTTTTTGTTTGCTTTCTTTTTTGGTTGGCAATAAATATAAGTTCTTGTGAAAAAAAAAGTATATATGTGTGTGTGTATATACTATAAAGTATATATATGTGTGTATGTGTGTATATATATGTGTTTTTTATATATGTATATGTGTGTGTGATTACCTCTGGGATTCTCAGATTTTATATACATACATATGTATCATATATACACCTACATATTATATATACCTTCATATTTTAAGCACTGTAATAATCATCTTTAAATCCCTTCATTCTTATCACACAATTATTGTTATTAAAGCATAAAGAGCTATCATTGTGAAGGATACTCAGGTGCCATTTTAGCATTTCAGAAGCAATTAAACCAAGGATGTGTGTAAATATATTTTTAAAAGGAAAATCAAGAAAATATTTTCCTTTAATCTTCTACCTGTTTTGAAATTGCCACCTAATGTTCTTTCTTTCTCAATCTGTGTTCAGTACAGCCTGCTACCATTGGTGGGATATAGGAGAGAAAAGCTGTGGGATGTAAAAAAATAACACTTGTCCTAAGGACTTTTATTAAGCCCTCAGAAAAATGAAACATCTTTAAATAGGTTACACACCAGATACAAGCTTAAATACAGTTTGTTAGAAGATACTTAAAATGTGATTCATCTGCTATTAATCTCTTAACCTCCTCTGCAGTATGTTGTCACCAAACAGGGAACAATCTAGAAGGCTTTCAGAATCTGACACCTCTGCTGTAAATATTTCAGATTAAAGTCCCTGATGCTTGTTCAAAAAAGTCCTTAATTCTCCCAGTGGCCACCTCTCCACTTCAAGAACAGAAAGAAAGGTGATGGTGGGCTACTGAAGGAAAATATTTTTAAGGGAGAAAAAAATGTTGGATACAAAGAAAAGAAAGTTTTAGGGAATCTAGCTAAATATATGTGGCTATTCCTTTAAATAACAGATATGCTTTAAAGTACCTCTAGCTGTTTGCTCTAGAGAAGTTCTTAGTACCTTAAATTTAAACAAGGACGCATATGTATGTGAGTTGAAAAAAATCTGCTTTAGCCTAATTAAAATTAGGTAGTAGCATCATCCCCTTTCTGGTAAATGGTCATTACTTTTCTGGAAGACCTTCGTATGTGCATTTGTTTCATATGCATGTTTTCTCACTCTACAATATCATTTTCTAAATTATAATAGAAATTTCTATGAAGATTTCCAAGAAAATTTAGGGGTATGTCTAAGAACTATGGAGACCATAGCTACAAAAATTACAAATAACTATTTGTCAGTTTTATTATAGCAAATAGCACCACCTTTTCCTACTAAAAATACCTTATAGCTGAGTTTGTTTAATTAAAAGGAACAAAGAGAAAACAGAGCCTTGTGTATTTCAAAGCAAATACACACTTTCATTCAACTTAGGCTCTGAGTCTAGTTTTGTACTTCCTAGGAAAATATGTGCTTCTAAAAATTTATATAACATTTATCATATATTATTTCAGTTGAAATGAAAGATAATGATAATTTTGTTAGTCTTCCTTCAGTGTGCTAAGAGTTATGATTATAAAAGATTCTTAATTGGATACTTTCTTGCCTTTAATCATACTTGAATATTTGCAGTACATTTTTTTCTTATTATTGGCTTAAACCACAGAATAATTCACTTAATATGAATTTTCTCTGATAACATATTTAGAAAACAAGACTATACATACCATGAAGGAAGTCTGCTTTACTGTCTGCCTGACATTATCTTTTATTCATCATTGTTTCCCCAGGTCCTAGAATTTTTTGTGTGTGTGTGTGTACAGAAGGTACCAATAAATATTACTCAATGATGAAGGAATGAAGGAATGGAGTCACCCTTAAATTTACTCTAAAGAGCCTGCCTAACCTTTGATGTCACACCTCCCATATGTTAATTCTGAGACTCTAATGGCAAAGAAGTCACAGTGCCTTTTTGGAACATAGGGTCCTAGTGGATGAAAATTTAACAAGCAACTCCAATAATTGCTTATACAGAGATAGTACTGAGTGCTACAAGGGTTTCCTGAGAGGTACCTCACACACGCTGGCAAGAGAAAATGGATATATACTGAAATTTTAAGCATAAGTAGGTATTACTCAGGCAAAGAGAGATGGAGAATAGAAGTTGTTGATGGAGGGCATGGAGATAGAACACATCAGGCAAAAGAAACAGTGTGTGAAAAAAAACCCGGAGAAAGACATCACATAGAATTTTTTGAGAACTGTAAGAAGCCCAGTAAGTCTGAAGAACAGAATATGAGGAGGACAGAAGTGAGAAGAGAGACAACAGAGGTAAGTCGGGGCACATTCCCAACTTTAGGAAGAAATAGAAGACTTGACTCTGGGCCATGTGGCCAAGTCATACCATTTTGTGGGTCACTAATCCAGGTTTCACAATGGGAAACTCACTAGGCACATTCAGTTTGTCCTGAGAGTTCAAGGTTAGGTCTTCCTGGTCTCCAAAATATTGAGTTACATTAGAGTGTATTGTCTGATGTTACAGAGTCCTCTTAAAGCTTGTGCTTCTAACAGTCAGAAACAGCCTCTAAAAACAATATCCTCGACAGACTCCCAAGGCTTCAACTGTATGCAGAGCAGTATATATATTTGATGTATATACTGGTTACCCAGCCCTGCTTTGGATCTAATGGGTGCTCACTGTTCTTGCATGAAGCTCCCTCACTATTATTGCCTTCTCCAGATGGATATTGGAGTGTAAATATAGGGGTGGGGATGGGGCTGAATATTGCCTTGTTTAGAACTTGGCCTTCTGATCTCCTTCTCACTATTGCTCTAATTATGAGTGCCCTCACTTTATCCCAAAACCCTCTCGTGCCAGAATTCATGAAGTCCATGAATATAAGGGTGCTGCATGAAATCTCTGCATTAGTGGAAATTTGGCTCCCTCTTCTTCTCTGAGCTTAATCTTTCAAAGTGATTTGACTCAACTCTTCAAACATAGCAATAATATCTGCTTACCTTATCTTCAAAACTCTGATCAACCTCTCTTGGAGACAGTTTTGCTTAAATATGTGGAAAAAAGCCAGTTTATTTTTATACAGCACTAGAAGCAAGGCCAGGAACTGATAACCAATTTTTTTTTTTTTTAACTCTGGGTAAAAGTAAAGTCTGACACGCGTTTACCCACATTGCTAAAATGAAGACAAGAAATGACAAGTGGCTCCAGAGGAATTGATTTTAGACTGCTTAAATCTGGATCAGTCAAGGGAAAAAGTTCTACTAAAAAACTTTCATCAGATATGCCATGGTCTCTCAAAGAACATCCTTATATTTAAGAAGTTAAAAAAATCATTTTTTCCCCCTGAGTGCTAATAGCTCACTGCAGTATGCTGAAGCAGTTTGTGATAATAAAGAAAACAAGACAATTTTAGTAGCAGGTATAATGGTCTTACACAACTGAAAAGCCTCTATCCATAAAGCCGGATGAGCTTGCTTATTAGCAAGAGTTTAATTTTGGTCTGGAGTCAATCAAGAAGTGATTACCAGCTCCGTGTAAAAAAGCCTATTACTGCTACCTAAGAATGAAAGGAAAGCGATTTAGACTGAGCAGAATAGAAGGTCGCCAGAAAGCTACTTGGAATTTCAAGAATGGAGTAAAATGGACTGAGCACATTGAGTTTTTCTTTTCCTGTGCCTTAAAGCACCCAGGTTTGACAGAGAGAGTCAGAAAGTTGTAATAGAAGTCATACTGGACAATCAGGAGACCTGACTTCTGGTCGTGGCTTGAATTCTAATTTCATGATCCTAAGAAAGTCACTTATCTGGCCCCTATATTTATCACCCATAAAAATGAATAATTGAACTAGATAGTCTCTGAGCTCTAGTCTATGAACTTCAGGAAAATAAAAGCTAGATGTTTCTACTTTGCCTCAGTAATGAGCCTGGTACACAGCAGACATCTAATAAATGTTCCTCGTGTGAACAAAAAAACTATTAATTGAATTTCTCTTAATAGGAAAACATCGTATTTATACATGTATATGCTTAGAGGTTGAAATAATTCATAAATATATAAATTCATAAAATATATACCTTGGTTAGAATGACAAGTTATATAACTGAGGGAAACAAACATAATTTGAAATATCAAGCTTAAAAGACATAGACAGCACTTTGACATAGACTCCAACTAATAAGTATGACCAATATTTTCTTAGACTTGTCTGGATATCAGTTAAAGTAGTTATCTTGCTCAGGAGGTGATATTTCTTTCTGTTGAGATTTTAATGATAAAAATGTTCAAAGTCACATAACTGAAGGATGAAACCAAATCATTGGTTGCAGTGAAATCTAATTGCAATTCTTTTTTTTTTCTGAAATTCCCAACAAAATATGAAAGAAAGAGAGGAATTGGTAAAAACAGTATTTGCGTAAAATTTCCACATGCCTATAATAACCATGCCATTTACGTCCACAAACTTTCAGGTTACACTGACTCCCTTTCAAAGAGATGGGGTATGGTGCTAAGTCATTTATGACACTTAATAAAACCAAAGGGTTATGGACATAGGGTGATGGCCCCTGAGGCAGTCAGAACACAACTTGGCAGGGAGAGACAATGACAGAAGGAAAGGGAAAGCATTTGGAAATACTACAGCTTCTCTAACTGCTTTCTCTGTAATAGTATCTTAACTTCTGACCACGCTTACATTGTAAATAACTCATTTGATGGGTAAGGTGATACAGCCATTTATTTACCAATAAGAGAGATTATTAAAGATAAATATAAAAGATATCTGTGAGGAAGGAGAAGCTCTCCTAACAAAGACACAACAGATAATGATGCATACACGGATGATTTCCTTTAAATTTTCCTATACCCAGAGTTTTAAACATGGGTTTACAAGTTGAAGCAAAACTCTAAACAACGGGAGGACTTTCTTGAGACCTAAGCCTGAGACTATTTTACATGGAGTTTTACCATTTCTACATCAGATATAATTTCACCTCAAGCTTTTGTTTTTAAAATATTAAAACAGCCTACCGGGTAATTTGGTATAAAGATTAAAAAAAAAATATAACAGGTGACATTATTTTCTCAAAAGTTGAGGAGTAATTACTTTTACAGTAAAACCTACAGTAGCTTTTACCAAAAGTGGCTGAAAATGAAAGAAATAATTGAACATTTTTAGTTCATAGTCATGAATGCCAATATAAAAAGAATAGGGTTATTATCACCTTGAGTCAAATCACTGTTTATTTTCTAAACGCGTTATATATACAAACATATGGTGACATCTGGGTATCCATTCCAGAATAGATCTAATCCAATTAGAATTACTCCTGATGTAGGCTGTCTATATAAGGCTGTTCTAATTCATAAATTCCTCAAGATCCCAGCTTTTTCTTCTTGCTTCTAGGTCATGAGAGGCTGCCACTCCTAAGTTTACTCAATATTCCAAAATGGCTTCTTTTGCTCTAGTCATTACATCTGCATGAAATGGAAAGAGAAGGCTATGCCCCTTCCTAGAAGATACTTCCCAGTACTCAGAAATACGTCTGATGTTGCATTGGCCAGAACTTAACTGTAAGATTTCATCTGATGGTAAATAGCTAGAAAATGCAGTCTTATGTAAACAGCCATATATCCTTGTAAATATGTAGAATAAGGGAGAAATCTAGAATAAAACACTTTTGTGGCCAACATGTCCTGTTACTAAAGCTACCCAAGACGTAATAACCTCATATGGCAACCAAGTTGTGTTGAATACAGACCCATCTTTTACTCATTAACATCTGAACCCATTCTTAAGTTCCTTGAATGGAGGGAGGTATTAATGATACTAATACCCAGGCATCATGCCTCTTCAAGAGTCAGTGTCTGGTTCTATTTTCAAAAGAAAACATTCCCCAAAATACATCTTATAAATGCATTCTATTAATCATAAAGGAAATCAGGTCAGAATTTCAAATTTAGCACAACCACAAAGCCAACCATTTCAAAATTAATATTCTTCTAACAAAGAACCAGTAAATCCATTATATTCAAAAAGGCCATATGTGTCAAGTTCTATCATAGTATGGTATATCAGCAGTATTTAGTACAGTTGATTACTCTTTTCCTCTAGAAACACTCCTCACTTGTTTTCTGTGACTCCATACTCTCCTGGTCATTGTTTTTGCTCACTGGTCTCCCATTTTTTCTATCCTTTGCTGGTTTTACATCGTGTCCCTGACCACGAGACATTGGAGTGGCCCAGAAGGCAGTTCTTGGGTCTTTGCTTACCTTTATTTAAACATACACACACACACACACACACACACACACACACACACACACACACACAAACTCATTCCTTTGATGATACTATCTAGTTTCATGACTTTAAAAACAACTTGTTAGTGACTCCAAAATATTTATCTGCAGCCTAACTCTCCCCTAAATTCCAGACTTAAATATCCAATTGCCTTCTCAATAACTCTATTGACTATCAAATAACATCTCATACGTACATACCCAAATGCACACTTCTGGTTCTCCTCATCCCAGACTATTTCTCTATAGTCCTTTTAGTTTGTATGAATGGCAAGTCCATCTTTCTCAGGCCAAAAAACCTTAGGGTCATCCTTGACTCCTCTTTTTTCCACTCCTATATCCAATCCAATAGCAAATTATTTGGGTTCCTCACCCTAACCATCCAGAGGCTGACCACTTCTCACGGGCTCCCCTGATACCACCCTCTTCCAAGTTACTATCATCTCTAGACTGCTTTATTGTAAAGTTGGATTCTTGCTGATCTTTAAATGCCACAGCTTGCTCTTCTTCCTTTCCCTATTTCTCTGCCATTGCCCCATAGTCTATCTGTACATGGCAGTCAGATCAGTCTTATTAAAACAAATCAGATCATGTCAGTGCCATGTTGGAGATGCCTCCTTTTTTTTTTTCTTAGAATGAGTCTCTACTATGATCTCCAATGCCTTATACAATCAGGTTGCCCATTATCACTTCTTTTCCTTTCTTAGTACTCTCTGTTCACTCATGCCAGCCACAACTGTTTACTTGCTATTCCTTATTCATATCGAGAATGTTCGTAAAAAAAAAAATGTCCTTAAGTCAAGGATTTTTGTATTGTTATCTGTTTTTCAAAACTTCTTGCCTCATATGGCCACATGGCTAACCCCCTCAGTTCTTCCATAGCTTTCTCCAATGTCACCTTCCAAGTAGGGTATTATATGACCCCTTATTTAAAATTAACCCTTTACTCACCCAAAAGTCTAAATCTCCCTTTCCTGACTTTTCTCTTAAGCTCTTTTCACCAACTTCTATTGACATATTTGGTTTATTTTCAGCTTCCCCAAACCAGAATTAAGTACCATTAGAGGAGAGATTTGGGGCTTCTGCTCACTACATCTTTAGTACCTACCATAGTATTTATAATACAGGAGATGCAGAATAAGTATATCACAAAGAAATTAATAACATTAATTAATGTAACTAATTAATGTAATTATATAATTAATGCAATTAATGTAATTAATTAATGTAATTAATATAATTAATAACAAATAATAAACTTTGCTTAAAAAGTATAAAACGTGACTTGTGTGAACTTCTCATATCTACTCTTCTGTTTGCTAAGCCAGATCAATAGTTAATGGAAATTTGCTGATCTATAAATCCTCATTGTGTTTGCTCTTTGCTTTTCCTTATTTTTGTTTTATTTATGTAATAGCAAGATCAGCTGGATGAAGATTCGCATCAGTCTAAACATTTGCTCTTTTGAGAATCTGCCAATGTACGCATTTTAATTGACCTGTTTCACATGGCTAAATGAGTCAAGTGATTCACCATGATTAAGTTCCTTTTGATTACATAGGAATAATGCAACTTTCTAGCACTCTTCCTTGCCTAGATATTTAAGATTATCTGGTGTATAGTCTCATTCCATTTACATTCCATCTTCTATCTGGTGGAGTACTTTTTTGCATTTTTCCTTAGAGTGAGGTGCATCTTGTGTGTGCCCATGTGAGGTTAAAACATCATGAAAGGCCTAAATACACATAACATTTGCTTCTGTGCATTGAAATCATTTTCTAGCATTACAACACATATAGGTCTATTGTACAGTATGCTTTCATTTCATCTATAACCAAACTGAACAGGAGTGACAATGTGGAAATGAAAAGATTTACTACTGTTCAGCTTGAGAAATTGCATTTGACACAAAGTGAAAGGAAATACATGGGAATGTTGAAGCCAAAAAAGAAAAGAAAAACAGTGAAATTTGTCATGGGAAAAAAATGCCATTCGTTGTTCTGCTCCTCAATTTAAAAACATGTATCATGTTTTTTTAACAATTAAAAGTGTCAGCATCATTTGCAAGTTATTTATTATTATAGTTTACTTAATAGAGTTTGCTATGTTGCATAGTCTCAAATCACTAAAGACAATATTTTGCCATCATTACTACTATAAACTGCTTCAGGAACATGTAATATTAAAATCATGACAGGAAAACTCATCAGTGGGCAAGGCACTTAAAATAACTCTTGATTTAGAAATAAATTTCTAACCAATACTGCACAATAAATTGGCAAAGCAAAAAAGCTTACAAAAGAAGTAAATTTCAAGACAGTAAGTGTGTCTAAATATGGTGCGCTAAAGACTTATTGTTCTATTTAGCCTCTAACACCCCTTCTCTGGTTAACAATCTCTTATATTTCTTCCCTAGTACTGCGGTTTCTCCATCCACAATCTGTATATGACGGCTAGATTTGACTCTATCCCTGGTTCTTATAGACTGAATGTTTGTGCTCCCAAAATTTGCATGTTGAAGACCTAAACTCTATTATAATGGTATTTGGAAGTAGATCCTTTGGGACAGAAATAGGTTTAGATGAGGTCATGAGGGTGGGTTCTTCCATATGGGATTTTGTCCTCCCAAGAGAAAAGAGAAAAAGATCTCTATCATGTAATACACAGAGTAAAGGTGGCTGTCTACAGGCCAGGAAGAGAGCTCTCACTAGAAGGCAACCATGCTGGTACCCCGAGTTCAGACTCTACGCCTCCAGAACTCTGAGGAAATCAATTTCTCTACTTTCAAGTCTACAAGTCATCAAGTCTACACAGATCTTTATGTGTATTTGAGTTAGGGCTGACCAATCTCTATATAAATCATCCTTTTAGCCATACTAACTGAATCATGGGTGATTATGTGGCATAACTCAAACCATTAAGAGTTAGATCTAGATATTTTTAGAATTCCCTCAGCCTTTCTCAGCTGGGATTCCTCACCTAAATCACAACACAGAAAATGGTTTCAATGACTACATTCTCAGTTATTCCAAAGATAATATCCCGCTATTACCATCCAAAATGCCAAGGAAAAATGTTAGGTTTTTTTGTGTGTGATGCATCCATTGTCTTGAAACAGTGACTTCATCAAGGCATCAGGCCTAAACTCTATTATAATGGTATTTGGAATATTTAAATTCCAGTCATATTTAAATTCCAGTCAAGAATGTCTCCCTCTTTGGGGAGTGTAGACTGGAAGAATGTAAAGTGGTAGCTACTAGGCATACAGAGAGCTTGAAAAGGAAGCACACATGTAACAGGAGCAGAGCCAGGAGTTGTAAAAAGAACAGTTGCTCGAACGTAGATCAAGTCATATCTGCATCTAGCACCACACCTATGATCTTCTACACAAACCGAACACTGCCTTTTAGTTCACACCCATTTGAGATAGACTTTCTGATACTTGCAACAGAGGTTCTCAGCTGTTGTTTTTGGTTGGGCTTTGGAAGAAAATGAAATTGTATTTTATATTTCAATTATAAAGTGCTACTTTTAGATAGTGTGAAATAGAAAAATGTTCTACTCCACAGTCTATCAGAAATAGACAAGAAATTGGAAAAGGGAAACACAGAGCCTGGGTGTTTACGGCATACGCTAAGCAAATGCATAAAACATCTCTACATTGCCTCCTCTTTTTGATTCACCAAAGAAGGAGAAACATATTTTTTAATGACTGGGGCAGAATTTATCTAGTCCTCTCTGCCTAAAGGGATCGGGATGGTGGTGATGTGGAGGCAGGGGTGGGTGAGTAAGTCCAGTTGTGCTACCTCATTAAGACTTGGATGGATGAGCCCTGTAGCCACTTACATAATGCAAAGTTGTTGACACAGCCTTGGTGCTTTAGCAACAGCTCAGAGAAGAGGGAAAAAAAGATCTATTCAAGAACGTGTTTACAACTGATTTTGTGAAATGAGAATAAAATCAGGAGATATGTATAAATTACCCTTTCTTGGCTGTACCAGTTTAGGAACTAGAAAAAGAGTCACAATCATGTAAATCCAACCCATCACAGTCTGTTGTCCAGCCATCCTCAAATCCTCCCCTCATCTTATCTCCTGAGGGGTTTCACATCTTGATCCTAACTTCTTCTCAAATGGGGTAATGAATATGGTGAAACAGTCATAGGGCCTCAGAGAGCAGTAGTTAAGGGGTTTGACTTTAGGTCCAAATCCCAACTCCACCATTAACTAAACGTGTACCGTGGGGTCAATTAGGACAATGAAGAAAGTAGAACTTCCTCTATACAAAGTGACTCAATAAAATTTTAAATGTTAGAGGCTTCACACAGTGCCTGGCACATTTATGGTGACAATTGCTATTTGTTAAAATTACCATTACAGTTGTATTGACTCCCACCTCAATGTTAAGTACTAAGAGCACAAAAGACTAAACTTCCTAAGGGCTACTGAGAGTGCTACTAAAGAAGCCATTATTTGGAAGCAAATGAGAACTCCCCAGCTGAGCCCAGGCAGACATCAAATCATTAAAGATAAAAAATATGTTGTTTTAGGCCACTAAGTTTCGAGGTGTTTTATTAGGCAGCAATGGATAACTGGGAACACTATGTATTCATCTTTTCATTGCTAGTGTAAAAAGAATATTTTCCATTTTTTCCCTTCCATGTTATTTCCTCAGTTGTCTGTATGAGAAGGTTATTTTTATATATTATTTATTTGCATATTAATATTTATTTTATACATTAAAATTTTAAGTATCCATGGTGTTGAATTGTCATATTATTATTTTTTTTTTTTTAAGATTTTATTTATTTATTTGACACAGAGAGAGAGATCACAAGTAGGCAGAGAGGCAGGCAGAGAGAGAGGGGGAAGCAGGCTCCCCACTGAGCAGAGAGCCCGACGCGGGGCTCGATCCCAGGACCCTGAGATCATGACCTGAGCCGAAGGCAGAGGCCTTAACCCACTGAGCCACCCAGGCGCCCCTGTCATATTATTTTTAACGGACAAAGTTACTTTTTAGGTTTCTCATATATAAATTCATATCATCTGCAGTGTATTTTTATACTACTTATTTTATTTACATGTCTAGTTGTATTGGTCAGTACATCTAAAACAAGGTGAAAATACAGAGGCAATACTGGGCTCATATTTTACTGCTGATTTACATGAAAATGCTTCTAGGTGTCTTATCTGGATTTAAACAAAAATCACTGTAGGAAAATTCCCCTCTATTTTTACTTACAGTTTTTAAGTGGCTTTTTAAAATATCAGGAATAGCTCCTCAGGTTTATCAAATTTTTCAAAGCATCTTGCTTAGTCATTCTGGAATAATATTTCTTGATGAATTATTTTCTATAACATATAATTGGGTTTGTTTTATTACACAATCTGTGAGCCTTTTTAAATAGATTATTTCTCTTATTTACATATAACTTCATAAAAATGGTTGAATTTAATCATTTTGTGTTTTACATTTTTAATCTTGTTTTTCCCTCATATTTGGTACATGGTTTATATTATCTCTCTCTCTTTTTTAAAGATTTTACTTATTTATTTGACAGAGAGAGCAAGAGAGCACAAGCAGGGAGAGTGGCAGAGAGAGAGGGGGAAGCAGGCTCCCCACTGAGCAGGGAGCCCCATGCAGGGCTCCATCCCAGGACTCTGAGGTCATGACCTGAGCCGATGGCAGAGCTGAAGGCAGACACTTAACCCATTGAGCCACCCAGACACCCCTATATTATCTCTTTTGAATGTACTTTTTTCCTATCAAATTATATAGAAGATTTACAGTCTGCTCTTAATTTTCTAATAAATACTATTAACACTTCAAATTATATAATTAAATATTTCTCAATTTATCAATTCTTAAAAAAAATCTTTAAACATGAAACTATAAAGATAGAAAATATGCATTTATATTTTCTTGACTCTCTCACCCTCTCTTCATCCCCTAGGATGATATCTTGTCTAAACTTTATATTTCATTTATATTTCTTACAGATCTAAAATTTATTAATATTATTATTCAGTCTTAGAATTTTAGTATGCTTTCCTATAGCCTCATCATTCCAGAGACCTTGATTTCAATTTGCCTCTTGATTGGGGGAGTTTGTAATCAAGTAGTTTTATTTTTTGAGTACTCCTGGGTGCTATAAACCTGAGGTTTTGCATGCTTGAGAATATATTTGTTCTTAGCTGGATGAGGGCAACAAGGGTAATTAGCAAAAGGGGTAATCAAGGATTCCCTATTGCTGCTAGCTTATGAAACTATTGTGTTTGCATGAAAAGATGATCAATATCACCAATCATCAGGAAAATGCCAGTTAAAAACACAGTGAGATATCACCTTACACCTGTCAGAATGGCTATAATCAATAAGACAAGAAATAACTGTTGGTGAGGATGTAGAGAAAAGGGAGCCCTTGTTTACTGTTGGTAGGAAAGAAAACTGCTACAGCTACTGTGGAAAATGGTATGGAGGTTCTCCAAAAAATTGAAAGTAGAAACCACATGATCCAGTAATTCCACTACTGGGTATTTACCCAAAGAAAATAAAAATATTAGAAAAAATAGTCTGGAAGAAAATTTGAGGAAAAAATAATTTTTGATCAAATACTTTTACCTAGTGCACACACTTGATATTTTCAATAGGAAATATAGACCTATAGTTCAGTAGAAAGATCAAACTTGGAAGGTAAAGGTATTAGAGTTGTTATCATATAGGGAGTAGTTGAATTTATTGGAAAAGATAAAATCACCAAAGATAAACATATAAATAATCGATAGAAACCTGTGTAATATGATCACTTAAAAAAGAAGTAGAAAAGAAAGAATTTAAGCAAGAAGATTAGTAAACAGTAAAAGGTAGGAAGATACCCAGCAGAAATCAGAGTCATGGAAGTCAAGTAGAAGAAACTGTTTCCAAAAGCAAGGTATGATCACCCACGGCAAATATTATACTTCTAAGATAAGTCAGATAATAAGTTCTAGAATTCTTTTTTTAAAGATTTTATTTATTTATTTGACAGAGAGAGAGAGAGAGATCACAAGTAGGCAGAGAGAGAGGGGGAAGCAGGCTCCCTGCTGAGCAGAGAGCCTGATGTGGGGCTCAATCCCAGGACTCTGAGATCATGACCTGAACCTAAGGCACAGGCTTTAACCCACTGAGCCACCCAGGCGCCCCTAGTTCTAGAATTTTTAATAAAAAGTTAAACCTTCATTACAACAGATTTAATAGATTGCTGTGGGCAAAAATCTGATTTTAATGGCTACTGTAATTAATGTCTAGCAAACTGCGTATGAGAGACCAAGGGAGAATGCAAGACAACTGAACTATATAAACATCAGGGAAAAATTTTTTCCACATTCATTTGACTTTTAAATTCCAAATAATTAGCAAAGAAAAGGTAAACTAAAAGTTTGGTTTGGCTGTACTGAATGTTAGTTACCCTCATTAATGTGAATTGCTTATCACTGACAGGTAATTGCCAAGTACAGAATATCCGTGATGCATATTGTCAATACGGGTCAGATTATTTTGTGGAAAGTTATTTAGCTAAAACTAAACCCATTTCATGACGCTTCAGTGTTCATGAACTTGTGGGACATTACTCTGTACATGATTGTAAAGAGATGGGGGCGCCTGGGTGGCTCAGTGGGTTAACATCTCTGCCTTCAGCTCAGGTCATGATCTCAGGGTCCTGGGATCAAGCGCCGCATCGGGCTCTCTGCTCTGCAGGGAGCCTGCTTCCTCCTCTCTCTCTGTCTGCCTCTCTGCCTACTTGTGATCTCTCTCTGTCAAATAAATAAATAAAATCTTAAAAAAAAAAAAAAGAGAGAGAGAGATGGAACGGCCACTAGCTCCTGGGAGAGTTCTTATTGCACAAGAGAATGGGTCAGTGGTTTATCGAATCTAGTAATAGTATTTTATGTTACATTCTAGTGTAACATTTAGTGTGGAACATTGCACATTAAATCATGGATGCATAATTTTTCAAGGAATCTGTGGTGCGAGGAAGAAAGGGTATAAACCCTCTTGTGTCTTTCCCACCACCCTGCCACCAACTCCCCTACCCTCACATTCACTCCCCATTTCACTCCACAAGGTAGAAATTGTTTATAAGATGGCAAATAAACTTTTGTTGAGACAGAAAGCATTTGGCAAAGAATCTAAACAAAAACAACAGGGCCATAAAAGTTTTTGAGAGGAGAAATGACACTGTTGAAACAATAGGCAGAAAGGACTAGCTAATCACATGATTACACGGTCCATCCCCAGCCTCCTGGATGACTTTTAATCTACTGCAACATTTCTCTTTCTATTTTCACTTTCCAATGTCTATGTCTATTTTGTAGCTACAGCTTTGCGAGGTTCTTAAAGGCACTTCTGCTTATATTTGAACTATGCTCACCTTCAATAGTTAAGGCAATTTTTGGTTGGTTGGTTCTATAATTTAAAAAGAAAATGTAAGGGTGCCTGGGTGGCTCAGTCGGTTGGACATCTAACTCTTGGTTTCAGGCTCAGGTCATGATCTCAGGGTGGTGAGACTGAGATCCACGTCGGGCTCTGCACTCAGCGGAGAGTCTGCTTGAGATTCTCTGCCTCTCCTTGTCCCACTGCCCCTCCCCCCTCAAATAAATAGATAAAATCTTTAAAAATAGAAATGCCATTTGGTTCAGCAATTCTACTTCTAGGAATACACTCATTTGAAAAGATATATGCACTTGTGTTTTTATTGCAGTATAATTTACAGTAGCCTAAATATGGATATGGATATGTGATATGTGATGTTTTATATTGTTAATTGTTCCATACTTGTTACATTAACATTGGGTCAAATATGAAATGGCAATTCATTTTAAATATGAAATTGCCATTTCATATGTCAAAAATGGTCAAATCTCAGTAATTTCATGTGCTTCATGAATAAACAATTGTAATTTCATTCCCATGATTCTCATCACACACTTGACAGCATCCATCCCTCAGTCTGCTGCTCTCCTTCTACCTTCTTCATCTCATAAAGCCTAGTACTTCTTGGGATCTCAGTGTTAAGTGATGCTTCCTTTTAGAAGGGTTTCTTGACCTCTTAATCCATTCAGGCTGCTATAACAAAAATACCACAAACTGGGTAGCTTATAAACAATGAACAATTACTTCTCACAGTTCTGGAAGCTGGCAAGTCCAACTTCATAGCACCAGCACATTCACCACCTGTGAGATTCTGCCTCTCATTAACACACACATTTTCGCTGTGTCCTCACAAAGCAAAAGGGCAGGAGAGCTCTTTGGGACCTCTTTTGTAAGGGCACTAATCCAGTTTTATAAGGGCTCCAACCTCATGATCTAATCACTTTCTAAAGGCCCCACCTCAAAATTATCCCCATATTGGGGATTCGTTTTCAACATATGAATTTTGAGGGAACACAAATGTTACCATAGCAACCTCCATACCAAGTTAAATCTCTCTACTGTGGACCCTCATGCGCATTTCCTTTATAACAGGTGTTGCAGTTATAATTGTACAATTATATTTGTGATTATTTGATCACTATCTGTTTTGCTCATCAGACTTTAAGTAACATGAACACAGAAACCATGTCTGTTTTTACCATATCATCTCCAGTACCTAGTACTATGCCTGGCATATAGAATATGCCAAATAATTGTGAGGTAGAAGAAATGAGTAATCTTAAAAATATAATATTTATTTACACATCCTATAAAGGTATTCTGCACTTAAAATTTATAACCAATAAAGTTACAATGTAGCATTTAAAGATAAAAGCACTGTATACTCTCAAATATCTTAGTACTTAGGAAATGGAAGTTTACTTTTCCAGTCCATTATTTTTTTTTTTAAAGGTTTTATTTATTTATTTGACAGAGATCACAAGTAGGCAGAGAGGCAGGCAGAGAGAGGAGGAAGCAGGCTTCCCGCTGAGCAGAGAGTCCGATGTGGGGCTTAATCCCAGGACCCCGAGATCATGACCTGAGCGAAAGGCAGAGGCTTTAACCCCCTGAGCCACCCAGGCGCCCCCTAGTCCATTATTCTTCATTTCAAGAATATGTAGCAATAATCTGACCCACTTAAAGAACAGTGAGTGAATTATAGATCCTGTTATCAAAGACAGAAATTCTACTGATGTAATTTTTAAAGATACAACAATATGCTTATAAATCTTAAAGTAATTAAAATGGTAAAAAGTGACTGCTAAGAATATTTTAATAAAATTTTAGTTCTTAAAGTAAGATTTTGATTTCTTAAAATGGGATAAATGTATTTCTTTTTGGCCAAAAACTTTGAATGGTTTTTGGTACCTGAAGTTACTGAATGTCTGTATAATCAGAGTTTTACTATTACTAAGTTATAATAAATTCTAATAGACTAATTTAAAAACATTCTGCACAGGTACTCAAATAATTCAAAATCCAATAACATATATAACAGCATAATTATTTACATGGATAAATAAAGTCCCTTGGAAATCACTATGTGCCAGACTAAGCAGGTCAGTATTTACTCCTGAGATGGTCATCAATATAGAACATTAATCAAGCCAAGTGAAAATTGAATGCAATTAATGGCTTAGGAACTACAAATATCCCCTCGACGAAAGTGAAAAATGGCTGATTTTGTATTGCATGATAAGCAGACAGTGAAATTGGGAATATTTTGGCAAATATCCGGGAAACTTTGACTACTTTTCCAGCTCTTCTAGGAGTTCATTCTAAATAGACTACAGATACTAGAATTCCCCTCCACCCAACAAGAATAACATACATATATTTTCCAAAAGACACTAAAATGTTTATAGCGGTACTATTCAAAATAGCCTTAAGTCAGAAGTTACCCAAATGTTCATCAGGATAAATGAATTGTGGCATATTCACCAAATGAAATACAATAATGAGAATTAAATGAACTATAAATCTCTTTCAATTTACAGATGAATTCCAAAGCATGTTGATAGAAAAATTTAGATTCCAGGAATATCTTTATTAATAAGGAATATTTATTCTATTAATATACAATATAATAAATATATAATAAAGAATGAGTATATTCGTTATGTTTGCTAATAACATATTCATAATATTCATTCTTGATTATATTATAGATTAGATTAGATTATGAAATTGTGAGATGTATCTCACAACTGCAACAACAACAAAAAACTCATCCGTAATCTAATTAATCCATGATGCTACAAGGGAGATTAGTGGTCACTTTGGAGGAATGGTGTACTGCCTAGGGCTAGTATTGTTTGATATTGTTCCCCTGCTCCCCATTTGAGTTCTGGTTACATGGGTATGCTCAGCTTTTTGGAAATTTATTGAACTGTACATTTGTGATTATGTGCACTTTCAAGCACATATACCACAATTCAATTAGTAGAATAATGTCCTCTCAAAAGTGAGTATTATTTTTAAAATTGTACTTTTATTCAACAAAGCATAAAAATTTACTGTTGTGGAAGCGATATATGAATTTTTTTTTTTTTAAAACCATCCTTTCTTTTATAGTTTAGGAATCTAGTACACTCAGTGGTCGTGTATCCAAGTAACAGCTTCAGATTCTGTTGTTAATAGAAACCTCGATAAAATACTTAAATTTTAATATACAGAATAGCAGATTCAAAGACATAGTGATACTTTGGCCTTGTGATATAAATTAACCGATGCTTAACATTTGAAGTTTAAAGTTAAACAAACTTTCCCTCTATGAGGCTAAATCCAAAATTAGAGTTTCAGCCTTACTCTATCATTTGAGAATTTCCTTCATTGGAGTTAGAAATGCAAATAGCATAAATAACAGGTATCACCTGGTTAAAATAAGAGGGAAACAATTTAATGGAAGCATTAAAGAAGCTAAAGCATTTCTCTATCCTGCATTCCTCAGATGCCCAAACCAAATGCTAATTAAGCTCAATGACCTTTCATGCTCAGCCCTGTCACAGATCCTGGAATCGAATACCTAGGATTTTTAAAGAATCCTATCCAGGAATTCAGTAATTTGATAATGTTAAGTCCTATCATTCCTGATATTTCCCTAGGCTAGCATTGTTTTTATAACTAGCTTTTTTATATATAACCTATTTTTATAACCAGCTCTGGTCTCTTTGTTTAGTAATTTTGCCTGGTAACCCAGTTCCCGTTACTTGGTTTCTGTTTTGAGTGATCGGTACAGGAATATCCTGATGGTGTCCTGCTTCACATCTAAGCACTTTCTGAACAGAAGTCTCCCTGTACTGCTTCTTATCTATCTCATGACCTGCAGTCTGAGATTCTCACTGGATTTTCTTGGTGCTGATAGCCAGCGTTTCTGTCCCTGGGTAGTGACTGCCTATTCCCAAGCTTTTCTGAAATCATGTTCTGCCTGTAAGCCAAGACATTCACCTGCTACTCATTCCTCACCAGACCGCCATGTCCCTGCCTGGACTACCACCAATGCCAGTTTTTAGGCTTCTTTTTCCACCCACCTCACCTCACCTAAGAGGACACCCTAAGGAGCCACAGTCTGACATTCGCTATACATCTGCCTCTCTGGAATTTTCTGAGGTGCATTCCAAACCCAGTGGTTTCTTCTCACTTCTGAGCCCAAAACAGCTCAATCTGGTTCCTCTGATAACTCCATTGAGAAGATGGCCGAAATTAAGAGCAAAATACATTTACTTTTTACTCAGTCAGGCTCAGCATGCAACAAGACAAGAAATGGCCTAGGATTCCCCATCCCTGACAATGTTTATCAAATCCTGTCCCATTTGGGCATGCATTAAGACACTGAGATGGAACTAAAAGATAAGAATGACTGAGAAAAGCAAAAGAAGAGGCAAGAAACAGAAGAGTATGAGATAAAAGAAAGAATATGTTAGAGAAGTTGCATACTACCATTTCTCATTCATCTGTTACTGTTAAGTCTTCGTTGTAGACCACATTACCACTATAACCACTTTCTCCACTATTTGCTTATTCTGGCCTTGCCCTATTTAATCAGTTAATGTGTGTCCATTCATCTTTGCTTTATTCTTTTTTAAAACTATATAGAGCAAGCTCTGGCCATCCTAGACCTTGACTTACCCTTACTCTAGCCACATGTGTTCAAAAGTATCAGTAATCCTTCCAGTTTTCTCATTGAGAATGTGTTGTTTGGATTAAATCAAGAGTTATCTATACTTGAGGGAGTAAAATTTCTCTTATTTGCTCAAGTCATAGGGTTTATGAGAATAAAGAGGATGTGTCCTTCACTTAGTTGGAATGAAGTAAAGAACAGAGGGCTGACTGCTAGGACCATGGTGAATGCTCAAGATTCCAGAGCCAAACAAACTAGTTTGAATCCTCACTTCCCCATTTATGCATGTTGTGACATTGGACAATTACCTAAATTCAAGTAGCCTCAGTGTCCTCATCGTAAAATGTGGGTAATAATAGGGTTAGCTCCGTGGTGTTTTAAGGACTCAATACGTGGACCAGAAAAGGCACTTGATAAACATTTACCAATGTAGAAGCACTGCAAAATAATGGAAAGAACAGAGATATAAATGCATGCTCTTATTCATACACATACATGCGTGCACGTGCACACACACACACACATATAAGCCTTGCTGAAAACTAATCTGGAAGCAAATGACATTACACACAAGATTTGCCAACAACTAGGAAAAAAATCCACCTAGAAATTAATGTTAATTTAGAAAGTTATTATCATTTTCTAATGTATTTGGAGAAAAGCCGCCGGATTCGAGGCGTTCCAGCACTTACTGAGATCATACAGACAAAGCATTTATCTCGATGTGTCCCTTTCTCCTCTATCTTTTCCCTTCACCTCACCCTTCACTTTTCCTTTTTGTAATGTCCTATGTATTTGTTGTCTCCAGATGTCCTGTGTATTTGTTGTCTACAGATGTACAACAAATTACCAAAAACTTAGCACTTTAAAACAACACACATCTATTATCTCACAGTTTCTGCAGGTCAGAAATCAAGGCATAACAGCTCAGATGTGTCCTCTGCTCAGGCTTTTTCACAGGTTCTCATCTGGAGGCTCAACTAGGTAAAAATCTGCATCCGTGCAGCAGGTCGTCAACAGAATGCAATTCCCTGAGGCTGGTGGAAGACGCCCATGTGCTAAAGGCTGTCCACAGCCTCCTGCCATGCGGCCTTCTCCAGAAGCAGGATGTTTGCTTCTTCAAGGTCAAGAGAAGAATCTCTGACTCCATTCTGCTACTACAGGGTCACATACAACATTAACATAATCATAGGAGCAACATTCCATCACCCTTGCAATATAACCTACTCACGGGAGGTGATGAGGATGCGACAGTGGGAGTCAATTCAGGGTGTGTGTGTACCACACTCTCACAATAATAATTTCGTAAGAATTCTTTTTCAAAGATCACTCATCAAATTTACCCATACTGCTGACCTTCAGCCTTAGGACAGACTCCATTAAGATTTTTTTTTAAATCAGAAACAATGTTTTTAACTGCAAAAAAGAAATTAATGTTTCTATGTTGACCCCATTTAAACTTTATATCCACAGGGTCATTTAAATATTTACATCTACTGTTTTCACATGTTTGATTGATATGCACTTTATAAAATATTGATGTTGTCAAAAAACAGCATGGTTCTCACAAGAATATTACTTTTTCTGTTTAAAATTTATCCCGAAAAATTTGTTTTTCTTTATAATGACAATGAAAATATATGTCTACTTCTCCACCTCTTTTACAATCAAAGTGAATCCTATTTTGTACTGTGCTAGGATTCACAGCAAATTATGAAAGTGGAGAGTAGAGAGAATTGAGAGTGTAGATAGTATGGAATAAAGAGGTTTATAAGTGTACTCTTCAAATCTCCCCAATCTTTTCATAAAGCCAAACGACCAGGATAATGAAAAGAAACAAACAAGCAAACAAAACAAAACAAAAAACCATGGACATCTGGAAAAAAACTAGTGACAAAATATCTCTATCCATTTCCTAGAATATAGGTTGGTGATGTCAAACCACCACTGGCAGCATGACCTATACAGGACAAAAAATAGAGTAGAGGAAGGGTAGCTCCAGTGGTACTAAGAGCTTGGAAACAATGAGTTACTCCCACCAAAAACTCACATGCAAAAGGAGAATATTCTCTTTTTGGAATCCTCAGCCATGCAGGTCTAAGAATAGTCTATGAAAGTTGAATAAGAATACACTGGCTCCCATTTGAGGGTGAGTTTCAACATAAGGAACTAGTTAAGAGCACTAGTCAAGTCCATTCATGAAGAATTTTTGGAATTATTGATGAAAGGACAGAGACCCAAAAGGATAAAATAATGATAATAAATAAATAAAGTTCTGTGAATAGAAGGCAAACTGAGTAAGGCAAAAACCTTAGGAATAAAGAGGAAAGAAGTTTCAGAATTCTAGGTCATAGATGGAGGGAAGTCCTAAGGAGGCACTACTTAGAATTGTGGATGTGGTTCCACAAGGAAGTCATATTTTTAATACTTTATAGTTACAATGGAAGAGAGCAATCAAGATGTGAAGCTACCTCAACCCATTCCTCATCACAAAAACATTCCCTTAAAAATACAAGAAAACCCCATTAAAAGAAAAAAAGAAAACGAACTTAACATAAATACAAAAACATGAAACTCCACTAAAAAGCCTAACCACAAATCAGAAGTACACAGGAGCACAGCATGTAAACAGAGGAAAAAAACAAACGTAAATTAAGAAAACTCTAAAGTGCTTCATGAAAAAATCAGAAATAGAAAATTCTCAAAAATAAGATTAAAACAAGGAGGTTTGGCAAATAGAGCTTTTAAAACTAAGTACCAAACTAGAAATAAGAAAAAAAGTACTATTTTACAGTATGGAAAACTCACGTAGAATAAACTTGAATGAAGAAATATCCATGAAAGGTAAAGTCAGGAAAACAAGGATAAAAAGGAATAAAAATAACAACCAAAAATTATGTAGCTGTATGTATATATGGATGGATGATTAGAAAGATGTAGAAAACAAGAAAGAAGGTAAAGCATAAATATAATAGGTGATCCTAGGGAGAAAAACATATGATCATCACATATAATATTTTAATTCATATAATCCTGAAAAGGCTTAAGTCTACATATTTGCAAGGGTACTCATGCAGTTGAGAAAATTACTCAAGAATGGTCAAAATTCAACAACTTTCAGTAAAACTATTGGGTTTAAAGAAAGAATTTTTTTTTTTTTTAAGATTTTATTTATTTGACAGAGAGAGAGATCCCAAGTAGGCAGGCAGAGAGAGAGGGGGAAGCAGGCTCCCTGTTGAACAGAGAGCCCGACACAGGGCTTGATCCCAGGACCCTGAGATCATGACCTGAGCCAAAGGCAGAGGCTTTAACCCACTGAGCCACCCAGGCGCCCTAAACAAAGAATTCTTAAGCATTTAGTAAAAAGACCAAATCAGGTATAAGGAAAGAGATGGAAACAAACATCAACAGAAACACTTCATAACATAAGATAATAGAGATACAAATACTTAATGAAGAAGTGTGAGCTCAGGGTTTTAAATTAGGCCAAATTGATTTTTCATCATACCATTATAAATTTACAAGAGCACAGAGAACACTGATTCCAAGATCTATTCCTGAGAATTTAACAGAGGAGCCCACCAAGAATTCAGAGGAAGTTTCAGCATTTTAACTATAAAACAATGACTAAAATAAATGTAATTGTAAAGCTCACACCAATCAATGGTTATAACATGACCAAATAGAGTATAAATATGTTCTCTGACAGAAGAAATACATTACTGCTAATAAGTAGTAAGAAAGGCAGTGTATGGAATATATACGTTCACTAACTCATAGGTTGTCAATTGGTGTAGGAGGCTATCAAATCTAATTAATTCTGGGAGAAAGGGAGAGAACAATAGAGGAAGTTACTAATTGAATCATTGTTATAAAAGTGGTAAACAGTATCAGTAAAACAATCAACTAAATGTATCTATTAAGATAACTATTAGAAAAAAACACGGAGCGCCTGGGTGGCTCAGTGGGTTAAAGCCTCTGCCTTCAGCTCAGGTCGTGATCTCAGGGTCCTGGGATCAAGCCCCGCATCAGGCTCTCTGCTCAGCGGGGAGCCTGCTTCCCTCTCTCTCTGCCTGCCTCTCTGGCTACTTGTGATCTCTCTCTCTGTCAAATAAAATAAATAAAATCTTTAAAAAAAAGAAAAAAACACAAACACACAGTAAATAGGCATAATATCTCCAACTTAATCACAAATGGTTCAGAAAAAATATATACATATGCCCTGGACACATGCATACATGTGTGCACACACACGCAGATGGAGAGGGAGAATGATAAAGGGAAAAGTTAAAAAAAAAAAAAATGATGAATACTCGTAAAAGGAAAACAGTAGTTTCTTATATAATTGCTAAAAATATTATTTTGTATGTTTGATTCAAAATTTGGAAATCTTGGGTGCCTGAGTGGCTCAGCTGGTTAAGCACCTGGGTTATAATCCTGGGGTCCCGGGATCAAGCCCCACACGGGACTACCTGCTCCGTGGGAAGTTTGCTTCTCCCTCTTCTCTGCCTCTCCCCCATCTCCACTGCTTGCGCTCTTTTCCTCTAATAAATAAATAAATAAATAAATAAATAAATAAATAAATAAAATCTTTAAAAAAAATTGGAAATCTTTTAATGTGATACACATTAATAGATCTAAGAAGAAACACAATTCATTAATAATTAATAGACATTTCCTTAATATAAAAAAATTTGTATTACTTCAATTCAAAGGTCAACAATTGATGGAAATACTCTAGAAACATTACCACTGAACAAGTTAAGTGTAACTTCAGTTGTATTTCCCATTAAACTGGAGGCACTATGTAAACCCAATTGGTTTTAGATGGATGATAGATAAATAGATGATGATAGATAAGAAGATAGATAAGATAGATAAGAAGATAAGATAGATAAGATAGATAAGAAGATAGATAAGAAGAAAGAAATGGCATAAAAATTTGGAAGATTATCTTCATATGCAGAATTATCTTCATATTACAACTACGAACCCCAAAAGAACCAATAAGAATCTACTACAAACAATAAGAGTTTAGTAAAGTGGCAGGATATAAAATTAACATCCCCAAATCAATAGCCTTAGTATTTACAAGCAATATCAACAACCACTTTACAGATACAATGGAAAGGAAGGCTTTCTTTACAAAGAAATAATAAGTAATAATAATAATAATATATTTAGGTATAAACTTTTAAAAGTGCAATAAAAGACATAAGGAAAAATATAGATACTCATGAAAGATATGAAAGATACATGACCAAACAGAAATATATATCTTATTCTTGAATATGAAAATTCCACTTCATAAAGGTGTCAATTCTAATTTTGAAATGTAACCCATCCCAATAAAAATACTATGATGTTTTTCCTTGGAACAAGACAAGCTGATTAGAAAATTCATTAAGAAATAAACAGCCACAATCAGCAAGGTAAAGGTTGAAATATTATGTGGTAGGGATAATTATCATACCTAATATTAAAACAATTTAAGGGCTCCATAATTGAAACAGCATGGTGTTATTTCACTAATAAACTGAAAAACTAATGACACTATAATATCCAAAACATCAAGTACATACGGAATTTAGTAATGATAAAAGTGTCATCTAAAGTCAAGGGGAGACAGATTTTTAGTAAATGGTATTGGAACAACTGGATAAGCATACGGAAATTTATAAAATTTTATCCATTCCTCCTACTGTGTACAAGGATAAATTCCAAATGAATCTGAGATCCTTTAATAAAAAAATGAAATTATGAAAGCACTGGAAAACATTTAAAAAACAAAAATTTGTTTTTTAACCTGGGAGAGAAAAACACCCTCCTCTCTTTCTTTTCTATGTATCAATCTATCCATCCACACATCCAGTAGTAAAGGAATTAGATACAAGAAAAAAATCAAAGTATATACTTATAACTGTACACTTGAATAGTAACATCTATATACACTGGAAACTTTCCCTTTAGAATACATATCTATTCTCTAGCTTTGTCTATTGGAAAGTCCAAAAAGCAATGCCAGCCCACTACTGGAGAATATGTACAGGACCCAGATTGTGTTCTCTATTATTTTCCACTAAAAGGAACTAGTACTCTTTGGGGAAATTGCTGATACCAGATCTGGGGTGAAAAGTATACAAGATAACCCTAGGGCACCATGTGTAAAGATTATAGGCACCAACATGATAGGACTCCCACTGTCTTAAATACCATGAGATTGAGCATCAAAAAGTATAAACACTGCAATGGATGAAAACAGTTGCTATAGTAAAGTCTGTAAGAAATAATATTTTTAAAACTCATTAGATACTATAAAATTTGCCAGAAAACAACTTATGACTTTGAAAATTGATCTTTTTAAGAAAAAAAAAAAAACAAAAAAGGCATCCTTTTTTCTTATTGAAAAAGTTAGCCAAACAGAGTCTGTTCTTTAGAGATAGTTACAGCTAATCGACACAGATAAAGTGGTAAAATTAGAAAATCACCATTTTCCAAATGCTAATTAAATAATGAGTACAGATAATAATCAATGGGTTCTAAAATTACTGAGCAAAAAGTTGATGGGAATTTTTAATGGAGGGATCAGGCTGTTATTACTTATATGTAAGCATTAGTAAAATGTTCCTCCTAATGTGATGCACCAGGAAGTACAGAACACAACCTATGGGGATGTCTTGTCAAATAACTGAATTTGAAATTAATTACCTCTCTCTCTCTCTCTATATATATATATATATATTATTATATATATAATCTAATTACCTCTCTATTATTATAATTTTACAAGAAATATGGGGATGGAGAGACATGATAAATGATACCACAAGGAAACCCTCAGACAAAGACAGAGTGTTGGGCTCAATTTCTCCAACTCAACTGTGGCATGGAGAACACAAGGATGAGAGATTATTAGGGCATAAAGAACATTTAAGAGATAGGTTAAGCCTGAATGACTTAGACGGTAGACCATACAACTCTTGATCTTAGGGTTATAAGTTTGAGCCCCACATTGGGTGAAGAGATTACTTAAAAACAAAATCTTTAAGAAAAAAAAGCATAAGAGATATAAAAATCAAAAGCAATGTGGTATCCTGCTTGGGTTGATACTCCAACTATAAAAAAGACATCTCTAAGACAATTAGGAAAATTTCAAAATAAATTGGGTATTAAATACAATTAGGGTATGGTTGTTAATTTTGTTAGCTGTAATAATGGTGATTATATTACAAAAATAAGTGTCTTTATTCATTAGAGATGCATGCTCATGTATTTCTGGGTGAAAAAAATAACATAATACTTGGGATTTGCCTTAATATATTCCTGGAAACAAAGTTAATACATGTAAGGGTTTCAGAGTTGCCAATATAAAAATATAATGAAATATATTTCACAAAAATATAATGAAATCTCTGTATGCCAAAATATCCAACCTCCCAGGCACACTACCATATCTTGTTGGTGTCACTGGCCATTCTTCCTAAATTTTCAGATACCGATGTTTATAAAATGACAACATTTGTCTGTTGGGAAAGAAGCAAAATCCTGACCCTCAGGAGGTTAGGATTTTTCAGTGGAGCTATAACACATAACTTGAAGAATATACAAGCAATATATTTTAACAGAAGGTATCTACATAGAGGAATACTGTAAGTCATTTTTCCATTTTGGGAAGGTCATTACCCGGGGGCAGTTCATGGCTCCTGCAGCTGTCTCAAGATTATGGCTAAAAACAATAGCGCTAGATGTGCACTTAAAATGTCAACCTACAAAGGACCTTGGGAAGGAAAAGACAGCAGAGCTCACTTTCTACTTAAAGCACAAACCACTGTTAGAAACCACAGTGAGGAGGTCAGCAGCGGATGTTTATGATGCCATCTCTAAATTATGTGGGCTGCAGCTGGAGGAGCCATTACAAATGACGGAACAACTCTTCATGAGTTGCTGCTGGCTCTGTTCTCAGCGAACCCCCCTTAGGCCTATCTGCAAATTCTGCCCACTAAGGATATATAGAGCTGCCTCAGGTTCAAACAGAGCAGTGGAAAATAACAGCATCCCCAAACAGTAAATGTACCAGGAACTCAGATGCTTGTTAGGTGTTCCTACTGAAAGTCTTTCTAAGTACCGATTGCACTGAGCATTGAGTTACATTTTTATTTATTTAAACAGCTGTTCACTTAAACAGATTTATGACACATGTAATCTCTAAGCAAAAGCGGGAAAAAACTGCTCTGGTAGAGCTTCTAGGCAAATGAGGGAACACGGTTTTTACCAAATAATCACATTGATGAGCATGACAAACACGAAATCACAAACTGTGATAAAGAAAAAAAGTAAGTTTCTTTGTGAGTATATATCAATGGGATCCTTTTCTAGGCTAGGGATTCAAGAAAGCCTTTCCTAGGGAATGACATTTACCTGAGGCTTGAAGGAAGAAAAAGTGTGCCCTGGGCAAAGTTGGTATGGCAGGAACTTTTCCAGGCAGAGGTGCTGAAGGAGTCAACACGCCGTTCTTGGAGGCCAGATGGGCCACCACACAAGAATGAAGAGGAGAATGAGGCTAGATGAGAATGAGGAAAGCTTAACTTTTAAAAACCCTGTAGCCACATTAAGGAGTTTGGATTTTATTTTAAGAGCAATTGGAAGCCACTGAAAAATATTAAGCAAAGGAGTAACAAGATCAGCTCTCTATTTAAAGAAGATCACACTAATTTTAGTGTGCAGAATGCATTGTAGAGAAAGCTGAATAGAAAGAAAGATTATAAATGGGTGTTGCAAATGTCCAAGCAAGAGATTACAGTAAATAGAATGTGGAGTTGGTGGCAGTAGAGATGAGGAGAGAGCCCAAGAGACATGTTATTAAAGATAAAGAATTATATAAATTGTGTAAAGATGACCATTACCAATGAAAGAAGTATTTGGAGACTGGCTTGGATGTAGATAAGGTTCATTACATGTATTAGGCATGCAAGAAGTGCCTGTTATCAGTGATGATAATAGTGGTGGGCATTATAGTGATACCCACTGAATGTCCAAAGGACCAATGAATAGTGTTCTGCACATCATAACAACTTAATCAAAAGTTAGGAGATTAGTTACCAAGACATTTTATACATTGTCAATATGCAAATATGCATGGAAATAACCCAGAAAGTAAACTGAGAAATCACTCTGCTACTAGTTAGCTGGCGTCTTCTAGAGTCAGGGTCTTAAATGGTATTCTCAGAAACAGGGAACACGAAAGGAATGACCTTTTAGTCAATATTCTTCTGGCACAAGACCAGGTGCCCATTTGGACCTATCCCATGAAGTCTCTTAAATATTGCCATGATCTCTCAGAGGTCAAGCCTTCATTAATTCAGGAGAAGACAAAGCTAGAAAAGTCTTGAAAAAAAGAAGTTGGAAAGGGAAAATAGGATACAAAGAAAACTCTAGTTAGATGCTGCCAGCTGTGTCAGTTTTTCTTATTTTAAGGTGGTCATCAGCAAGAACCTGTTAAATAATGGTAACTATTTCACCACATAGAACTTGCTATGTAATTATTAACTCCAGAACTTAGTGATTTAAAACAACCGTGTCTTAAAAAAAAAAAAAAAACAAAAAAAAAAAAAACACAACCGTGTCTTTGTCCCAGATTCCATGGGTAGACAATTTGAACTGGGCTCAGCAGGGAAAGTTTATCTATGCTGAGCCCATTCTAGAATTTGGGCCTGCAGCTGAGACAGCTGGGATGGCGAGGAAAGCTGAGAATGTTTTCCCCATGGCTTCTCTCATTCTTTGCCACACGCCTACAGTGTTCTAAGAAAGCAAGAGTGGAAGCTGCACTTGTTCTTGAGGCCCAGGCCTGAAGCTCGTACACATAATTTTTGCCATATTCTACTGGACAAAACAAGCCAAGAGACCATCCCAGTTTTAAGGAGTGGTGAGATGGACTCCACCTTGTGAGTTGAGGAACTGCAAAGAATTTATTCCTATTTTCAATCCACCACTGACATATAATGAAACTGAACCCTCAAAACCACAATTAAAGAATATGGGTAAAGTCTTCAAGTATTTTGTTTATAGGTCTCCAGCTGCTGAAGCATCTGGCATTTGATATACTTTTATTTTTTACATTTTTATTGATATAATTCATATACCATAAAATTCACCATTTTAAGGTGTGCAATTCAGTGATTATTAGTATATTCACAAAGTTGTACATTCACTGCTATCTAATTTTTATCACCCCAAAGAGAAACCCCATACCCATTAACAGTCACTGCACATTCTCCCTTTCCCACAGCCCTTGGCAACCTATTTTCCATCTCTATGGATATCCTAATCTATTTCCATCTCTATGGATATGCCTTTTCTGGATTTTTTACATAAATTAAGTCATGCGACATGTGGACTTTTGTGTCTGGCTTTCCACAATGTTTTCAAAGTTCACCCATATTGTAGGATCTATTAGTGTTTTATTCCTTTCTATGGCTGAATATAATATTCTACTGTATGAATATACCACATTTTATTTATCCATTCATCAATTGGTGGACATTTGGGTTGTTTCTACTTTGAGGCTTTTATGAATATGCTGCTATAGGGTATCTATGTATAAATTTTTACTAATTAAAAATATGTAATTCTCTTGGATGTATCTCAGAAGTAGGATTGTTGGACATTGACGTAATGTTATGTGAAGTATTTTTCACTATATGGTTGCTCCATTGAGGCACACCAATGTGTTTTATACATTCTTAAAGCTACAGAGGTAGAAATAAAAGTCAACTTTGATAACCTGTTTCTGATAGGGTAGGCCAAATGGAAAGTCTTGGGGTCCTTTTCCCACCAAGTTCAAATTCATTACTATTGTCCAAGACAATCAGGGTGGGAACAATTTTCCAGAGGCGGTAGCCAGAGAAAATGATCCCTAACCCACCACCATGTTTGCATATTTTACAATAAACAAGGTATTTTCCTTACTGTCTTTGGTGTTATTAATATGCCTCATCAGTTGAGGTCTTTGATAAGCCCTATTGTTTAGAGACACACCCTTTCCTTCACATTGACCTCACATCAACCTCAAATCAAGGTACTTTGTAAACATCGCTGGTAAGTATCCACAGAGCAGTAGCCACAGCGCAGGTATCACCTAGGAGCTTCTTAGAAATGCAGTGTGTGTGTGGCCCATTCTAGATCTACTTAATTAGGAACGTGCACTTGAACGAGATCCCCCATGGATGTGCACGCACGTAAAAGTTTGAGAGGCCGTGCCATAGCGCCATCTTAATTCACTGAGCTTAAAGCTGGAGGCTCAGTCTTCTAACCAAAGTCTTCCTGTGAGAATACAGACATTAAAATAATATTACCCACAATAAAGAGAACGATTCCCGGGTGTCAACTATGCTTCAGGCAGGACAGGACACCAAGTGCTTTCCAAGCATTTTCTCATTCTATTCTTATGATAATCGACCACTTCTGTCCTGTTTTATAGATATCAAGATCAGGGCTCAGAGAGTTCAAGCTCCTTGCCAATAGTCACAGCTTTTAAACCAACCAGGAGTCAAATTCCAGTTTTTCTGATTCTAGAGCTCAAGCTCCTCACCACTACTCTCTTGCGCTCAGTAACTTCTGCAAATAATAGTCCCACAATCTAACACATTAAAAAAAAATCTATTCTGTATAATCTTCCTTAACTAGTTACATATGTTCTTCTCTATCCATGAGAGCAAAATCTCCACGACATGAAAGCAGGAATTTTGGACCTTGTTTCTGCTCTATCTCCAGTATCTGGAATAGTACCTACCAGGTGTTAAGCCTCACTAAGTTTGTTAAAGGACCAAACTAATTTATGCACCAAAACCCTACCCATGGCTTATGGAAATGAGTGAAATGTCATCTTTACTCATTTCTCTTCCAATTTCTCAGCCTTGGACTTTACCTGTAGTATGAATGCTAATGGCTGGTTTGGGGTGGCACTGATGCTTTTATCTTCAATGAAAACAGAAGTAATATGGTGCTCTACATCAGCGGCAACTCCTCACGATGTCATCTTATCATAGAGTATTTTGACACAGTACAACCTTGAAGGAGATGTATTTGTGGCTAAAAACCCATCTTGTTAGTCGTTTTATGAGGCAACATCAAGGTGGAGATGTCAGTCCAGGCTGGCCACACTGGTGCAAAAACTGAAAATATGCAGCGTCATGGTGGCGAACTATGCATTGGGAGAAGTTAAGATGTATTACCCAAGGGACTAATAGTGCAGGAAATTCTTGAAACCAAACATTCTACTTCATCCATCTTGCACATGATTATCTTACAGTGGGACCCCTTGTTATTCACCTCCATTCCATTAGGCAACCAAATTACATGCCAAGCTAGCTTTATAAATAGAACCCTGAGTAGGTGGGCCATAGCCGAAGGAAAACAAGAGAATAAATTCATTTATATAATCTCATCTTTTGGAGTAGAAACTGTCTTTTCCATTTATACGAACAGAAACTGTCAGAATTCGTCAGAGAGAAGTAGGAAAGGTACAATTATTCAAAAATCCTTAGGAAAACACAGAAGACCTCCAGCATTTCTTTTATATAATAAGAGAATATAAATCTATATCAGACATGCTGAAAATTGCATTGTGGTTATTGAGGCAATATCCACACTGATTTATTGACAAAGCTCTTCTGCATCGCATGCTAATACCCATCGTGATCCGTACACAAGTCTTATTGGCATTAATGAGAATATCTTATTTGACTGTGGATGGCAAATGGCTAAACTTGGTAATGAGATGAGGGTGCATATAATCTTATTTGACACCCGACAAGAAGGGCGCACACCTGCACAGCCAAAGGGTAGCTGTTCTAATTAATCCTTTCATGAAATTTTACAAACTTCCCTCCAAAGCTTCAAAAGCCAGATATTCTTATTCAACTAGAGTCACTAACCCCTAGAACCAGCTACATAATTTGTAGGGCCTAGTGTAAAATGAAAATGTGAGGTTTCCTATTTCAAATCATGAGGGAAGTAGAGGGAGAGGGGAAGAAATGCCACTAAAGGCATTAAAATATAAAGCTTTTTTCCTTTCTTCTGTAGTCTCTCTTCCAATTTGTCATGATGATGCTATATTTACTACTTAATTTCATTCTAAGAATGTTAAGATTTTAAATTATTAGCATGAATTTTACCATTTATCTTTATATGATGGAATGCCAGTTTTAAATGCAATTAACAGAGCATTTAACTCCTATTATGAACCACTGAGATTAAGACTAATTTTGTGGCTTATCCTTTGAGAGTGCACAGAGCGGACCAGGAGAGATGACCTCAAGACAGATTCAGAAAGAGAGTGGACCCTAAGGTCAACTTGTATATTCATGGGGCAAGTGCAGACCCACACAGCTGCCAGGGGCTTGGCTCACATCCCAGAGCTAACAGGTGCTGATACCTGACCACTGCAGAGTTCTGCCTCCAGCCAGCCAGGGAAGTTGAGCCGTATTTTCGCCCCAAGGGCTACTGTTCCAACCCCCCACATCCAAGGCCCTTGCAACCTCAGTGCGGTGTGCCGCATCCTGGGGGAGGGGTGGGTGACAGGCTACTAGGGAGCTGCCAGGCCAGGGTGGGCATGGATGCCACCAGGTTGCCCCTCCCCACATGCAAGAGCATGGCCCCAAATCTTGCCATTCCTACACCCAGGCCCTCTCTGGAGGGCAGTAGTGGCTGGTGGGGATGAAGGGAAGGCCAGGTGGGGTCCAGGATTTCAGGAGGTACAGAAATGGGCAACCTAGAACCCATCCCTGGGGCCTTCTGCATTGCACTGGTCCCATGCTCATGACATAGTTTCGTTTACTAATACATCATTTAGCATAGAGGTAGCCAGGGCTGGGACTTCTGGTTGCCTTCCAATATCCATCCTCCCCTTCTTCTGTAGCAACGGAACCCTCAACTTTTAGCGGGGCACAAGGATACCTGGAGATATAGCAGGCATTTTCCGGTCTGCCTTGCAGCTAACTATGCCATGTGACTAAGTCGTGGCTAATGATGTATAAATGGAATCAACATCTGTGCCCGTCCTTTGCCTGTCTGTCTTTCCTTCTGCTATGTAGAACACGGATAGCATATCTGGAGCTCCAGATGTCATCTTGAAACCTCAAGAACGAAGGCCATACTTCAGGGATGAGTGAGCAGGGAGCTCAAAGGAATTGAGTTCCTCTGGATTTCATGGCACAGAGCCACCTCGCCAGCTGTGGACTGCTTACCACCCATCTTAAGGGAAAGAGATATATACAACTAACTTGTTCGAAATCTTTCTTTTCTGAGTCTCCTTCTCACAGCCAAATTGTAATCCTAAACACGGCATAAAAAGTGTGATTGGAGTTTTATACTATGGCATTTACCACTGTTTCTTGTTGGGACAGTAATTTATCCAATCCTCAGGCTTCTTTTCTATCTCTGCCTTACCCGTGTTTGCCCTTTAAACTATCAGAGAAGGATATTCCTCAATGTTTACATTTTGCCATAGCTTTATTTTACTTTATAGAACTCAAAATGATTGTAAATGATCTTATTAATTTAAGATTCCTGGTAAGATGTAACAATTGCTTACCACTTATGAGTTACTACATACTCCAGTTTGGCCCAATCTCTACCATAACAAAGAGATCAAACTCTCAGCTAAAGAACATTTCATTTTTATAGCCTAGTAAAAATTGTTCAGAAAAGTTTTCCAAATAAATCCTAAATAATGAGAAGCCTTTCTTGAATCCTGAATCGCTATCTAAATTGGACAATCGTTTTTATTAATCTTTCTCATTCAGGTTTTTTTTTTAAGTGAGTTTTTAAGAAATGAATTAAAGAGAGTTTCCACTCTGTGGATATTAGAAGGAAACAGTACTACCAAACTGACATGATTTCAAACACCCAAGTAATTAAAGTTGACTTCCTGACTTAAGTGAAATCAACAAAGATTTCCTACAATATTTCCATTATGCCCAACCTGTTAAGAACGGTTGTAAATGTTGTAAGTGCCCACAGACATACAAATTGTTAGCAAGGGGAAGAGATCAAAAGCAACAGAAGAGGGCCGCCTGGGTGGCTCAGTGGGTTAAAGCCTCTGCCTTCGGCTCAGGTCATGGTCTCAGGGTCCTGGGATTGAACCCCGCATCGGGCTCTCCCCTCAGCAGGGAGCCTGCTTCCCCCTCTCTCTCTGCCTGCCTCTGCCTACTTGTGATCTCTCTCTACTCTGTCAAATAAATAAAGTCTTAAAAAAAAAAAAAAGCAATGGAAGAGAGACATGGCCACTAGTTAGAATTATTCTTCCCTGAGTATTGAGGATTTAGGAAAATCTTTAATAATAATCTGCAGCATTTTTATTAACTTATGCACCAACCTTATATTCGGTGTCTATTCCTTAGATCTTACTATCTAACCAAAGCCAGCTTTAGATTTATGACCCGGAAACCATACATTTCTGTATTTATTTTTTCCATCTTTCTCTGTCTATTGTGCTTCTGACCGATCACCAGGCGGAGGAAGATAAAACTGAATATTTATGTGGAGCCCACTAAAGGACCCTGCTGTGAGCTATTAGCTTAGCGGATGACGCGTGCTCCCAGTTGGAGGCTGAAGGGATGGGAAAGAGCTGCTGCAACCCTTTATAAAAAGCATAAAAAGCACCTGTTTGCCTGCTTCATTAAACTTCCCCTAATGAACGCCTCCGGGGAGCAGAAATGGGGAACTTCTTTCCTTTCTTGCTATAAATAGAGAAAGGTATTTAAAAGTTCTCATTTGAATGTGAGTACTGTTATCTGTAACCATTTGCGAAAACGTAATACCCTTCAGGAATAGAAATGAGCCGGTAGTTGCATGTGTTCAGGAGGATGACAGACACCAGGAAGATGGTTCCGTGTCCCTTATTGAAAATTTTGTTCTCCTAGAGAATCAAAGTCACAGGCATTTTAAGCTTTCTCTGCCTAACTCGTGGCACAGCAATGGCACAGAGGAAGCTCAGCTCAGCCGTGAGTCACGTCTTCTAAGAAACAGGAAACATCCCACCTCCCTAACACATAAACATTATGCCATTTGAGACAGAATGCGTACATTTTTTATTAAAACACTTATAATACCCCGTGGTATTATCATTTACTTTTTGCCTCGCTCAGGCAGGACAAGGTCTTATTTTACACTGAGTCTCCAGGCCCCCCAACCCCACAGGGGCCCGCCACAGTGCATGCATTCCATAAATAAGGTGTGAGTCAGCACAGTAAACCCGAGAACCCTGGTCTTCTTTAACTTCCCCGAGACTGTTCTTAACCTCCCTGGCCACCCCAGGTCACTCTCCTTTTCCTCTGTTTAATTCTTCTTCTTCTTCTTCTTCTTTTTTTTAAAGATTTATTTATTTATTTGAGAGAGCGCGAGCATGCACAGGAGCAAGGGGAGGGGCAGCGGGAGAGGGAGAGAAGCAGACTCCCAGCTGAGCATAGAGCCAGATGCAGAGCCCTTCATGTGGGGCTCGATCCCACAACCAGGACCTGAGCTGAAATCAAGAGTAGGAGGCTTAACCGACTGAGCCACCCAGACGCCCTTCCTCTGTTTAATTCATCACTGTATTCTTAAATGTGGTACTGCCAAGCATCTTCCTTCACCCCTCCAATCATTTGACTCAACAATTGTTCCTCCTGTAGATGAGGGTGTCCTCATCGACAGACTTGTTTTAAAGCAGGAACTTTCAAACTGCAGTTTACAAAACAGTCAATGTTATGTAGAAAGAAAGTACCAGAACTTGTATCTGTGGATATTTTTCCATCTCGGCCCTTTAAGATTTCTACTTATAACATCACTACATGCAAAATTGTATAGGTATGTAAGTCATTTTAAACATATATAAAGTTGGTTGCAAGTTCAAAATTTTATTAGGTATGTATTTTTACTGATAAGGGGTAAAATGTAAAGTAAAGAAAAACCTGTTGCCTGCCAGGCAGTGGGGTGAAAGTTATAATCTCCCTTGCCAGATCTGTGTCTCCTGATGCATTCCCCAACTTAGTAATAGCACCACTATTCACCAGCCACTCAAGACAAAGATGTGGTCCACCTCCACAATCACCCACTTACCAAAGAATCTACTCTACAAACAGCGCTTGATGCTTTTATCTTATAAACAGATCCCTCCTGCCCATCGAGACAGCCACAGCCTTAGTTTAGGCTCCTGCCTGGTAGTTGGGAAAGCATTAAATAAGCTTATCTCTGCCAGAGTGTTCCTTCCTTGGAATACCCCATCAGCTACCATTTAAAAAACCCTTTAATGACTTCCCAAAGTTTAAGTCCAACTTCATGTTCATTTCATGTCCTGCCCATCCTTGCAGCCTCATATCTCCCTCTCATGTGCCCAGAAAGAACTACCTATGGTTCCTTGAACACAGCAGACAACACATACCTTTAGACATTCACAATGACTGGTTTCTTACTGAAATGCCCTTCCCCTATTTTGCCTACTAAATCCTACTTGTCCTTTGAAAAGTAGCACAATAGTCACTGCTAACGTTGTATGTCAATTATAGATCAATAAAACTGGCAGAAAAAGGTTGTGTAGTCATTGCCCAGTCAGATATGGTTAGCTTTCAACCAAATGCACATAACCGAATGCAAAATACTGTCAAATCCTTGATCATACCGTCCCATAAGTATATATTTATTCATGTTATTATATATAATGCCCTTTATAATTAACTTTATTTTACATACTTTTATAATTGTGTCTTATATCGATAAATTTATAATTATATACATCTCTGGCCTAAAAACTTTTATCATGCTATTTAAAAATTTGACTTACAGGTCTGTGTGTCGCCCCAAAATGTAAGTACCTGAGACTAGAACCATCATTTATTTGATAAGGTGGAGTTCTATACTATTAGATGCTCAATGTCTATTAATGGAATAAATAAATGGATGAGTGGCAAACTAAAGTGGAAAGTATGATCATAGTCAAAAACAGAAGTTACAAATATCTGTTTTGTTCAGTTTAAAAATTGATATAATTTGTGCCCTTGAACTTTATAAACTAGACAAGGCGCTTAAATTTCTTAGTATAATTTCTCCATTAGGAAAATAATCTAAAGTATTTATCACCCACTTTGCAAAGTGTCCCTATGTAAATTAATTAGACTGCATTAGAAAGTTTGAGCTCCTTCATAAGAAGCACTGTGCACTGTGTCACCTGCAGCATAAACCAAAACTAACTTAGAAGCAGACTTCACGTGGTGGCTTTAGGTGTATTTCCTAAATGTCACTGTACTCCTTTGAAAGAAAATAAGCACATATAAAACTATAAAACAGGATTAAAATGGAATCTCTTGTGCAACAAAAGAACATTTTTGAAGCTGTAATGGAAGTCATAAAGATCCCTTAATAAAATGTGCAGTTTAAAAGCAATTTCTATTCAATTATCTCAATGAGTTCATATTTATGAACAAAATAACTTATTTGTGATTTACATAATATCTCATGGTCTCTTCTGTCCAAATACCTTTGTCTGTGACCAGGGGATTATTCAGATTTGATGATTCTATTCCAATAATTCCCCATCAGGATAATAACATGTCACTAAAAGGGTTCTTAAACTATTTTGGAAATTATCAAAATAGAAGAGAAAAATGGTCTTGAACAGGAATCTTTAATAAGAGAAATGAAAAACAGTAAGGTAGCAATACCAGAAAATGGGAGGTGCCACTGTGCCAATGTTTCAGCATTTACATTTATTTCTCCAACACTGAGATGAAACCCATGCCTGAAACCACTAATGAGTTCTCCTCTCACCAGAAAAAAAAAAGAGAAAAAAAGAAATGTAGCATCCTTGAGGACAGACTGAGCTCAGATTCCTCCAGATTATGTTTTTGAATACATCTTTAGATTCTCGGAGAAGCTGACAATCCATAGTTTTGACCTAAACTTGAGAGAATATCTCTGTTCTTTTTTTTTTTTTTAAAGATTGTATTTATTTACTTGAGAGAGAGTGCACGAGAGAGCATGAGAGGGGAGAGAGTCAGAGGGAGAAGCAGACTCCCCACAGAGCTAGGAACCCCAATGTGGGACTGGATCCCTGGACTCTAAGATCATGACTTGAGCTGAAGGCAGTCACTTCAACAAATGAGCCACCCAGGTGCCCAATATCTCTTTAATCACCAGAAAATTCTGGAGAATTATAAACTTCAAATGACTCTCCTGCAGTCAATAAATGTATCTGCTAATCCTCTTAACAAATCAGCATTTCAACCAGCCTGAATTGCTTAGTGTCCAACTTATTTTTATGATCTCAGGGGAAAAAAAAGCAATAATTATCATTTCTTTAGGTGCTTTACTGCCTGAAATAAAAGTCATTGTACCTATCAAAGTAATTAAAATATATAATAGCTCAAATATGTTATTATATGTCATTTTTAAATGAGTGAATTTTTTTTTTTTCTAGAAAGACAGGTGGGTGTCCAACTCATGTTAGCACAATCATGTTTAATCGTTTAATTTAGCATCTGCTGCTTTTGTGGCCAACTCTGTAGGGAAAGAGATTAAAGAGGGGACACATCTGCAGATAGCAATAGCCGATAAAGGCAGTCATGCTCTAAAAAGCAAAGATCTTCAGGCCACATTATGTGATGCTGGAATGCTAGCCATCATTTGTGATAGAACCACAACACTTTAATTACTCTAGATCCATCTAAGAAATAATACTAATCTTGAAGTGCTAAAGCAAACAGACAGCAATCAAAGGTAATAGATTCTAACAGTGCCTTGTCATTCCTTTTTCTGAATTCCGTAAGTTCAGCTTCGGACAGTGTTATTCTATTTTGCAATACGAGATATGAGAAAAAACAGGATTTAGAATTTTTGTCATATGAAATGTTTCCACCTCAAGCCTATTGTTGTGTATTTTATAGCAAGAATGACATATCAAACCATTCTATTGCCAGTTCAATCAACTGAGGAAGAAATTTTATGTGAATAAACCCTGCATACACAGATAAGGTACACCCAAAAAGCCCAGGAGGGGGCAACAAACTCACAGAACAGTAATAAAACAATGCTTCTGGCCAGCAGGTGGCGCTGCAATCCATCATTGTTAGCCAATTGGAGAATTTAGAACTACTTGAACTATCCTGTTTAGTTACCTCTAATTTCCTATCTGAAATTTTCCTATCTTTTTGGAGCATTATGTCATGCTGTGCCCAATTGTTTTCAATCAGCAAAGAACTCTAAGGGAATTGTTACACCCACAGGACTTATTGATTAAGTCTGCTAACAATAACAGTCAATATTTCATAATAAACATGTTAGCAACCCTGTGGGTTATGTAAAAAAGCCATTTAACTTTGCAAAATATCTATTTTAGAGTTCATAAAAGGGATCCTATTTAAATGTGAAAATATGTGAAATAGCAACACTTTTTTGTAAAGTTAGGCTTAAATGGGTCTCTAAGGGTCCTAGGAGCCCTGGACCCGACAGGCTCACCCTTTACCTCCTAAGTATATGTATTAGGAACACTTATAGACATAAGCAATTTATCATGTATAGAAGGACATAATTAACAGAAATTAAAGAAAGGTTAAGTTATTTATTGCAAGGATGAAAATCACATAGCTAACATATGAGTCTTATACACCCTTATATATCCAAGGCAGAAATCACTAGCCAATTACAGAACTGTATTGCACTGAGCCAATATAAGTCTTTTTTTTTTTTTCAAAGAGCTCTCACTTCAGATGATACCATTTTTCCATCTCTAGGAATAAGAAAAATAAGGCTCAGAGTGATATCACCAAAATGGCCACATAGGAGACCCCAGCCTCCAATCTCCTACAAAGATCAACAATTAGACAACTATCACAAAACAAAAACAGAGGGATGCCTGGGTGGCTCAGTCGGTTAAGCATCCAACTCTTGATTTCAGCTCAAGTCTTGATCTCAGGGTCCTGGGATTGAGCCCCGCGTGGGTGTCTGAGCTCAGCAGGGAGTCTGCTTGAGATTCTCTCTACCTCTGCCCCTTCTTACCCCCACCCAGCTCAATTGGTCTCCAAAAAAAAAAAAAAAAAATTTTGCAAGTGCTCTAGAGTCCACTTAAGAAACTTGAGCACCACAGTAGAACAAAAAAACCCAAGAATAGCCACACAAGAATAGAAGTAAGACAGCTTAATTTTGCCTACATCATCCCATCTCCCAAGCTGGCTTTGCTCGGGACCATCAGTGAACTTCCCAGCTAGAAAGAGTTCCCCGTGATGGAAAAGGAAGAGCAAGATGAGTAACCAGCTTGCCTAGCCTTTTGGGGCACCACACAAAGGTACTGCTTCAATTTCACCTGACCCAGACTGGCAAAGGTGAGGCATACAGAGACAACCAGGAACAAGAAAGAAAAGCAGGGGATACCAGCAGTAGCCATGCAGCAAAAGCAATCACAGTTCACCATGACCTGCTCTGTGGGCAAATCCAACGGCTAACGGGGCTCATGGATCCCTTGCAAATTTCACCAGCTTTCACCCCACAGGCATTCGTACTCACTAACACCAGCCTCCTGAGTCCCCACTACCTCCCTAGCCTACCCTCACTGGAGCCTAGGAACTGAACCTACAGCCAGCCAAAGTCACTGCAGCTCTGGCAGAGTAAGACACCAGCATAGACACCCTGGCTGACTCGCACCATCACGCACATGCTTAGGGCTAGCCCCTCTAGATATGCAACTGGATGCCACTGGCTGGACATCTATCATTGGCCTACACTGCAGTGGGCATGTCTGGGGGAGGCCATACGGCCACAGGAGATCACACCAACAGTCAGGCCTGTGCCGCTGCTTATGGGCCCAGGTCAGTCCCTGTCTGGGTTAGTGGCCTGCGTCACTGGGCTCACCTGCCGCTAGTCCCGCCAGCCGTGCACGTGCACGTGCCCAGCCCAAACCCCAGCCCTAGCCTCCACTGCATCCTTGGTGAGATGTGGCAACCACAGGAGTGCATGCCAGTAGGCAGGGCCCCTGCAGCTGTCAGTGAGTCCATAGCTGACTTTGCTACCTGCCCCCACCACCATACAAGTGTCCAAAACGGGCCTCGCTACGCAGGCACTTGCAGCTGGGTGTGTGCATGCCACCGGCTCTAGCTGCCAGTCTCAGGAGAAAAGAGGGAGAAGAGGGTAGAAAGAATATCTAAAGAAATAACGGCTAAGAACTTCTTAAACCTAGGGGAAGATTTGGACACCCAAGTGCAAGAATCCAATAGGTCGCCCAAGATTTCAACCCAACATGAAGTTCTCTAGGACCCCTTATAATAAGACTGTCTAAAATGAAAGACGAGGAGAGAACTTTAAATGCAGCAAGAGGAAAACAATCTCTCTCATACAAGGGAACTCCCATAAGGTTACAAGCAGATTTCTCAGCACAGTACTTGGCAGGCCAGGAGACAAAGGGATGAGTATTCAAATTGCTGAAAGAAAGAAACCAGCAGCCAAGAATACTTAACCCAGCAAAGTTGTCCTTCACAAATGAAGACGACCTAATGACTTTCCCAAACAAACAAAAGCGGAGGGATTTCATCACCACTGGTCCTGCCTTAAAAGAAATGCTGAAAGGCGTACTTCAAGCTGAAACGAAGGGACACTAATCAGTAACATGTAAATATATGAAAACATACAACTCACTGGTAAAAGTAAGCATAGAGTCAGATTCAGAATGCTCCAATACTGTCATATGATGGCGTACTGGCCACTTAAATCTACTCGAAAGGTTAAAGGACGGAAATATTAAAAATAGCTAAAACTACAATAATTTTGTTCATGAATACACTACAGAAAGATGTAAATTGTGATCACAAAACATATAAGCAGAGAGTAGAAGGGTAGAGATTCGTATGCTATTCAAGTTAAATTCTCAGTGTAAAATAGACTGTTATGTCTATAATATATACCGATAAAATAAATAGGCTGGATTGATGTATTAAGAAAAACAAACAAAAACTAAAACACAGGCCCCAACTCTATGCAGCCTACAAGAGACTCACTTCAGCTTTAAGGACACATATAGGCTCAAAGTGAAGGGATGGAGAAAGACATTTCATGCAAGTAGAAACCAAAAGTGAGCAGGAGTAGCTATATTTATATCAGACAAAATAGACTTTAAAACAAAAATAATAGAGACAAAGTCTTTATATAATGATAAAAGGGTCAGTTCATCAAGAAGATATATATACACAATATCAGAGCACCTAAACATATTAAGCAAATACTAACAGATATGAAAGAGAAATAGATGATACAATAATAGTAGAGGCCTTCAATACCCCACTTTTAGGAATGATTAGCTCCCATAGCCAGAACATCAAGAAGGAAACATTAGAACTGACCCACACTTTAGGTCAAATGGACCTAACATACATACACAGAACATTCCATCCAATAGAAGCAGAACACACTTTCTTCTCAAGTGGACACAGAACATTCTCCAGGATCAATCATATGTTAGGCCACAAAACAGACCTTAGCACATTTAAGATTGAAATCATAGCAAATGTCTTTATCAGCCATAATGGGATGAAACCAGAAATCATAATGGAGGAAAGTTGAAAAATTCACAAATATGTATTAAACAACATACTCCTCAACAACCAAAGGGTCAAAGAAGAAATCAAAAGAGAAATTTTAAAACTATCTTGAATCAAAAGAAAATAGAAGCACAACATGCCAAAATTTATGGGATGCAGCAAAAACAGTTTGAAGAGGGGGAGTTCCTAAGGATAAATACCTACATTAAGAAACATAGTTGGGCTCAAGATGCAGTGAGTGAGAAGATCCTAAACTTACTCCCTCCCATAGATACGACAAATATACAATTAGGTGTGGAATAATTTCCTTGGGAAAAAAAAAATCCAGAAAACTGGGAAAACAGAGCCTCCACAAAAAAAGGACAGCATTGAGACAAGTAGGAGAGGCAGAGAGACTATCCCCCCAGAAGCTCCCCACCTGAGCTGCAGCAATCCACAATGGGGAGGGATCTCAAAAATTTAGAATTTTTCCCTAAGGAGTAAAGGGTTTTTGCTCTGCATCAGGCACCCTACCGCTTAGATCCTGCAGGAGAGAGTGGAGCCCTATAAACACCGGGCTTTGAAATCCAACAGGAATTACATTCAGGAAAACTATGTAACTGTAAGGAAAAGAGAATCTGCTCTAAAGGACTCATGTGCAGATTCACTTGCCCTGGGACCCAGCACAAAAACACCAATTTTTTTTTAAAAGATTTTTATATATTTATTTGACAGAGAGACAGTGAAGGAGGGAACACAAGCAGGGGGAGAAGCAGGCAGAGGGAGAAGTAGGCTCCCCGCTGAGCGTGGAGCCCGATGCAGGACTCGATCCCAGGACCCTGGGATCATGACCTGAGCCGAAGGCAGTCGCTTAACAACTGAGCCACCCAGGCGCCCCAAAAACACCAATTTGAAAAGTGCATAGACCATATGTAAAGGAGACCCAATTAAGTACCTGCCAGAGGCAGGAAACCATTAGGACTTTCCCCAGGGATGGAGTTATGGGCAGGTACCATATTTATGGCTTTCTACCTTGCCAAGGTCCATGCCTGCAGTACCACTTTGGAACTATCTCATCTACCTGCTTGCGCTAGTGGGTGCACCCAGCTGAGAACTCCATGAATCTCACCCTGTAACTGCATTCTTACAGCCCATCCTCTTGCCACAAGACGCTCACAGTGGCAGATCAGAGCACCAGCCCCGCCCACTCCCATTCCCCAGCCACTGCCCCCGCCTGGGTGAGCAAGCTTGCATGCGTTTGCACAGGGTCCTGCGTATAATGGAGTATTATTCAACTGTGAGAAAGAAGGGCATTCTAAGATTTGCAACAACAAGGATGGACTTTGAGGACATTACCCTAAGTGAAACAAATCAGAGAAAGACAAATAAGCTATGATCTCACTTATATATGAAATCTAAAAAAGGCGAACTCCTGGGGGGGGGGGGCGGAGAAGACAAGCATGGTGGTTACCAAGAGCTGGGGGAATGGGAGAAATGGAGAGCTGTTGGTCAAAGGATACAAATTTCCGGTTACAGGAAGAATAAGTTCTGGAGATCTAATAGGCAGCATAGTGTTTATAGTTAATATCGTTATATTATATATAGTTTATATAACTATAGTTTAAGTTAAAATATTGTATTTTGCAGGTTGTTAAAAAGTAGATCTTAATCGCTCTCACCACAAAAAAGAAATCTAATGTGGTGAAGGTGTTAGGTAGCACTAAGGTTGTAATCATTTTGCAGTGTAGAAGTGTATCAAAGCAATACACATGCTACATATGCCCCTTCAACTTATACAATGTTCTATGTCCATTATACCTCAATAAAGCTGGGGGGGAAGAAAAATGAGGTCCACACATGGTAATATTGTTCTAGAAACCATTAAATAGTTACAGAGCCAAAACCAGAATAACAATTTAAAATAATTTAAATTACAGTTATACAATTTAAAATACATAATCTTTCCCCAACACTAGGAACTCATATGAACCTTTAATTTTATAATTTTGGTTAACTAGAATACAAAGAAGTAAAAACCTGCCAGGGGTTATAAAGTAAGTAGGTAGCAGATATAATTCAAATCCATGTATTGTGACACTCCATTTTGTCAATATATTTTTTTTGTTTCAGTTTCAGAAACAGGACTTTTTCTATTTGGTCACTCAATCTCATGCTCAACAACTGTTCTGTCTTCTATATATATTTCAGGAACCATGCCAGGCATTAAGTGTAGTTTGATGAGTGAAACAAATATAGTCCTTCCCATCAAGGAGCATACACTTAGTGGAGACACTAAGTTTCTAATTATGATAAGGGCCACAAGGAAATAACTATGATAAAAAAAAAAATACTAAGTGTATACTGAGATAGGTTAGTGAGAGAACATGTCCAAATTAAGGAGGAACAAAGCTGGAAAAGATGAAAAGAACCACTCATATAGCAAGAGTACAAGGTCTGTGTATCGGGCAGAGATCCGGAAATGGAAGCAGTACATTTCAGAAAGAGCATGCATGTCTGACTGCCCTAAGGCACCATTATGCTTTCTCATGACTGTAATGAGTATATTCATTTCTGTCAAAAATAATTTTTTTAATGATGTGTTCTCAGTGCATCAAAGCAAGGGTTTCATGATATTCATATATCTTATTACCAGTGATGGTTACTGTGATCACTTCATTAAGTTGCTGTGTGCTGGGTGACTTTAAAGTACATTTAATATTTTCCTTCTGTAGTTGGTTAGTATCTTGGGGATTACACACATCCTGTTTCTCTTCTACCTTTGCCCACTAATTTGCCTCCATTGGTGGATCTTGCCTGCAATAGTTGTTATTGTAGTATTTGCCTAATGGTTCTTCTCTATTTCCTTTTTCCTTTTACATTCATGGATTGAAAATTACTATGAGATAGAGATGTCTCTTATCTTCCACTTATTTATTTATTCATTTATTTATATGGGTAAGGATTCATGAATTTGTTTTAAAGGTTAAAATTCATAAAATTGTCATTAGTTATCTTGTCCTGCTACTCAAATTATTCTAGCTTTGGCCATTACTTCCTTCAGTTTTGTCCCCTGTGTTGTTTCAACAAAACTCTTTTTTTTTTTAATTTTTTTATTGTTGAGCATTTCTTTGTTTTCCGGCACCACAAAGGGTTCCAGGCTCATACTATATTTTTTCTTATTCCAGCCCTGAAACCAACTACTTCTCCTAGAAGCTCTGTTTTTCTTTTATTGGGTAAGTAATTCTTAACTCAGAATGCATATGAGATTCACCTGTGGGCTTTTGAAACCACTTAAGACCTATTGAATCTGAATTTCTGAAGATGCTGCCTAGATACCTGAATTTTTAAAAAGCCATACAATTAAGCACATACATTTTTTTAAAAGATTTTATTTATTTATTTGACAGAGAGAGAGATCACAAGTAGGCAGAGAGGCAGGCAGAGAGAGAGGGAAGCAGGCTCCCCGCTGAGCAGAGAGTCTGATGCGGGGCTTGATCCCAGGACCCTGGGATCACGACCTAAGCTGAAGGCAGAGGCTTTCACCCACTGAGCCACCCAGGCACCCCAAGCACATACATTTTTTAAGCATATACATTTTCATGGTTGAGAGCCAGTGTTCTAAAAAGCACGGAAAGCATCTGCTATTTTTATGACGTGATAAAGAATGAAGTTGAAAATGTTCAAAGATTTGCCCATCCACTACAAGTACCCCTTTGGCAAAGACTCCTGCAATAATAAACCCAGTATAATTCCTTTTCTACATTCTCCCAGCCTCTTATCCAGACCAACTACTAGTCTCTTCTGACCTAGAATCAAAGCCTCAGCGGAGAGAGAAACTAAGAATCTAAGATAAAAGAACAATTACCAACTTAAAAAATAAAGAACTGAGAAGGGGGTGAAAGGTAAGGTAAAACCAAACCCCATAGGAGAGAAAGCTGTTAATTGTGAGGAGAAAACTAAAGAGCTCCCACTGAGTACTGGGTATGAAAGAAAATTTGGGAAGAGTAAGGAGACTCTAGAAGTATTTTGGTGGGTCCTGAATTTGATCCTTTGTTACGTTCTTCCATAGATCTGAGTAAAGAATAAAATTCATGTTGGGGCACCTGAGTGGCACGGTTGGTTGGGCCTCAGATTTCTGGTTTCAGCTCAGGTCATGATCTCGGGGTCATGAGATCGAGCCCTATGTGGGGGCTCCGAGCTCAATGCAGAGTCTGCTTGAGAATCTTTCTCCCTCTCCCCCTGCCCTTCCTGGTCATGCTCTCTCTATCTAGAAATAAATAAATAAATCTTTAAAAAAAGAATAAAATTCATGTTTATCTATTTAGGTTATTTAACAATTTCTCAAACATAAAAGAAACTCAATGCACCCTTACTATAGCTTTCTAGTATGCTCACTTTCTGTCTCTCAAATGGCTATTTCACATCTCCTTTCACTTCAAATATCCTATATACACCCATCCTCCAAGTGATGCCCTCTCTTCATATTTCACTGAGAAAATAGAAGCAGTAAAATGAGGAATCCCTTCTCTGCCCAGCACCTTACTTGCAATCTACTCAAAGTTGTATTCACACTTCTCTTTCCACCCTGTTACTATGAATAAAGTGTCTCTATTCCCATTAAAGGCCAACACTCAACCTCCTCCATCCCCCAACCTGCTGCAAATTCCCCAGCTCCTAAATGACTAGGTCCCTGCCTTTAGACCCTTTGCCTCCTTAATCCATTTAGCCAAATTAACCATCCAGGGAAATAAATCACTTTTTCATTCTACCAGGATTTGCTCAGGATTTTGCATACTTCAGACACTGAAAATCCATTGTCCAAAAAAACAAGCAAACAGCTACATTTAACAGTTCCAGTCTAAACTGAGCATAGAAAGACACGATTGCACTACCATGCTATAATATAATACTAGTACATATCTAGCCCAGAAGTTGCATAGAGGAATGAGAATTTTGCCCTGAACCACTCCATTTCAAGTCCTATCACTTCCTTGGGCTAAAATAAAAGTGTCATAATTAGTCTTTCTCTTATAGTCACTGCAACGCCACAGTTCTTTCTGCACACAGTAGCCAGAGTGATTCCTCAAAAAAAAAAAAAAAAAAAAGAATTTAATCATGCAATTATTGTTGCGCATGGCCTGTTGGCAGAATACAGGCAAGACTCCTTAACAAACCTACCAGGGGTTACAGTGGCTTGGCACTTGTCAATCCATCCAGCCTCTTGCTTCCCACCAAAATGAGCCCTTTTAATTTCTCAGACACTCCTTTTCTCTCTCACCTCAGGATCTCTGAATGTAAAGTACTATCCTCTTTGCAGAAAATATCTTCTTTATCCATTGGTCCAGCTAACTGCTTATCAGTATGTAAGTTAATTCAAGCTGCAAGTTTTCCCTGATTCCCCTAGATAAAGTACATGGGGCACCCACATTAGGTGGTCCCGTAGGATCATGTACTTTGTCATAGCACCTGTCATATTACATAACTTCCATTCATTAAATGGAAACCTGACGTTTTCACCAAATGAGGTTCTAAGAAGGCATAGATTATCTTGCTTACTGTTGTTATCTTAGTGTATATCCCAGTGTTTGATACATAGCTGTTGCTCAGCAAATGTTTGTTCACTCGATGAACAATCAGAACTGCTCATTTTTTGCTCATGGTGAAAAGATGGGTAAATATTTCTAGGAGTTTTGTGGATAGAGGAAGACTTGATAGCAAAGGGACTAGCAAGTGCAAAGCACAGAAGCCTGAAGTAGCAGCACAAGTTCAGGGGACTGCGAGAGACTCCCTGCTGTGGGAGCAGAGTGGGAGAGGTCAGAAAAGTGGGGACGTCTGGCTGGGAAGAAAATGGACCAGAATAAGATGGTCTCTATGATCTATGAAGCAACTGACACTTCAGAGTATACCTTATAGGAAGTCACTGAAGGGTTTAAAGCCCTTTAATTGTGCTAATAAAGAAAAGATAGTAAACCAGCTTGGGCTACAGTATTCCTTCCCCAATATTCAACCTGGAAGTGGACCAAAAAGATGGGAAGGATGATGGATCTTAGGGTGATATTTACCTTCTAACCGTAACACTTAGAAACTCTCAAATCTTCAGGGGGTTGGGGGAAGGGAAAATAATTCCATCTGTGTGTTTTTCTTTTCCCACATTATCCTGGCCTGATTACTGGCCAGGATTCGGAGGCAGGAAGGTAGCATTCTGCTAGAGGTAGCAGGATCCTTTCAGGCATCCAATAGCATGGTGTAAGTAACCAATAGCATAAAGAAACAGGCATCTGCGTGCTCCTCATCCTGAGTCCTTTACAAGTTTTTGAGCAACTGCAACATGAGTGGTGGCCCCTGGAGCAGAAATCCTAGTAAGCTCTCTGAGAATGAGAGCTGGTGAAGGATGAGAAGGAAAGGGAGAGAAGGGATGGTTTGAACTAGACTCTAACTGTAATGAACTTCATGAACTTCATCCCCAACCTCCCAACTCTCCTGGAGGGGCAGAAGCCAGGGCCCAGGCTTTCACCCCACGTCAAAGTTAGCATATTATTAGCAAGAAGTGACTGATAGGTATGGCCAGCCACTGCAAAAGTCAGAACATTAAGAACTGGAACAGAAGTAGCAGAGCTGTGAAACAGAGAAAGTAAGATCACAAAATCACCATTCACTTTCAGAGATGGGGAAGATGCAAGAGAGATAAAGAAGGAACATGAAGTCTGAAAACAGCCAATTGGTGATGGTGGGCTTGAAAAATATCTTCACTGCAATAAGAAACTCAGTGGATGTGTTAAAAAAAAAAAAGATTTAATAGACCTAAAAAATGATTTCATAAGCTGGAAGATTAGGGCAAGGAAGTCTTCAAGAAAGAATGAACAAAAGATAAAAAGGGAGGAAATAATGGAGAGAAGATAGATGAGAATTTAATAAAAATGTCAACCTAAGAATTCCAGAGTGAGAACAAAGAACATACAGGATTATTTAGAGAAATAATGAAAAAGAATTCACCAGAATTAGAGAAAAATAAAATATCTCAAATTAGAAATAATGCAATGTTATAAATTTCCCTTAGAAAACAGAACCTGAAGCAAAGCTTCCAGGCTAAATATTTTTTGGAAACTGCAAGAGTAAGTGAAAAAGGGGAAGTGTAACAAAGAACGAGGGAAGCAAATACAAGGTGGTGTGTTTCCAGGTTCACCACTGCTTTACAAAGTAAATCACAGCTGTGTGCTCAGTTATATGCATCCTACCCCAGAGAGGCAGGGATCTTGGGGAATAGGATTTATCTGCCACCTCTTCCCATCTTCTGTCCTTCATTAATCAAAGTTGTCCTCCTAAGGCATTAACTTCCCTAAACCTCTGATTTGTGTTATGTACCTCTCCCATCTTCCAACTGGCTGCCTCTTCGACAGCTAGAAGCCACCCCCCACACTTCTGGGCTTCTTCTGAGCAGGATGGTAATGGGAAAACTCAGCTTCTCTGAGTCTGGTCAGGCCTACCTTGAGCATTGAAGGCACAGCAGTTGGCATCCTCAAGCCTATGCTGAAGCCATGGCCTTAATCAGGGGGCTGTGAGACAGCCATCAGCCTTAGTGGAGTCCAGACCGTCTAATAAGCAAGTGGCCAAAGACCAGGGACAGGAAAGACTAAGCAAATGTGGGGAGGTAAACTAATTCAATTTACTGCAAATCCAAAACCGAATAAAAGACATCCTCTCCATGACCCACCTCTCACCCCCGTCAAATAAAATGTATCTTTTTTCAAAACAGCCAAAGGAATTGAAAGCTTATGTCCACATAAAAACCTGCATATGGAAGTATATAGCAGCTTTATTCGTAATAATCGCCTGAACTTGGGATCAACCAAAATGGATAAACTGGTACATCCAGACAATGTAATATTATTTAGTGCTCAAAGGAGATGAGCTATCAAGCCATGAAAAGACATGGAGGAAACTTAAATGCACATTACTAAGTGAAAGAAGCTACTCTGAAAAGGCAAAGCTATGGAGACAGTAAAAGAATCAGTCATAGCCAGGAACTAGGGGAGGAGGAGTGATGAACAGGGAAAGCACAAAGGATTTTTAGGGCAGTAAAACCACTCTGTAGGATACCGTAACAGTGAGTACATGTCATTGTACATTTGTTCAAACCCTCAGAATGTACAACACCAAAAGTGAGCCATAATGTAAACTCTGGACTTTGGATGATAATGATGTGTCAATGAAGGTTCATGAGTTAAAACAAATCTATCACTCTGCTGGAGGATGATAATAGTGGAGGAGGTCATACACATGTGGGGGTAAAGGGTGTATGGGAAGTCTGTCCCTTCCAGTACATGCTGTTATGAACCTCAAGTTTCTCTAAGATCTATTGAAACACACATAAGCGTGCGCACATGCGTGCGTGCACACACACACACACACACACACACACACACCTGAATACTTCCAGAGATAAAGAAGATCACTTATAAAGGAAAGTGTTACCAAATTTATTGATAACAACACTGGATACGAGAGGCTGATGGAGTATTGTCTTCACAGCTTTGAAGGAAAAGAACTTTGAACTTAGATCTTTGTGTAGAGTTAAAATTTCCCTTAAAAGTTAAGTGAAGCTATTCTCTGGAGCCTAAATTTTTGGGTAATTTGCAAAGTGAATTGTCTTTGAAAACAAAATATATAGAGATTGTACTCTAGCAATAAGAAAGATTGTCCAGGACAAAGAAACAGATATAGATAGTAAAAGAGTAACTGAATAAAGCTTTTTGTTGCCTAGATCAATCATGACCAATGAAAAAAAATAATAAATCCAAAACTCAGGCACTAAACTGACAAAAGAAGAGGGTAGGAAATAAAGGGGGTGGGAGGAAACATGCAGAAATATTAGATACATTCGTGGCTTTGATTGTGGTGATGGTGTCGTGGGTGTATACTCATCACCAAACTCACTGAATTGTTTACATTAACTATGTACAGCTCTTCACACGTCAATCATACCTCAAAAAAGTGGTTTCCAGGTAAAGAAGAGGGTAGGAGCAAGTGACCTGAGGGAAGTGAAAATTGGCTCAGATTATCATCTTATTCACTAGATGCAGATATCGATGACCTTAGACACTAACAAAAACAAAGTTTCGGTCTGAGTAATGTAGGGATAACCACAGACGATACATTGGAAAGTGAAGCTTCCAAAGAAGCAAAAGAATTTGATTTGTTCAAGGGAATGAGGAAGAAAAAAAAATAGAGAAGAAAAAAAGAGAATTATGGAAAATAAAATTCCCTGAATAGGAGGACAAAATTAAGTTCTAGGAGGGAAGCAATTTCAATAAATATCAATCTGTAATAGTAAATAAGATTCAGAAACTCTCAAATTGGAAGAAGAAAAGGACCAGGAAGATGTTGTCTGTGAGAAATATATTTAACCCCAAAGGATACAGAGAGACTAAAACCAAAACAAACGGAAATGTATTTATCCAATTATTTATCTCTATCACTAATAACTCAAGGGATATTCATTTTATCCTATGGATTAAAATTCAGTACTATGTCTGGGGCTCTGGCATCCCACGGATGATTCCTTTCTCCGAGATTTTCTCAGAAGATCGTAGAAAATTTTTTAAATTAACAAATAACATATGTTTAAAATTATTAATTAATATTACAGAGGCCTGCTGCTGCAGAAACCTAATATGTATCATATAGAGACCAAATGTGCAAACAACACCGGAGTAAACTCAGCTGGGCAGAAAGCAGTTTCACTCCTTCTTTGCCAGGCATCTGTTTTTCTCTCCCCAAAGGCAGATTAAAAATGAGTAATGTCGTCATCACCATAATAATCTTTTTGCTCCTCGCAGGCAAGTTAAAAATGAGTAATCATCATCATCATCACGGCTAACATTTGACTGCGTGTTCTTAATACATGACAGGTGTGATCTACAGTCTTTTACCAGGTAGTAACTCATTTCCTCTGCACGTAACCCTATGGGACAGATGCTGTTAATTCTCCCAATTTTATAGATGAGGAAGTCAAAACACTAAGGCATTAATACCACAAAGTTAGTAAGTAAAGGAGCTGTGACTGGAATATAAATAACCAGGCTCCAGAGCTTCTGGTCTTTACCATCATTACACGTTGCTGCTGTTAAATTTACAAATACTGCTTTTATTCTCATCTGGTGTAACAACTCTAGATCCCTCTCAAGTAGTGCATTTTTTTTCTTCCACAGATTTTGTTCTTTATGCCTGAAAGTTGTGTAGGTGTCCTTTACACCCCTACATTGTTTCTTCCAAACTATAGAACACTTTTCTTCCCTAAAACCCAGTTTTGAAGCTCAAACCATCAGTCTTCACCACGTGCTGCTTTGCATTTTAAGGAAGTCAACTGTGGAGGGTAAGGTCCTCCTCCTTTCCTTAAGGACCAAGACCTGGATCACGGGCATTCTCTCCAGTGCTCCTGCCGTGGGCTTAAGTGGTTTCAGGATCCTTAGACATAAGCCTGATGATTTCCTGGACTCTCGTTCTATTCCTCCACTCCTCTAACAACCCTATTCCCTCTATATCTCAGCCCCTCTCACCCTCTCATACAGTAGATCATACAGAGATGACCAATAACTGAATCTCCTTTTGTTCCCATGAATGAACGCTACTTTATTTACAAGTTTTAAATTTAAAATTTGAAAAAAAACCTATTATAGCAAACAATTGATTTTGCATCTCCTTCTTAATTTCACATTCAAGCAATACCCCAACCTTTCTTTCCAGCACACCAATTTTAGTACCCAGACTCCAATTACTCCTCAACCCCAGTGGGACCCGATTTATGTTATCCGACCACCTATTCCTGCCCCTCCATCTCCTTCCTGTCTTAGCTTCTGTTACCGATGTGACACTACATAGTTCAAAATTATAAACACTTGCTTGTATTCACTCAGAAAATTCACGCTCCTACCCCATTTTGTTGTACGCATTTGGTAAGAACCCAACTCTGATAAAAATCAACTCTCTTATTCACTTCATTTACTCTGCACTTCTACTCACACAGCTGACCAGTGGCTAGTGAAAATATACAACCGTGATAACTGGCTTATATTTAATTTCATGACCACTGATCTCATGTGGTCCTGGTCCATTCGTTTTCCCTCTCCCAGAATTATGATACTCTCTTGCCTCAGATATCTAACACATTCTCCTTTTTGACTTTCTCTTTCATTGAGACAAAGAAATACCAAAGTTCCTTCTCTACACTCAAGGACATTCTTTCAGAAATTTTTCCTTTTGTCCTGCCTCACAAATTTCTTCCTTTCTGCCAAATCATTCCCATAAGGATGCAAACATACTTTAATGGCTCCTATCAAAAGAGGAGGGAGGGAGAGGAGAGAGAGGGAGGAAAGGAAGGAGAGGGGGGAGGCTGGTATGGGGAAGAGAGAGGGAGGGAAAGAGGGAAATCTTTTATTTTTACCTCACCAGTGAGTTTGCTCTGGCCCTCCTCATTGCTACAAACCACAGTGGTCAAGTCTCTCCTCTCCGCAGTATTTGATTGGTCAGCTTCTCCAGTTTGAAGCATTTTCTTCAGTTGAAATCTGTAACACAGATCTCTTATCTGCCACTTGCCTCACTAACCGCACTGTTTCCCTTTCCTTTGCGGATATACTCCACTCCCTCCAGCTTCTAGACCAGGGATTTTCAATTCGGGATGCAAATAAGAATCACCTGTTGCCACTTACGACAACGCTGAAGAACTTAGAGGGCATTACACTAAGTGAAATAAGTCAGAGAAAGACCATATGATAGAAATACCATATGATTTCACTAGATCTGGGCTCTAAAAAATAAATAAATAAATAAATAAATAAATAAATAAATAAATAAAACAAGCAAAGCAGAAACAGACCCATAAATACAGAGAACAAACTGTTTGAGGCCAGAGGGAGGGGGATGAAGGGCTGGGCAAAATCGGGGAAGGGGAGGGGGAGGCACAGGTTTCCAGTTACGGAATAAATGCATCATGGGAAGGAAAGGTACAGCCTGGGGAATACAGCCAATGGTACTGTAGTACCACTGTGTGGGGGCTGATGGAAGCTACGCTTGTGCTGACCACAGCATAATGCATACTTGTCGAATCACTACGTTGTACACCTGAGACTAACGTAACACTGTGTGTCAATGTACTTCAATAAAAAAAAAATCATCTAGTGAACTTTTAAAATGCATTAATGCCCAGGTCTCAACTAGACTAATTAAGTCAGAATCTCTGGGGGCAAGGTGAGAGGTTTAGGCAATTTTGTTAACTGTCCCTGGGTGATTCTAATGTGCAGCCAGGAAGAGAAGTACCTCTATAAATAAGGAGTGCCTCAGGGCTTGTCTCTGACCTTAAACCTTTTCCATCTGCACTTCCCTAGGTGATCCCATCCAATCTCTCAGCTTCAGATACCTCAACAGCTGGTATCTTCTGAATGTATATCTTCAGCCTGCACCTTTCTCCTGAACTCTGGAATTCCATTTGTAACTCCCTGTTGTCTCCTACTTCGGGATGTATAATCTCATTTCCAAAGTTAACATGTCCTTCTGCTTTCATCCCCATCTCAGTAACTAGCGATTCTATCTCTCCGGCTTCATGGACCCGCACAGAGTAAATAGTTATCTTGGAGTCATCATTATGACTCTCTTTTATGTCTCGTCTCCAAACTGTCAGTCAGTTCTGTTTCAAAATAAATCCAGAATCTAACTGCTTATCTCGCCACTTTCAATGTTAAGCTCTGACTAGAGCTCTTATCTTTTTTTCTGTGCATTATTACTACAGTTCATATTTGGTCTTCTCGCTGCTACTCTTCACCAGGACAGGAGAGTGATCCTTTGACAGCGTTATTTAGATCCTGTTACCCCACTGCTAAGAGCTGTCCAATGGCATCAGTGCCCTGAACTCCCTTCATGATATGACTCCCTGCTCCTTCCATTGTCTCTCTTAGTTTCCACTCTAGCACATCAGGTATTGTACTGTTCCCGAAGCATGCCAGATACACTCTTGCTCTTGTAGTTGGCTTTCTGTCTGCCTGGCACATTCTTCTCTCAAGTAACTCCCCTGACTCATTCAAATGCCATCTCATCACCGCGGTCCTTCCTTGGCCACCCTCTATAAAATAACACCTCTCTACCTATACTCAGTATTACCCTTCTTTGCTTTATATGTGTTTGTTTTTAGTCTCCCCGAACCAAACACAAGCTCCTCAAGGACAGGCTCTTTAAGCACAGATTGGTTCTTGGCATGTTAGAGAAACTTGATAATCACCTGCTGAATACCTGAGTTAAGCGGGGCAGCTAAGACTTCTGGCCATAATTCCTGTGGTGCTATGGTAAGTAATGGAACACCAAAGGACCAGATAAGGCTTTTGGAAATAACATATGCCTCGGAAACCTTTCTCCTTGCCCCTTTCATTAGAATTATCCCTTTGATTTGGGTGGGGAAGTGAAATTGGAACGAGACTAAAAATGATATTGCAATATTGTGGCTTAAAATAAATCATTGTGAGATCTGCATTTTCTGAGTCACCCTGAGGCTGGAACATTTTCTGCTTGCATTGAAATACTCTCTGTCTCTTTCCTAAATTCTCTGAGACCCTAAAGGGCCACAGCTCCCGAGAGATAAATCCTAGTATGTGCACCAAAACATTCATCAGGTAAGTAAAATCAAACAACATAGTGCAAGGAGAAAATGACATAAAAATATATTTTGATTATAAAAAATAAGTCTACTAAAGGCCAAATTCAGTTCTGTACCTGAACTAAAAATTTTAAATTAACAAGCAGAACCCGACCCCTCCTCCCCTACCCCCCAATTAATGATATGAAGCTGGACTTCTTGAAAAACTTTATAATCCACAGAGCCAAAAAAGAAAGGCCAATTCTAAGAATCTCTTAGGGGCTAAGCTTTGCATGTTATAACCGGAGAAAGGAAGACAATAATAGCAATTAGAGTGCCTGGGTGGCTCAGTCGGTTAAGTGTCTGTCTACCTTTGGCTCAGGTCATGATCCCAGGGTCCTGGGATCCAGTCCCTCCTTGGGCTCCCTGCTCAGAGGGGAGTCTGCTTCTCCTTCTCCTTCTGCTGCTCTCTCTCTGTCAAATAAATAAATAAAATTGTTCAAAAAAATAGTAGTAACTAGTTACTCAGAGTTAGCCCATCCCTTGGCTAAACCAAGATCTCTCTTTCTCTCTCTCTCTCTCTCTCTCTCTCTCATGCACACACACATACACAGAGTTAAATGTTGCATGCTGAAATTTGATATCTCTTATTTACATGTTAACAACTAAATGACCTTCCATAACAATACTTTTAACAAGCTCCATCTATTCAATTTATTTGCAAAATGTCTGTAAATAGTTTACCCAGGCCTTTTCTGTACTGCCTGTGCATTAATCTAATTATTCACAACAGTTTCAAGCTCTTCAATATAAGCAAAAGTTATCACTACCTTTATTTTACAACTTTAGGACAAAAATCCTCAAAGATTAAAAAAAGAAGAAAAATTCTTATGAGTCACATAGATACGTGAGCACAGCATGCTGTCTCCTACACACACTAGATGTCACTGCATGACCTGAAATATGGGCTGTAATTTCATCTATTTCTTTACAATCCTTATAGGCAAGAGAGCAAAGGTACAAATTAATCTCGAGGTATGTTTACCAAAAAGCAGGCACCTTTGCTTGTAGTTGGTCAATTGCTTCCACAAAAATAAATTCTTGGTGCTCTTCTGCCAGCAATTCTACACATTAAACTAGAAAAACATTGTAGGGTTTTTTTTTTTTTAACCATCAACTCCCCCCCCCCCGCTCCCCAAATTCTAATATCAAATAGAAATGTTTGCATTTGATGAGTAAATAATGGTCTCTATGTTCAAAGATACTAGGAGAGATTGGAAGAAAATAAAAATTACGGAATGAGTTTAACGTGTTTCAAATTCAGCATAGTTACAAAGTGTTCTCTATGTGTCAGACATCAGCTGGCACCAAGAGGTCTAAACATGAAGGAGGTATAAATAAGGAGTGTGGGAACATAGAGAAAGAGACTCATAAAGGATTCAGGCAGTGGACATTGGCCCCAAAAGAAATATAGCTAATCTTCATTTGAAAAATTCATATATGAATATACACATTTGCGGCAGTTTATTTCTTGTACTTCCTTAGCTTAGAGTGACATTTATCTATTATATTTAGTGAGATGTGAATGGGTGTTCAGCAGAAAAGAATTCCATGGTCAAATAAGTTTGAGAAATATTTGGCTATTTAAAAAAATCAACAGGCTTGTTTTTGATGCAGAATCCCTCAGCTTCTAATATTTGAACGTGGATTGTACGTCTCTAAATGGGAAATGGAGTACCTATCATGTCTTATTTAACAAGTGATACCATCTTAGGGAATACCAGCATCTTACCGAACAGAGTTCTACTGGAAAGCAGTAGAAGACATGGCAATGTATGATAGAAATGTGAAGATTTAAGATTTATGGCTTTTACTATCATATAGATTCAAGGAAAAAAAATCTTATTTTTACTTAATTACTGGAAATTGATAGATCTGAAAAGACTCTAAAAAAGTGAAGATCTTTTTTTTAGGTTTGATTTTTCCTTTTTGTAATTAATTTCAATATAAGAACAAACAATTGTTTTATACGATACAGTTCAAAACTCATATCAATTATTTAGCTCAAACAAACCAAAAGAAACTTGGGAGAAATTTCATATGCAGAGTAAATTTTAAGTTATGCTCCCAGATTTCCTGATAGTTAAATATTGATTCCCCTCTACCACTAAGGGGTCCATCAAAAAGGCTCAAAGAAACATTCCCTTAGGAGAAACCATGGTTTATGTGAGCTTGGTGAGCTAAAGAAAATAGGACGATGCTATATCTTGCAATAGAGGCTTCATGAAGTTTTCAAACTTCATGAAGTTTGGGGTGAGTCAAACTCTAAAATCTTGTCTGAACGTTGGCGGTTGATCAGTGCTGGGTATCTTCCATTTGCCCCATAAGGTTCTACTCCAAGCCCTTCTCCACCTTGCTTTCTTCTGCTGCAGGCTGATTTATAAGGACAACATCAACAGGACTGCTATAACCTCTGGTTTCCTGTCAGTTGAGTCAATGGGAGCTTTATCTGGCAAAAGACCAAGAGAGGAAAAAAAGTGAGGTCAGGATATTTATTTTCCTGGCTCCTTCCCTCCAATGTTACTTGACGCTAACTTTTCCCTCAATGGAAGTTCATTGCTCCTCTCAAATCAGCCTTTGGTGAGTTTCGACAAATGTATATACACAGAAAAACACCATTGCTGACAAAAACAAAAAATTCCTGATGTCCCCTTTGCATTCCATCAGTCCCTCCTGGACTTAGGAAATCATTGTTCTGTTTTTTGGTATTATTCATTCTCTAGAATTGTGTATAAATAAAACCAAGTATTGCATACTCTTTGTGCATTGGGATTTTTACCTTAGCATTTTGAGATTTGCCCAATTTGTTGTTTACAACAATATGTTTCATGTTGTTTTTTTGTTTTGTTTTCTGAAAAGTGTTCTGTTGTATGCATAGAAAAAAATTATTTATCAAGATGGAAATCAGGATTGTTTTTAGGTTTAGGCTACAGTGACTTAAGGAACAGTATTCTTGGATTAGTCTATTTTTGTGGACAAGTGTTTCATTGGCTTAGGTAAATGCCAAAGATCAGAAGAGATTAGTCCTATCTCAGGTGAATGTGAACATTTTAACAAACTGTCAAACAGATTTCTAAAGTAGTTGCAACATGGTACAGTCCTACCAGTGGTATATGTTAAGAGTTCTAGTTGTCCTCATCTTCACCAACACTATTTTCCATCTTTTAAATTTTAGTCATTATAATGAAGGAAAAGAAAGAAAATGAAAGCCAAATAATCAGGAAAAGAAGCAATATTGTATCTATTTTGTGACATGACTGATTAAGCTGTCTAGTGCTATCTTATTGTGATTTTAATTTGAATCATCCCAACCGAGAGCTTAAGAATCTTCTTCCACTGAATTTGTTGAATATGTTGGTCATTTGTCTATTTTTCTTGAGGAGTGTCTATTAAAATTTTTCTCCATTTTTATCAGGTTTCTTCTGGACTTCTTATAATCAACTTGTAAGAGTATTTATATATTTTAGATGTGCGTATTTTCTCCCATTACGTGGCTTACCTTTTTGTTTTACGCAAGGTGTCTTTCAGAGAGTAAAAGTTTTTAAATTTGGAGAAAGTCCAATGTAACATTTTTCTTTCATTTGTGGCTTATGTTTTTAGTATGTTTCCAAAGAATTCTTTGCTCACATCAAGGTCACAAAGATTTTTCTCCTATATTTTCTCTGGTAAATGTTATGATTTTATTTTTTATGTTTAGATCAATAATCTATTTCTTGTTAGTTTTTTGGTATATTATAAAGTAAGGTTCAGTATTTGTTTTTCCTCATACATTTATCCAGCTGCCCAGCAACGACTTCTTGAAAACTTTTCTTTTTCTACTGTGTTGATCTGGAGCATTTGTTGAAAATCAATTCACTATATATATATATATATATATATATATATATATACACACACACACACACACACACACATATACATACATACACACACACATATATATACATACGTATATATATATGGATCTATTTCTAGACTCTCTATTTTGTTCTGTTGTTATGTCTATCCTTTTGCCAATACCATACATAAGATCGTGTATGTCCACTAAATTTGTTCTCTTTTTAAATTTTGAGTATTCTCTGTTGTTTAGAATCATCTGATCAGTTTGTATTTTAAAAGTGTCTGGGAAATTCTTGTTGGAATTGTATTGAAATATATATATATAAATTTAGAGAAAGTGCCATTTTAATAATACTGAGAATTGAAATGCATGAACGTGGTATATCTGTTCATTTATTAGGCCTTTTTAAATTCTCTCAGTGATGTTCAGTGCTTTTAAGTAAAGAGGTCATGTTCATCTTTGTTAAAATTATCCCTAAGTATTGTTTATTGCTAGTACACAAAAGTTTGGTTTTTGTATATTAACCCGATCGATCCTCTGACCTTATAAAATTCACTCATTGTTTCTAGTACTTGTTTTTTAAATTCTCTGGTCCTATAAAACTAAACAATTCATCTGCTAAGAGAAATAGTTTTATTTTTTCTTTGTGAACGTTATAACTTTTATTATTTTTCTTGCTTTACTACAATAGCCAAAATGGCCAGTACAATATTGAGTAGAAGTCATGAGAGTACATGCTGGTCTTGTTTCCAGTCATAGGGAACAATTTTCAAAAGGGTGTTGCCTGTAGGTTTTTTGGTAAATGTCGTGTATCGATTTGAGAAAGTACTCTTTTATTTCTAGTTTCTGAGAGTTTTTATTAGAAACTGGCAATTCAGTATTGCCAGTACTTGATCTATTATATCAAGTACTTTTAATGCATCTCTCAAAATAATATGTTGGTCTCTCTTTTTCTATTATCCTGGTGAACTACAATGACATTTTAAAATTTTAAATCCAAGCTTTCATTCCTGGGATAAACTCTACTTGACCCAATATATTTTCCCTTTCGTATATTCTTGACTTTGATTTACTAATATTTTATTAATGATTTTTTTATCTATGTTTATAAGGAATATTAGTCTGTAATGGTTTAATTTTTGTAATGTCAGGTTTCAGCATTGGATTATGTTGTCCTTATAAAATGAGTTGGGAAATGTTCCTTCTTTACTATCCTTCTATTTGCTGAAAGATTTTGTGTAAGATTGGTTGAAGTTCCTCTTTATTTTATTTTTTTTTAAGATTTTTATTTATTTATTTGACAGAAAGAGAGATCACAAGTAGGCAGAGAGGCAGGCAGAGAGAGGGGGGAAGCAGGCTCCCTGCTGAGCAGAGAGCCCGATGCGGGTCTCGATCCCAGGACCCTGAGATCATGACCTGAGCCGAAGGCAGAGGCTTAACCCACTGAGCCACCCAGGCATCCCAAGTTCCATTTTAAATTGTGATAGAACTCACCAGTGAAATCATCTGAAATTTTCTGGGTGAGAAGGCCTTTTGATTTAAAAAAATTGACTTTTAGGGGTGCCAAGGTGGCTCAAGGGGTTCAAGTCTTCATTTCGGCTCAGGTCATGATCTCGGGTCGTGAGATGGAGCCCCAAGTGGGGCTCTGCACTGGGCATGGAGCTGCTTGAGATTCTCTCTGTCCCTTTCCCTCTGCCTCTTCCCGCCCAGCGCTCACTCTCTCTCTGTCCCTCAAAAAATAACAAAAAATTCACTTTTGGTAGATATAGACCTAGGAAGATTTTCTGTTTCACAATGTGTCAATTTTTGACAAGTTATATTTATCAAAGATTTTGTACATTTCATTTAAGTTGTAAAAATTTTGGAATAAGGGGCGCCTGAATGGCTCACTCAGTTAAGCAGTTGCCTTCGGTTCAGGTCATAATCTCAGGGTCCTGAGGTTGAGCCCCATGTCAGGCTCCCTGCTTAGTAGGGAGCCTGCTTCTCCCTCTCCTTCCGCTGCTCCTCCTGCTTGTGCTCTCTCACTTGCATGCACTATCTCTAAGATAAATAAATTAAAAAAAAATCTTTAAAAAATTTTTTGGAATAAAACTTAATATTTTATTATTTTTCTTTTAATATTTGTAGGATTTTTTTCATTTCTAGTATGGCTGAATTTTTCTCCCCTCTCTCGCCAAAACAGTGAGTATTTTTGCTTGGGATTTGTCAATTTTGTGGATATCTTCAAAGGACCAGATTTCTGTGTTAAATTTTCCTTCTGCTTTCTATTCCATTGATTTTTGTTCTTAGCTTTATTATCTCCTGACTTCTACTTATTTGGGGCTTATTTTGCTCTTATTCTTCTAACTTCTTCTGGTAGAACTGTAGGTCATTTGTTTGGGGCCCATCTTTTCTAATAGCATTTAGAGATTAAAGTGTCCCCCTTGACAGTGCTTTTGCTATATCCCACATATTTTGATATATTGTTCTCTCATTATCATTTAGTTTGAAAATTTCATTTTCTTTGTGTTTTTCCATTTACACATGGTTATTTAAAAGCTGGTTGTTCAATTTCCAAATATTTGGGGTTTCTGTAGCTATTTCATTATAACTGAATACTAAATTATCTTATGACCAGAAAATATGTTCTGTAATATTTGAATAGTTTTATATTTAATGAAACTAGTTTCAGAGCCCAGCATATGGTCTATCTTAATGAATGTATCGCATGCACTAAAAAAGTGTATTCTATACTTATTATGAGTAGTTTCCATAAATATCAATTGGGTCAAGATGTTACAGCTTAATTTTTGAGTATTCTAGTTCTGCTACTTTCTCTGCTTTTACACAAACATTGTTTCCTTTGTTTCTTTGTTGTTCTGCTCAACTCATTTGCTATTCCCTGGTGGGAAGAGAGATTTGGTTGATGCATCTAAGAGCCCATGGTCCCAGGCTCTCCTGCCAGCTCCTTTAGTTTTTTCGGTGGACCACTCTTACTCACTCATTATTGGATTGTGCAAACCAATTCATAAAGTCTTAGCTTATCTTCTCCAATTGCTACACTGAACTTGTGGAAGAGTAGCTGTTAGTTGATTTGGTATTATGTCCTTCAGATGCCCTGTTCTCTCCTCTGCTACTTCCTGCACAGATGCTAATGCTACGTTGGTCTTATAGATGTTGGTAGTTTGTCCTAGAATTTAGGGTTAATGGGGATATTTTGTCACCTTGTTTTGTTGTAGGTGCTGCCTTTGGGTTAGATGTTCATATTTTAATTGCTCTCTGTTTTAATGGGGGAATTTGATAAGATACAGAAACTATTTCACCATGAGCATCACCCTCCCAGAATCCTTTAAACTCTTAAAATTTTACTTATGTTTCCTCCTCTATGTGTAGTTTACCATTTTAGCCACTTTCTACAATTAATTTTTAAACTGAAATTAGAATTTTATTTTTCCCCAAACAACCAGTTTTCCTAGCTCCATGTATTATAAAATTCATATTTGGATTTGAAATTTTCAATTAATATAGAAATAAGCATAGTATGATTTGGATCTGTTTGAGTTTTCTAAAATGCCCGTCTGGTCTTTTCTTTCATGAGTACTGTATAGTATTAAGATACTAGTGGATTGAATTAACAGATATTTTCTTTGTAATTTTGCATTTATTCATAAGTGAGATTAGTCTGTGGTTTATTGTTGGTATCGTCCTTCTAAGGTTGGGGTGCCAGGGCAAGGACATATTTTCAAAATACAAAAGGTTGAAGGAGAAGCTCCACCTTTATCTATGATCTTGCAGAATTTATGGAACATGAGATCATTTGCTACTTCAAAATCTGACTTACTCATGAGTAAGATGATTTGGGACCAATATCTTTCTTGAGTAAAATTTTAAATTATTTTTCTAATATAGTACCTGATTTCTAACCAGCTGGGTTTTTTTATTCTTAAGTGAATTTTGAAAATTTACACATATCTAACAAATCAGCTACCCTTTAAAAGTTATCTGCATAGACTTGTATATGATATTCTCTTATAATTTTGAAAACTACCTCTAGATCATAGTTTTCTATGGATGTTATAATAAATTGTAACAAACTTAGTGGCTTAAAACAACACCGACTTATTAACTTACAGTTTTGAAGTCCAAAATGGGCCTCAGTGGACTAAAATCAGGATATTGGCAAGACTGTTTTCCCTCTTAGAAACTCTAAGGAAGAATCCATTTTCTTGCCTTTTCAGCTTCTAGAGGCCATCCACATTCCTTGACACATGGCCCTCTTACCCTGTCTTGAAAGCCAGAAACAATGATTAGGATTCTTCTCAGATTGTATCACTCTGACCTCTTCTGCCTCCTTCTTCCCCACTTACGGACCCTTGTGATTACATTTCCCACCCAGCTAATCCTCCCCTCCTAAATTCAACTGGTTAGCAAATTTAGTTTTATCTGTAATCTGCCCCTTTGCCATGAAAGGTAATATAGCCACAGGTTCCAAGAATCAGGACACAAATATATTTTTCAGGGAAATTATTTTGCTTTCCCCACTGATTATAAAATTATTCTTTTAAATTAACTTCTATAATAATTACATTGCATTACAGTAAAAAAAATATGCCGAGGATTTTTTTAGTGTTATTGTAGTCAAATGCTATTTATTCAGTTTCTGTTACTTTTATTATGGGACATCAATTTATATTTTAGTCTAGATATTGACTTATTTATGGAATGGAATTTATTTTGATATATGACATAGAATAGAAATCTTAATGGATTTCATTTAATCCAAACAATTTTCCCAGCACCATTTATTCTATAACTCATCCTTCTTCCTATTGATTTGTAATAGTTCTTCTATCTTCTCAAGTTCTTAAGCACGCCAGAGTATTTTCTAGGTCATGTGTTCTATTTTGAATGAAAATTGGCGTCTCTCTTACACCATACACAAAAATCACCTCAAAATAGATTAAGGACTTAAATGTAAGGCCTGAAATGGTTAAACTTTTAGAAGAAAACAGAGGCAGTAATAAGCTCCCTGACATTGGTTGCAGCAATGATTTTTTTGCATTTGATACCAAAAGCAAAGGCAACAAAGCCAAAAACAAGTGAGACCACATCAAATTAAAAAGCTTCTGCACAACAAAGGAAATAATAAATGAAAAGACAACTTATGGAATGGGAGAAATATTTGTAAACAACTTACGTGATTAAGGTTTAATATCTAAAATATATAAGGAACTCATATAACTCAATAGCAAATAAGTAACTCCTTAAGAAATGATCAAAGGACCTGAATAGACAATTTTCAAAGAAGACATACACATGGCTGACAAGCATGTGAAAATGTACTCAATATTACTAATCACCAGGGAAATACAAATCACAACCACAATGAGATATCTTCTCATACCTGTTAGAATGGTTATTATCCAAGTCAGGGGCACCTGGGTCACACAGTCAGTTGAGCATCTGACTCTTGGTTTTAGCTCAGGCTGTGATCTCAGAGTCCATGAGACAGAGCCCTGTTTGAGATTCTCTCTCTCTCTCTCTTCCTCTGCCCCTCCCGCTGTGCATGTACTCTCTCTCTAAAAATAAAGAAATAAGTCTTTTAAAAAAAGTAAAAAGATAAAAAGTGTTGAAAGGATACGGAGACAAGGGAACCCTTGTACGTCGTTAGTAGGAATATAAATTGGTATAGCCATTATGGAAAACAGTGTGGAGGTTCCTCAAAAAATTAAAAATAGAACTACCATATGATCCAGCAATCTCACTTCAGGATATATATAAATTCAAAGGAAATAAAGTCACTATCTGGAAAAGATATCTTTTAAAAAGATTCACTTATTTATTTTAGAGAGAGAGAACATGAGCAGGGGGAGGGGTAGAGGGGGAGAGGGAGAGAGAGAGAGAGAAAGAGAGAGAGAGAAGCAGACTCCCCACTGAGGGGGGAGCCTGACGCGAGGATCGATTTCATGACCCTGATCATGACCTGAGCTGAACTCAAGAGTCAGATGCTTAATGGACTGAGAAACCCAGGTGCCCCAAAGATATCTGCATTCTTATGTTGATTGTGGCATTAGGCACATCATCAGAGACATCTTTTTTTTTTATTTTAATTTATTTATTTGACACGGAGAGAGAGATCACAAGTAGGCAGAGAGGCAGGCAGAGAGAGAGGGGGAAGCAGGCTCCCCGCTGAGCGGAGAGCCCGATGCGGGGCTCGATGCGGGGCTCGATCCCAGGACCCTGGGATCAGGACCTGAGCCGAAGGCAGAGGCTTTAACCCACTGAGCCACCCAGGCGCCCGCATCAGAGACATCTCTAGTGAGTAGGACATGGAGCTGGTGACTATGGAAGTGAACGGAGGTCACCTAGCAGCCTTAAAAAAAAAGAATTTACAAAGCATCACAAAAACTCCACTTGAAGTAGAGTGTTATAGCTCTGGGTTGCTTCCAGACAAGCGGTGCCTAAAAGACCATCCTAGCGAGAAGGACTCAGAGTCACTGCTCAGTATGCTGCAATGTGACATGCTGAACGCAGAGACACACAGCAAGAGGAGGCGTGCTCATCGCAGAGGAAGCACTGAAGTTCGCTGGGCAAAAATGCCTTCTCTGGTCATTTCAGTCAGGTTCACTGTGGGGACAATGTCCTCTTTCACACAAGTGTCCAGTACGACTGAAGAAACAGGAACCAGAATGTGGGTGTTTACGTTCTGGACACTGTCTCCTGTGAATTATAAAATGAAGTTCTGGGAATGAGGGGCACCCTCCGTCCCTGGGCCACCAGGCATCTTTGATGTGCTTTATTTCATAGCTAAGGCACAGGACTTTATACTCTTTAAGGAGGCTTCATTTAATGTAATAATCTTTAGGCAGAGATTCTTCCCAAAATGCAAATCTGGCTTTTTGTTGCTTCAAACTCTTCCATTTCTCCCCACAGCTTTCGAGTGGAAATCCGAATTCAGTAAGATAATAGGAACAGCCTTTCATGGTCTGGCCTCATCTGTCTCTCATCAAGACTCTCTGTCTTGTGGTAGTCAGCACTCCAAAAATACAGAACTACTTGCAGATGAAGAAAGTAAAATACATCTTCTCTCACATCTTGCTCCATTCGGCATGCTTTACACCTGGCTAATTCCCCTTCTATGGACCCTTCACACACAGCTCTGTATCATGTCCTCACCACTACCCTCCCGACACCCCAATCTGGATTAGTTGTTCTTCATATATCTCCCAGAGAATTCATCATGGTCTACAACAGTTGTCTCCTTGTCAGCCTGCCTTCTCAATTACTGGAGAATAGAGACTGCATCTCTTGGTTCTTGTCTTGTTGCTATAACAAAAATACCATAGATTGGGTGGCTTAAACAACATTTATTTCTCATGCTTCTGGAGGCTGAGAAGTCCAAGATCAAGTTGCTGATACATTCCGTGCCTGGCGAGGGTCTGTCCCCAGTTCATAGATGGCCGTATTCTTGATATAAATCTCACAGAATGGAAGGGGCAAGAGAGCTCTCTGGGATCTCTTTTATAAGGGTACTGATTTCATTCACGAGAATGGACTTCTCATGACTTAATCACTGAGGGTCCCACCTCCTAATACCATCAATTGAGGGGTTAGGATTTCAACACATGGATTTTGGGGGACACAAACATTCAGTCTACAGAAGCTCTATATCCCTAAATGGTGTTATAAACACTAAAATGGTCCATAAATGTTTTCTGAATAAATTTGCTAATTACTTGTCCTAAAAATCTTGGAGGGGAAGGAGAAATGGTTGATGGATAACAAAATTGACCAGTAACGTTAGTAGATGACTCGCCCAATTATATCATCACGCTGACTTTTGAAAACCTCTTTAAAGATAGATTTGTCTTTGGAGAATCACAGATATGCACATAGTAAATGTTGGACTATTTGTTGCCACTATTATCGGTGTATAAATACAAAAACACTACCACTCCCGCTTGTTATCTGAAAATAGGTGAGCTTCACTGTTTCCCTACATAGTGTCTACGAATTTGCCAAAGACACATATCTTCATGAGTTTTAATACACAAATCTGAATTCAGCACGCTATGGGCAAGACTCCTTTTCTTCCTTTGCTTCTAGGATGATTTCTCCTTCATATTTTTATATAAATATTTGACAGCATAAGCACACACTTGTCCTATGGAAACAGAAGATCTACTCCTGCCTCAGATTCACTGAGGTGAAGCTGAGAAATTGGAGAAATTGCATCTTTCATGCGTCCTTGCAGCCACCTGCTTCTCCCCATTTTGAAGCTGGTGCAAGTTCTGTTTCTTTAATGTGGGAAGGGATGCCCCAGTGGCACTAAAGGCTTGATGCAGCTCGGTGCCTTTTTCACTTTACAATCTAAATCATGCAGACTTTAAAGGGTGGGCAGAAAATCAGGATGAAATAATGACCAAAACTTCATGGAGGCAAAAATCGTCTATGCTGCACATCTGAAAATAGGATGCTCTAGGTCTATGATGTATCGTACTGAAAACTTCTCGGCATGTTCCGTGATCAGGGCTTTTTAATCAAACTTGGGGGTGAGTTATTACATGCTTTTCCTGGACCTTTATTTCAACAGCCGTGAAAGGGTATTAACAGAGGAGAACATAGCGGCTCTACTCCCCGTATTCTTCCGTGTGCCTGTGTGTTGAAAGAGCTCTGACTCAAAGAGGTCAGCTGTGTAACACAAGGACAATCTTCACTCTCCTCCCACAGAAAGAAGTCACAGTCACCAGATGGCATCAGGTCAGGAATCCAGGGAGTGTATTTAAATAAAAGAGGAAGAGGCAGGCCCTTGGTTTAATTTTTATTGTTTATTGCGGGCTGCTTTTCCTCTGAACTACCTTTAACAAAATCGATGAGAAAATCAAAGGATGAATTTGACAGATGTAGTCTTTGTACTTTAGAAGCCTAAGGTCTGAATATTTCATTAAAAACGACAGTTTACATATTTTCCATTGTAAAGAAATAGATACATAAAATCGCCTATTTAAGTTCTTAAACTTTAAAAATTTGTCAGTATTATTATTTACCTATTAATGAATTCTTTAAGGTGGGGGCAAACTTACTTATACCAAAATACTTTCCTGATAGACCACTGTGTTAAATGTAAAACAATGCAAATATTTTTTAAATGCTTTAAAAATAAAAAGAATAACATATAAACAAAATTCTGAATGAGGATAAACTTTCTAAGTTTAAAAGCAAAGAAAAAACGTCCCTTAGTCCATAGCTTCCTGAACATACTAGCTTTGCTGATGGGAGCGATATCCCAGATAATTTTTTTGTAATAGGGTCAGAGGCCAATATGCAAAACATTTCAGGGTCCTTTTCCTTCTCCAGTGAATTCTGGAAGACACTCTTCTTTCTATCTTTCAGACAACTAATTTATTCTTTTAAAAAAAACTTTGTTGAGGTATAGTTGCTATCGCAAAGAACTGACATATTTAGTGTATACAGTTCGATGAGTTTGGGCATATAAAAACACCCATGATACCATCACCACAATCATGGTAAGAGATACCTCCCAGAGTTTTCTTGTGTCCCTTTGTTTTTTGTTTCGTTTGTTTGGTTTTTTGTTTTGTTTTGTTTTGTTTTTGGTTTGTGGTAAGAACACTTAACATGAAAACTACCCACCTACCAAATTCTGAAGTGCACATTACCATATCGCTAACCGTAGGCACTGTGTTGTACGGCAGATATCTCAGACTTACTCATCTAGCCTAACTGAATCTTTATACCCATTGAACAACTCGGTTTCCCCATGCCCTGACCCCTGGCCACTACTATGGTATTTATAGCTTCTGTAAGTTTGACTCTTCTAGATCCTCGTATACATACAGTATTTGTCCTCCTGTGACTGGCTTATTTCACTTAGTCGAGGTGGGTTTTATGTGTTAATAGTGTTAGCTTAACTTTGTATTTCATAGGAGTTTATTTTCTCTCATTTTACTTCCTTCTCTATGCTAAGATTTTATGGTTGACCAAGAGAATGAGAATTTAGATGTGTTTACCAGTGTGAATGGACCATCACCCTCCACCATCCGCTGCTCACCCATTCTTTTGCAAGATCAACCAGGCAATTTACAAAATGGATGTGAAAGGTCTCCTGGGGTGAATTGTTTCTAAATGTCTTCTGGTAGATGGGTGTATAATCTATATAATCTGAGCCTCAGAATAGCTTTCCTGTAGCTGGCACGTGGTGAGGAGGAGAAAGCAATCCTGGCTGATGTTGGATATAAAATGTAAATGTTGTATTTTATTAGGGGAACTGTTAATTTTATGATGGCAACTCTAGACTGTTTATAACACGAAAAACTTATACAAGAGTTTGTAATGATTTCACGTCCCAGTGTGATGCCTTGGCAGATATTATAGGAAACATTCCCCAATATTAAAGGAGAACCAGGTCGGAATGTGCATCCCCAGTGAACCACCTGCCAAAAGCAGCTGTTTTAGAGACCTGTCCCTAAGATGGGTGTTATGGGAAGGAATTTTCTCCTATATAATAAGTATGTGCTTTTCCCTTTTAAAAAAATTAAATAAAGCAATGAAAGAAATCACAGGTAAAAATGTTGATGCCTGAAAATTCCATATACCCAAGAAGAATACAGCCCAACTTAAAAGGCAAATCAACTGGAAAGATATTTACAAATATTTCATATATAGGGTTAATATATTTGTTAAAGAAGGCTTATTATTATAAGTCAATAAATCAGTACAAGTGATAAAATGTCAAATGAGAAATACACAAAGGACCTGAGTCTGAACCTAAAGACTGCAAAGTAAGCCATACAGTTTTACAACACATATATGAAAATATTATCCCCCACAATGAGACCATGTAATTTCAAACAAAGTACCATTTTTTTCCTTATTAAACTTGCAATGATAATTTTTTAAATCATGCTGCTCGAGAACAGCATTTCCTGGGGTACTTGCTAAAAATATAAATTCATAGAACCCATCCAAGACCCACCAGAGCAGAGTCCCAGTGGATGGACCCAGGAAGCAAGTTATAGAAATTCAGATTCCATTGGCTTGCAGCAGGACCTGAGAGTCAGAAATTTCCGATCCCCACCCTAGGTGATCTTAAGGCAAACTTGAAAATATTACTCTAAGCAGTGGTTTTCAACCATGGTTGGACTACTGAATCATCTGGGAGAATTTAAGACATATAGATACTTGGGTCCTAACCTCAGAAATCATGATTTAATACTTATGGGTTCTATTTGGATATTAAAACATTTTTTTAAACTATCTAGGTAATTCTAAAATGTGGCTAAAGTTGAGGAGGATTACTCTAGAGGACATGATAAATTGGTATACATATGCTTTTCAAGTGGGAGTGAAGATTGATACAACCCTTTTTAGAAACAATTTGGCTGTGTGTTGCTTTTTAAAAAACAATATCATTTTCAGTAAAATTGCAATTTTGTAAATTTCTGATTCTTGTTATTTAAATAGAGAAGACGTTTGTCAACAAAAATGTTCTTTGTATGTAATGACTCAATAACTATTTGAGAGTAACCTAACTGCCCAGTTACTGGGTAGTTGTTTAATAAACAATGGTATGCTCACATAATAAAGTGCTATACACTCATTAAAAATGTGCAAATGACAAGTTTTTAATGTCATGGCAAAATACAGGGTTAAGGGGGAAAAGTAAGGTATAAATTGTAATTTGTGCATGGTCAAGACTAAATTAAAATAAGCATAGTAAAAAGACAGGAAGAAAATGTTCTAAATCACTAAGGGTCACTATCTTTGAGCTATGGGGAGATGAATGACTTTCGGGGGTTATCTTCTAACTTTTCTGAATTTTAGAAATTTATATAATATTTCTATGAGATATAATTTAAAATATTTAGAATTTTTATTGTGGTAAAATATACATAACATAAAATTTACCATTTTAACAATTTTCAAGTGTTCATCTCAGCCTTAATAAGTTTATTCACATTGTTGCAAAACCATCACCACCATCCATCTCTAGAACTTTTTCTTCTTCCTCAACTGAAATTTTGTACTCCTTAAACAATAACTCCTCATTACTTCCTCCCTCAATTGCTGGTAACCACTGTTCTACTTTCTGTCTCTATAAAGGTGACTATTCTAGGTATCTAATATAAATGGAATCATACAATATTTGTCCTTTTGTGTCTGGCTTATTTCATCTGGCATAATTTCTTCAAGGTTTATCCATGTTGTAGCACGTACCACAATTTCATTGTTTTTTTCCATGTACATACCACTTTTTTTTTAATCCCTTCATCCATTGATGGACATTTGGGTTGTTTATACTTTTTGGCTAATGAGAATAATGCTGCTGTGAACATTGGTATATACCTGCTCAAGTCCCTGCCTTCAATTTTGGGGCATATACCTAGAAATAAATAGCTGAATCATATGGCAATTCTGTATTTAAGTTTTTGAGGAACTCCCATACTGTTTTCCACAGTATGGAAAGGTTGCACCATTTTACGTTCCCATCAGCAATTCACAAGAGTTCTAATTCCTCCACATCCTTACAATTTTTTTTTACTTAACAAGGTCAATCACTTCATATGGATATCTTTCTAAAACATATCACTCATTTCCAGCCTTCAAAAGGGAAATATTAAATAAATTTTGAACTTTTTCTTATAGTGACTTATACACATTGATGCCTCCTCAGAAGCTATTACAATATATTTTTGAGATCTTGCACTGAGCTAGATGCTATCCTCAGTTATTTCCAGAGATGAGAAACAATTCTTTCAGGATCCTGAAAAGTATCATCTCCATTTCACAGATAAATAAATGAGGTACACAGAGGTAAGGCACTTCTCCAAGATCACACAGCTTGTTAGTGAAGATGGCAGGATTCAAAGTCCTTGCCTTTAGACATTTAGTGAGACTCCTAGCCATCTGAGAATGTTTGTCTCTATATTACATGTCCCCAAACTGATACTGTACACTCTTAGAAAATTTGTTGGTGTTGCTTAATGTTTTATTTTGTTTTTCTTTCTGGTATTACTCCTTGTGGTTGTCAGAGTACCTACCTTTAGTCGTTTTTCTCTTCTCTACCCACGCGCTGATACTGACATCCTGTTATTAAGAAAAACAGAAAAAGAAAGAGTTAAGGGGCACCTGGTGGATTAATCAGTTAAGCATCTGCCTTTGGCTCAGGACATGATCCCAGGATCCTGGGATAGAGCCCTGCATCACCACCCCACTCCCCACCACTCCAACCCCCCTGCGCCCAGCTTAGCTGGGAACCAGCTTCTCCTTCCCCACTCCCTTTGCTTGTGCTCGCTCTCTCTTTCTGTCAAATAAGTAAATAAAATCCTTTAAGAATGAAAGAAAGAAAGGAAGGAAGGGTGGGTTAAAACTGTGTGAAAGGAAAGTGCATACATAATACACACAAATAGAAAACAAAAAGGAAAAGGTTTTGACATTGAAAGTGTCTGGTCCTACATCAAGACAATTCAATCTACAGATCTAATGACTACTGATGACAGCTTCCCATCAATATAAGTCTAGAATATTTTTGTAGAACTTACTATATGCCATAGATATGTTTTCTGGAAAGAATAAACACATGTTTCTTTCCTTGTATAACATGTATATTGTGAAATGCTGAGTATGTAACTTTCTGACAATCAAAACTTTTTCCAATGAAGTAGAAGAGGGCGCTAGTTAAACAAATATAACAGTGGGTCTCTCTATGTATCAAAACTTTTTATTTAAAGTGAATATTCTATATTACCATCTGTTTTTCTAGAAATTAAGTTTTTTCTATATCCACATCTTTTGAAGGATTTTTTTCCCCCACATCTGTAAGATTTTCCTAGGAAACAGGTGAATAACAGGAGGAAAGCTGAGAGAAAAATATTCACTCGAAATACAAAACGGAAAGATAAATAAGTTCCTGCAGAAAAACTGTATCTAGCAGCCTAGCTAGATTCCCTTAGATTCCCTAATAATGATATATATACATATTTTACAAGTAGGTTTTAGTTAATTTTCATCTAAATACTGCAAATAATTTCATTCAACAAAATCAGAGCAGTGCAGGGTGGTGGGGAGATGAAGGAAACAGAACCACATTCCCAAAGATGAGCTAACTGGTGGGAACAACTATTTTCCTCTTACTTACAATTTTGTGGCTGGTTAGTAGATAATGCCCAAAGAAAAGAAAGTTATTTAGTGTAAGAATGTGATCCCCAAATCTAAAGGTTTGATGATATCAAATCTCCACTGGACTCCAAGATTTGATCATTTTTACACTGGCTTCTAACTAAAACGGTAATACGGTTAATATCAATGAGCACACTCAAATCCTGATAATGATTCAATTAATATTTTAAGGCATTTTTTGTAACTCAAGTCCTACCATGTTGGACCTTACAATTGTGCTATATGATTCTATTTGGTTTTGTCACATAAAGAAGGAACTACCTATCTCTACCCATTTACACTCGACTTCTACTAAACATACAACCCTGTGCAAGTTAACATCCCTGGAAGTTGACCTCTGTTTTCCACCTTTTGCTCTTCTAAATTTCTACTACTTGTCTTTACAATTCATTTTTGTATTGCTTTATAATGTCTTAAATTCTTTGGTAATTTTTTCACATATACATTATGTTTTATTGTTAAGTATCACCCATCTTAACTAAGATAGACTGATTGAATAGTGAGATTTAAATAAGTTTTTTTCCAATCAATTAATAATACATTTGTCCAAAGAAGAAATTTTTGGGAGTGGAGCGTTTTTCAGGGCCGATGAAATCATGAGAAACTAGGGCCATAAACCAGGTGACTTATAGATAAGGACCAAAACCTGGATTTTCAGCTATGAAACTACACCTAAAATAAAAATAGCTATTTAGAAGGATCTAGGCTTATTGAAGCTGATATATAATCAACACTCAAAAATCGAAAACTCTTAACTGAAAGATTGTTCATTCTATGTTATGGTGGTCATGAAGTAGTAAAAAAAAAAATCAGGAAATCTCTCAACATGGAATAAATGATGTTTGGGGAGAGAAACATAAGATGGTTTAACAAGCAAAGGAATGGAATTGAGAACAGAGGTGAAAATGGCAAGACAGCTATTATGTTTTAATAGAAATGTGGTAAACGTATTCTATCAAAAGTTTGGACTGAGCATCAAGTTACTGGTTTCCAACTGTTACAGTTGAAAGAAAAAAGGAAGTGAATAAGGGAGAGGGGAAGGAGGAAGGTGAGGGGAAAAGAGAAGTAGAAAAGAGAAAAAAAAATCCAGAAGAATTCTTCTGGAGCTTAAGAAACAATCTGACAGGTTTCTAACATTTTCCTGAAGCCTGTAGAAAAATCAAAATGGGCTGAAGTCTCAGTCAGGCCCCTGAAACATCTGTAGCTTTGTTCAAAATGACTAAGATGCAATACATTAGTTTATGGAAAATGGGGAGAGCTTGCAGCAGTTGGCCAGTGTTCTAGGTGATGGATATTGATGAGCAATAAAACGACTGATACACTGCCAACCGAGAAAAACAACCGAGGAAGCACCTCCAAAAACTCATCTGCAACCAAGATTATAAGAGTGCCCACTCTGTCCATCTTCCCACCCTTATCGGAGAGGTGACCTTGACTTTGGCAACCATTCCCACACAAAGGCCACAGAAGAGCATATCCTTCCCCTTACGCCCTTTCCTTCGCCTCAAAAATCACTATAAAACCTGCCTTATTCTGTCTTCCAATGGCTTCCTTCCTCCTTTTCCTCTTTCCTCCCTCCCTCCCTTTTCTACTTCCTCCTTTCCCTCCTTTCCTGCTTGCTTTCTTTCTAAAATCAATACTTAACAAACTCCCAGATCATTCCTACTCCACCAGAAATCCGTCGCAGCAAAGATTTCCGTCCTCAAAGACGGAATCGAACACATGCGGCGGGCCGGTGCCTTCGCAAGCACCATCTGGCACCTGCGATAAATCGCCACTTTCCATCCGCCCAGAGGTGAGACGGGCGGGAGGCAAAAGACACGCAAAGCTGGTGTGACCCAGTTCTTTGGAAACTTTCAGCTGATCGCAACCTCTCCTCCACCCGAAACTCTTTAATCATCCATCAAGCCAGAAAGGTACAGTGACTTCTGCCTAGTCTTTGGAGTTGAAAAAAGAAGCGAAGCAAGAAAGGCAACAGGAAGGAAGAGGTTCGCCCCTTTGCTTCCCCCACCGCCAACCCGCCGCGGGCGCAGAGCGGTGGCGCGGCCGGAAGGGGCCGCTGTTCGCTCAGAGCAGCGGTCCCGCCACCGCCGCCGCCGCCGCCGCCGCCGCCGCCGCCGCACCTCCCACGGCCCCGCTGGCCCAGCCCCGCCAAGTTCCAACAGCCCCCAATCGAGAGAGCGCCGGGAACCAGCACCGCCCTGGCAGGAGCAGACGGCGCAGACCAGCCAGGCTGCGGCGCGCGTCGGAAAGGCTCCTGGGGAAGTCCCACGACCGGGGGACTTAGGAAAGGAGAGAGCGAGCAGCCCCCGCGCGCGCAAGTCTCCGAGTGAGTGCTCAGCTCCGTATCTCTTCCTCCCGCGCCGGTCGCCTTCCCACCCCTCGGACCCGCGCCTCCCCGGGCGCCCGCCGCCTCCCGCGATGAATCCGGCGCTGGACAACCAGACCGATGTGGCGGGCCTGCTCCTGGCCAACAGCAGCGAGGCGCTGGAGCGCGCCGTGCGCTGCTGCACTCAGGCGTCGGTGGTGACCGACGACGGCTTCGCCGAAGGCGGCCCGGACGAGCGCAGCCTGTACATCATGCGCGTGGTGCAGATCGCTGTCATGTGCGTACTCTCACTGACCGTGGTCTTCGGCATCTTCTTCCTCGGCTGCAACCTCCTCATCAAGTCCGAGGGCATGATCAACTTCCTGGTGAAAGACCGGAGACCGTCTAAGGAGGTGGAAGCGGTGGTCGTGGGGCCCTACTGACCGGCCCTCCTGCCCCCGCGGCAGCCGCCCCAACGCCTCCCCACTTAGCCGGCCGGGCCGCGCCCCCTCATCCTCCGAGACCGGGCGAAACAAACCTGTCGGAGTCAATTATTTCTCTCGACTTTTGCCTTTCGGGATGAAGCGACCCGTTTCTCGCTCGCCCTCTGAAAGTCCCCATTCCTGGCAGTAGGAGGAGAGGGCCCCGACTGGACTCAGCAGCAAGTGGCAAGAAGAGGGCAATTAGGGTGCAGAACTTTGGAAGCTGCCGCTAGCGTGGATGCGAGGAGACCGACCTGGCGACGGCCCTTCTCCACCGCAGGTGGGCCAAGCTCTCGGGGCAGGTGCAGCGGGCGGGCAGGGGAGAGACCCAGCAGCGTGGATTGCCTGGTGGTTCGAAAAGTGACCGGTGTACACGCCACGCAACAGAACTAATGGGGACACACAAATCAGTGTCCGGATTCGCGCCCATTATCTCCCGCTCCTCCCAGCCCTGGCGCGAAAGACTATAAATACCTTTGATTGATTGTAACTGTGCTGTTTTAAGGGATTTTGTGTTTGCTTGAGTACATCTATTTGATAAGTCCCTTGCTGCCCTAGTGGCCTGTTTGCCTGCCTGGGGTTAGTTTTGTTATCTTGGGAGAAGGGGTGGGGGGAGGGGGAAGCCTGCGAATGCTGAAAGGGTGATTTGTTTCTTTTATTGCATTTCCAACTAGGGGGTGGAGGGAGGCTGACGCCCTAACTAGCCCCGCGGCAAAGACTTGGAATAGAACTTGTAGCTCATGATTGCACGGTTTACGCCACAAAAGTGCTCTTGACATTCATGACAGCGGTTTGACGATTTTTTTTCCCCCTTATTTAACATTTCCTTAATAAATGCAACATTTAAGTGTTTTGCTCCTGGCTTCCTGGTGGTCATTCTGAGATCCCGGCAGAAGGGAACGCGTGGCCTTGAGGAGTCTGGTTACTGGCCTGGGGGGAATTCGCTTTGGAGAGCTGCAATTCAACTCGTGGATCCCATAGAGGAGTGAGGGTGCCCATGAGACGGAGAGGCCTAGGGACCAGTGAGACGTGGCCAAGCCTCAGGCACAGGAGCCATGCTGGAGGCGGCATCCTTTGTTTTCTCTAACAGTTAATATTTTATATTTCAGTTAGGCTCAGCTCTCTGAGCCAGGCAGACAACAGGAGTCCCCTGCGGGAAGATGACACTTCCGTGCTGGGCTCCAGCGGGAACGCAGGGTTACACTGCTAATGAGAGGAAGAGATGGCTTGGCCAGCCTTCAGGGAGGGCATCTTTCCCCTGACCAACGTCAGCAAGAAGGTGTCCGGGTGCTGCTCCAAAATAAATAAATAATTAATGAATAAATGTGAGGAAAAGTAGCTGCTAAAGTATGGAAGGACGCTAATTCTCCCTGGGGTAAAACACCGTTGCTAAAACATGACATGCGTTATCTTTGCCATATTACGTTTTCCAGAGCAATGGCGAAATAAAAAGCGAGACTCAGCCAGCCTTTTAATCTGGAGTTATCAATCCCAGGCCAGGCAAAAAGGTTCAGAAGAGTTAGCCAAGGTCCTGAATGCCGGGGGTGAGTATGTTACAACCCACACTGGGAAGGCTGGGCTGGAGTGGAGCTACAGATGGTGGTGAGCACATTTAGGACTTTAGAAGTTGAACAGTGATAGAAAGAAGAGCCTAGGAAACCGTGACTGAAAATAACCGAAAGGATAAAGTAACTCCAAGCTTCGACTTGATAAGACGTGTAGAGTAGTTCATATTTACACCTGGGGTAGGATCCTAAATATTTTAAAAAATATAAAGGATCCTCTACCATGCTATAGCAACGAAAAACTTCACAATAGCAGATAGAAGACTGAGAACAATTAAGTAACAATAAGGTGTCCAATAAGTAACAATAAGGTTTACTAGGGAAGAAACACAACTGGCGTAAACACGTCGTCTAACTCGAAGATAGGGATCAAAAGGTTTGAATGTCCTTTGACATCCTTTCTACTATTAAGTGTCTATTTCACTCTCGACGTAAATCTTGCCAGGAATTATGACTTTGAATGCTTTTTTGAATGCTGATAGGTTTCAGGCTTGAAAAAAAAAAAAAGGATTTTGAAGTTTTGCCTATGTTCCTGTCTTCTCAGCTGGTAAGGGTTTGCTTACTTGTTTTTGTTTTCTCTATCTGGGGAGGGGCGCAGAGTCAACATGCACTCAAGGGTGAGTCATGGAGGGCAGTTTACTTTGGCTAAGGGAGAGGACAGGAAATGGAGACTTTATTTTGTAGACAGTTTTTGTGGCACCAAGTGAAGCTGCTGCCTCCATCTTTCAAAGAGAGAAACAAGATAGAACGACCAGTTTGCGCTGGGACAAACCAGTTAAAATTAAACTCCATTTTTTTGGTGGCTGCAACAGCTACTGAGGGTTCCTTCTTCCTGCAGATTTATTAGCCCATCAGTGAATTCAGCGTTCTGGTGGAAATCGATTTGGGATCAAAAACCAATCAGCCAGAGTTTATGGGAACCTTGCTATGTGCTCTGTGGTACAAGGTGCATGTGTACAGTGAGTTTCAGACACAGAAAGGTTTCACACCTCCAGGTCCATTTTCACTTGTTTGTATACAAGAGATGTCTCCACTGAAAGCCAAAGTCCTGAAAATTGAAAGAGGGGCCTGTCCAAGCAACTCTATAACTACTGTCTCCTCTATCACTACGATCTCCTCCATGCTTGTTTGTCTTAATACTTCTTTACACCTCTTACCCCCTCCCTGCAACTCAAAAGAAAATTTAGTTTCTTCTTACCTCAACTATCCAAATTTATTCTCTTACTCCCAGAAATGGTGGTTGTCAGACAAACCAGAACCTGCAAAATTTAGTCTTTAGGTAAAAAAAGATATGTGAGCAGAGCTCTGTAATCCATGATCTATGCATTACAGGGAAATGCACACAGTCTGAAAATATCATAGCCCTGGGGACCATTTCCTGCCAACAACTCTTCTCTCCAGCCCTTAGATCCATTTGTTACTTAGAGAGATGCCAAGTGGTTCTGGTTTTTATAGATGAGGCGATGTGTGCAAGAAGCTTTTTACACTCCCTATTCCCTGACGGCCACACGGCAACCACTTTCCCGTGCCCCACGCCACTCCCTGTCTCATCCTGCCTTCGGTGCTTTCTCTGATTCGAACAAATACATTAAATGAAACTTCTTAATCCTGCCCAGAGTGTATGGAGCATCTATCCTTTCCCACGGTCATGCCATAAAGGAAAGTGAGCTCTAAAAGTCACTCTCTGTGTCCGACCTAAGAAAACAATATTGGCCTTAAGAGACTGGGATGGGAGGGAGAGATACAAACAAACAGGCAGATTATCTCACCCCACACTGAAGTCCACCATTTGGTCAGTAATGAGTGGGAAGCCCTGAGGAGAGTGACGGCTTTCTGTAAAAGCTTGCTGGATCTGACCTAGTCCATGGGGAGGTATCTGATACTTCCTGAAACCCTTCTGGAAATACAGCAGAAGCAGGGAGAGGTTTGTGTGAGACTCCATAAGTGGATGAGCCGGGCTGTAACCCCCCCTCAGGCTGTTCAGTTAGCCACTGACGCCTCTGAGTCGAACTGTGTGGCTTCTATGTAGGGGGCTGAGCCAATAGTGAATACATGTTTTTCTTAAGGTTCTGATACAGACCTTCTCACTGTCCCTGAGAATGTATTAAGATCTTGGATGCCAGACACCTTGAGGGTGCTTGAGGGAAGACAAAATATAAAGGTCATGCCACTGTGTTAGGTCTAAGATCAGACTTGCTCCTGGGGGACCGTCCCTGTGCCTTATTATTGATTTCCAAGCCACTCTGACCTCTCCTTGGGTCCAGAGTCAGTCCTGTGATTGTCTGCTTACCGTAATTGTGAGGTGGGGGAAGGGAAAGGCACACGGGACTATGATGGAGGAAAGCTTTGTTCCGGTCTCTGGGTAGCTGAGTGGCCTCATCCCTAAAATGAAAAACATGGATTCTAAAAGGACATTCTACGATTCTATTGAATTAACTTGTGTAACATTTCCTTGTCTCTTAAGATGTTTCATACATCTCTTTATGAGGTAACCTTAGAAATATATTTTATCTTTCCAATCTTGGTCCTTTGGGTAGAAATGTTTATCCCCAAGAGTCAAGTGCTCCTTGACTCAGGATATGTTATTTACAATAATCAAAGCAAAATTTCAGACACCCAGCCAGGCCTGGGTAGACAACAGTTTCTAAACTGACAAATCACACATCATCTAGCCAGTGCCTTACATATTCCAGATCTCTATATTCTCACTGGATGGCACGATGAAAGCAAAGCCCTTCATTGAATGAAGGAGCAAATAATTGGCAAGTGATTCATCTAGATCATGCACAGTCAAGCTAATATGTGCTGTTGTTTACAGAAACTTCTCGGGTGTTTGAAGACAAATCAACAGCCAATTTTTCTCCCCCAAAGCATTTTCCCCTTTGAGCTTCTGCAACACCACACAGCAGCTGTTCCTCATGCAGTTTAGAGCCTTCGTTAGACTTGGCTTATCGTAATTGTCATTTGGGGGGTTGTAGTGCCAGGAAAGGATTCCAGGGGTCAGTTTGTTTTCTAAGACTCAAACCTGGTTTGAAAGCCTATTGAAGCAGCAAGTCTAAAGCAATCCCCCAAACAGGAATCAACAAATCTTTTATCCACCTGCCAAATCCCATTTAGATATGTGCACAATAGCTCAAATGGGACATGTTTTAAAGTCAGCTCCAACAGTAGTAATTGTTTCCTAATCTCTGAATTTAAATGCTCAATGGTTAATTATTTCCATGGCCAATCTCAGTATCTTCCTTTCCAAATCTTTTTGTATTGTTTTAAATGCTTGAAATGTTTGAAAATCTAGGATTAATTTGATAGCATGAGCTCAGATTTAAAAATTCTTAGAAAATACAGTTTAGGAAAAGTGAAGTATGTAATGTTATCAGCAAGTCGTATATCATTTGTGGTGATCATAATAGAATAGTCTAAATTTACTACTTATATTTGAGAAATTCAAAATATTTCAGAGGGAGATTCTAAAAGGACTGTGGTAAAAATAACTAGATGCATTTTTAAATACTCCTCAGTAAGCCTGCAAACAGGGGCTTGCTTCTAACCTAAATAATACATACTCAATGAGAATAAGCAAAGCATGTATTCATTTGTCTATTTATTATTTTTTGAAAGGATGATGGGTAGTTTCCTTCCCTAAATATATGTAAGAGCTTGTTGCCGAAGCATTTTTGAGTGGGTAAATGCAGGCACAAAGTGATCAATACATAAAAGGTCAAGCCATCTGTGATAATGCTGGGACAAAACTCTGCCCTGTTTCCATTTTAAAGCTGGTTCCCATTAGCTAGAGTATTTTCTGAACTCAGAAGTCAAACAGATAGTGTTTGTCAAGCCCTCATATATACATAGCACATTACAAGTTATTACCAAGAAAAGGAGATGATTCTTATTCATTTGAGCCATAAAACACAGGCACAGATAAACACACATTAGGGAAGACATATGATCTACCCCCAAAGAGTCAAATAATAAAGAAATTGCCCCAATTTACTATTTCTGGAATTCATGGTGATATAAATATACATACATAATTATCCTATAGTCTACATGTTGGCACAGTTTATTATAAGAAGAAAATGTTAGTTTTTCTTGTCAAATTTTCTTCATATTTGCCTTCCGCCCTCACCAATTCCTCTTTCATTATGTACTCCATCCCTCGTCCTCATCTAAAGATATACTGCCCTGAAAGAGTCATTGATTTTTATCAGACCAAGACTCCAGATGTCTGATTACTTGGGAAAAGAATTCCTTTGGGATCTAGAGTGTCTCTTTTGCTTTATTTATTTTCTCATAAATTGAGCAGGATCATGTAGTTCATATTCTAAATAGTATTAAGGCAGGTGCACATGCACACACTCACATACTGTTTCCCATATTATATACTGAAGAAACATATGCATCCTACTGCAGGCTATAAGTAAGCATCACATACATATTCCCTGGTTGTTTTATACTATTTGTTTGCAATTAAAGAACACATAAAAAAAGTTGCAAGAGTTCCAAAATGTTCAGTGAATAAGATTTATGTGAAGTGCCTGGAGTCTTAAAATATATCTAGATCTTGACGTGTATGTTTCAATCTTCACCTAAGAACTGGAAAGAAAAAAAAAAGCTAAAACCCCAAGGGACAGAAAAGTCAAAGATTATATACTGCACAAGCTCAAAAATCTTTAAACACTAATTTAAGAGAAATGAGAAGGGACCCTAAATTTGAAGACCAATGAAAACAAAAATAACCCATTAAGTCTCTAGAAATTTACAGGCAGATTATGAATTCTCAAAATGGTGAACAGGGAATCATACATGTAGAGGACTTAAGGAAAGGATCAAAGACTGCTGGGTGTAAGTGCTAAGCGATGAGAGAAGAATGTGAAAAACTGCTAATTCCTCCTCCAATTCTCTCTCTGCAGAGTCTTGCACTAATTGCAAGCATCCTGTTAGCTAGCTCAATTTTCTTGTATCCAAAGGTCAAAGAGGCCTTGCTAGATCTTCTTATCTTTATCATCAATAAGTATTTATTATTTAGTATCCAGTATAGGCCTGATCCTGCACTAGCTAGCAACTTAGATGTTGGAAGTTCAGTGCAAAAGATCATGGAATTTAAAGGGACCTTCAGTGATCCCAACCTGTCTTCTGCTTGACTTGTGTCCATGTGTCCTTGGAGATCTAGCTACATACGAGCTACGCATGCTTGTGACTTCTCCCCTTACAGATGAAGTACTCTCTATTCTCTCTAATTAATGTGGAGGCCTGAACTACTCAAACAACTTAATTTGACTTTTCCCCATGCCTTCAGGTAGCATACACAAGGCTCACTGTACATTATATATTCCAGCTCCAGATAAGCATGAATGTGGAAGGCCTAAAGAAAGTGCTCCAGCTGAATTTCTTGAGACTACCTATATTTTTCTACAAATTCAGCTTGGGAATACATGTTTTATTCATTTCCCCCACCATGAATTTTCAAGGACTGAATAATTAACAAAAAGGATCAAGTGTGAATTTCCCTCCCTCACATTCCATTCATGAGCTAAGAAAATAATGTACCCTTGTTTTGAGTAACATAAATACTTTCTAAATTCACAAAACATCCAACCTATAATGGGCCATATTAATTGAGACTCTTTTGAATCGCTGTCAATGTAAACCCAATTCAAGCTAACTTTAAGCAGGATGCTGAATTTACTGACTTGTCAGCAGCACAAGAAGCTGATGTTTGATGCCATCCACTTTCTTCCACCGTCTCCATCTTTCAGTAAAGCTCTTTCCACATGGTGAGAAAAAGGGGAACAAAAAAGGATCCCCCCTCTAGGCCCACACTTACATCTTACCAGCTTAACGACTGTAGCAGAAAGAAACCGTCTTCCTGGCTGAACTCTGGCCCAGTTTCAGCCTTGTGTTTATCCCTGAACGAATCTCAGTGACTGGGGTGGATACAGGAAGAAGGGTGTCCTCGGTCACTGCCCTCCTTTAGTGAGAGAGAACAAAGGGAAGTAGAGTCAGTTCTGTTCAACCACAAGCCCGTGAGTCCTCACATAAGAGATTCTATCTGTTATCAGAAGAAGCAATAGGCTGCTGGATATCCTAAACTGATTCTTACCCAGCTCAAAGGAACCAACACCAGTCAGACAGTAGGCCCATATCTCCTGACTCTTAACTTAGTATTTTTTAAAAAACTATTTATTCTGTGGCGCCTGGGTGGCTCAGTAGGTTAAAGCCTCTGCCTTTGGCTCAGATCATGATCTCAGGGTCCTGGGATCGAGCCCTGTGTCAGGCTCTCTGCTCAGCAGGCAGCCTGTTTCCTCCTCTCTCTCTGCCTACCTGTGATCTCTCTCTCTGTCAAATAAATAAATAAAATCTTTAAAAAAAACCAAAACTATTTATTCTATCAACTGTTGTCGCGGCCGGCGCGACAATCTCGAACCAGGGTTGAGGGTAAGGGAATGAAGAAAAAAGAGTCAAGAGACAAAGTGTGGGAGCAGGAGGGACACAGTGGATGATGTCCAAACAGTGTCTAATTTTATTCCAAAGTGCACTTGATTATATAGCATGAGGGAAACAACTACAGGGAGGTGTTTACATATAGAAATCACG
>CM052883.1:103788948-103826051 GCA_028534135.1 Potos flavus | reverse complement strand
TTTTTCTTGGTTTGGTGGCCAAAACTTTGATTATGTCTTTTTCAGGAAATGATAACTTTAAAAAAAAACTAACAATTTTCAATAGTTAATAATCAAAACCACTGTACTCTAGACATTTGATTTACTTTATGGTTAATTCTTGGCTGATTGCTTTATACCCAACAGCCTGATTACCTAGTTTTTGCTCAGTGATAGTTTTTCTATGCCACTTCTGGTTGATCTTTAATTTCCTGAGTTGGTATTTGGTGTGTAATCTTTTTACACCCTAATATGTCACCATTGTGGCACACTTCATGACATGGTGGTCTGCAAAATCTAGCTCTCACTATGACATACTAAATCATGTACTACCTGGTCTATTTGAAGAGAGATCTTCAGGCCTATTTGGATTTTATTTAAAAAAAAAACAGTATCTAAGCTTTTTTTTTTTTAATGTTTTCTCAATGAATAATACATTTTAAAATGTTCTTTTATTAAAATTTTCTAATGTTTAGAATATATATAAGTAGCAATTTTAGGAATGCCAAAGCAATTAATCCTGGTAAATATAAGATATATCACTTTATTTATTTACTTATTTATTTATTATGATTTTATTTATTTATTTGACAGAGAGAAGGAGAGAGAGCACAGGCAGGGGGAGTAGCAGGCAGAGGGAGAGGAAGAAGCAGGCTCCCCACTGAGCAGGGAGCAGCCTGATGTGGGGCTCCATCCCAGGACCCTGGGACCATGACCTGAGCCGAAGGTAGATGCCCAACTGACTGAGGTGCCCAGGTGCCTCAAGATACATCACTTTAAAATAATAATATATGAAGAACCAAATAGTAATATTGAAAATTTGAAAGTTTACAGCTGAAATGTATTCTCCATTTTTAAGGAGAATTTACCAAAGGATTCCTTCAGCTTTGGGATAAACATCTACTTCAAAATTAAGGTAAACCCATACCTACCTTTTGTATGAGATCGCACACCTCAAATATTATAATATAGAGATTAAATTATACTGAATCCTTTGCATTTGTTAAATGTATTTTTATTCCCCAACAACATACTTCCATTCTACAAAGCAAAGACTTCACTGACTATTGAAATAAAGAAAAGCTATTCAAAGGATGAACCTTCACTCTGTGATATGGAGTTTCATTTCATGTTTAATGTGCTATATAGAGAAAAAAAGAAAATCTTAACAGTGTTCCATGATTCAGTGATTTTTGAGATAAAAATATTTTCAATTTATAATTCTGTGGATTCAGAAAGAGTGCTTAGACACTGGAGAAGTGCTATAATAAAGGTTTAATGACCACCAAGCGCATTGTCTTCTTAGAGTGTGGGTTACCTGTCATGTATCAGTCACTTAAGAAAGGTTGAATGAAGTTACAAATTTTTAATATTCCCATGTTTCAGTGAAATGATATGTCAGAATGTTAGGCCATTCTCTAAGCCCATCTCACTTTCTTCTATCCTATGTTTTCAATTAACAAATGAAAAGTTATTATTTTAAGATAAATTTTGCTTCCACACCAGTTCCCAAGCACTTAATCAGAATATAATATTAGTCCTATTTTCGATATTCTCCTCTTACTATTGTCTTCTAGTTGGATTGTATTATTGACATGGCTGATTTTCAAATTCTGGCCATAGAAACTTGGTAGGCATCAACAAATTCTTGTTGATTACTCTCATTATCATCATCCATTCATATGAATGATTAGTAACTGATAGTATTAATGACAGTTGATACTTTACACACATAGAATTTTTTACAACTCGAGAAGTTACAATTATCGCACTCCTACAAATGAGAAAATGGAGGGACTAAGGGTTAGTAACTTATCCAAGGTCACACAGCTAAAATGTTCTTGTGCTAAGATGTGAACCTAGATCTGAGACATCACAAACCAAGAGCATTTCCACTAGGTCATCCTGCTAATTCTTCTGGTGTCAGATTGACAGTAGGGAAAGTTTCAACTTTTTCACACACAGTGCTGTGTCATTAAAAACTTGGATCCACCCCTACAGCTTTGAGTAATGATTTCACATAGAAGAGATGCAAAGCAATTTATCATTTTGGTAGATTTAGAGTTTGCTAGTAGCAGGTGGTTCTAGGAGGTGGGAATGTGGGTTTTAGGAGGCAATTCAAAATGAGCCTCAACTTGTCTAATTACATAGCCCTCCTACTTGAAAATGAATAGAGATTTTAAAAAATTATTTTCTCATTGAATTCTATAATTGTAAAGGCCTCTAATGTTCACTTATGTTGCTTAAACAATTTTTGGTTGTTGAAACTCTGCTTACAATAGTTTTGACCAAAATATTTTATTCTATCTAAAACACTGGGGCTTCTTTGCATGATGTTGACAAATGTCTTTTCAAGTTAAAAGACATTTTTGTAGACTGGATTTGCTTATAAAATGATAATAATTTACTTTATGGAGATCTTACTATGTATTTGTCCCCCTTCTAGGCACTTTCCATGTATTGGATCACACAGTCTTTACTACTACTACTGTAGTTTTTACTCTCTTTTATGAGAAAATTGAAGAGCAGAGGGAGAATATATTGACTGACTAAGTCTGGATACCAAAAGATTCTGAGACACTTGAGTAATGATCTGATTTTAACAAGATAAAGTTTAACCTGGGAAAATATAAGGTCCTATACTTGGGTCTAAAACAGCTGTGCAAGCACTGAATGGGGAAAAGGTGGTGTATCAACAGACCATAAATACCAAATATGTAAACTTTTGTTCAAGAAGAAGCTCTAGATTAGTCAGTGGAATATGGAGATAGCCAAGAAAGTGTGAACCTGGCCTGCATCGATGGAAGCCGAGACTCTTGCAGGAGCAAGCCAGAGGCCAGCTCTCTTCTGTTTCTTGATTATTCCAATCTTAGAGTGGTTCTGGTCCTAATACCATATTTTTTAAAAGTTGTAAACAAATCAATGTATTCAAAGAAAGCAACTATACTGGCAAGGTTTCTAAAACCATGTTAAGTGAAAAATGGTCAAAGGAGTAGCAGTGTTTACCACTGAGGAAAGGGGGGACAAAAGGCCTCCAGTTTAACAGGATAGCTATGCTCCAGTGTGTGAGGAGCTGCCATAAACAGGAGCGATTACGTTTATTTCGTATACACCCAAGTAGGAGAAGTGGCAACAGTGAGTATGCACCTCTTAACCAGCAAGATTTTTTAATAGCCAGAGCCATACAAATATGAATTGAACTGCCTTTGGAGAGAATAAATTTCCCGTTTCTGGGATGCTACAGAGGAGGCTCGGGAATTAGACAGACTAAATCTTGGAGGTGCCTTCTTGTCCTGTGCTTTCATTATTCTTGACTCTTCCCTTTTGTATAGGAGACCGCAGGCACCTGGCAGGTGGCTCTGCTGTTTGGCCGGAACAAGCAGCAGCCTGCCCAGGGACTTTGGAGTTGCAGGGTTTTGGCAGAAGCAGCAAGACTGAGGTGCAAATCAGAAGGCTGAGTCCTCCTCTCTCATTCACATGCTTGCTTTTTCTTATAACTTCTCCATTGTACTAAAATCATCTTCTATTACATCTTGGCCATAAATATGGTAAGTTTCTGATCTCACTTCTAAAGGGACCATTCCTAATTGGTTTGTCCAGAAGTTACACTCAAAATGACTTTGAAATTATTCTACTGAGGCAGGAGCAGACATAGCCTCTCAGTTTCTCCAAGTCCAAAGGCTAGTTCTTCCATTAAGTTCTCTGCCTCTAAAGGAAAATTAAGCTAGCTTGGGGGCACCTATTTATCCAAAACAAAAGGATCCCTGAGGTACAGACGCACGGATGTAACAGGATTTTGTTTCCTTACTATATGGCTAAAAGGTGTTAATGGATAAATCATTCTTTCTAATGCAGCATGAGATGTGGTCTCTGCCACACTAAATAATCAGATATAAGAAATACCGCATTGTTCCTGGGAAAGAAAACTTAATAGCTTCATGTCTCAGGGCTTGAGAACACACATAGAATCCAAGCCTGTAATTAGAGCACTGTGTTTCAGAATCTGCATAGCACTGCAAGGAACACAGTCCCTGCTCTGAAGGATAGGAAGTTTTAGCCAGTGTGCTGTCAGAATTTCAGAGTATCTTTCCACGATACTACAGCTTAGTTCCTAAGAAAAAAATTTTTAATTAGGTTCCCAACAACAGTAATGTTTTAGGCTAGACTTCTCTCCAGATGGCAGAGGCATTCTTAGTACACACAGACACACTGGAGACATGAAGACCACCTTTCTGAAAGCAGATAGGAAAGAGATGAGGTAGTAAGTTTCACTGAGCAGGAGACCACTCATTCGTCTTGAATCAAAATCAGTCCTGTTGGAAATGGATCATTGTGCTGCTTGTCTCTGATCCCTGCCATAAGAGCCTTAGATATGGGTTTTATAGTAGGTAAAGATCTACTTTTGGAAAGTTTACAATATTCCCCACACATCATCTGCTTTTTTAAAAATCACTTATTTCAATAAGGTAAATGTTATTTACTTAACATTGGTAAGATGTCTTCTTAATGGTTTTATGTTTTATAATAAAAGGAGAAAAGTCATGAAATAGTAAGACACGAGTTATCTATGTTTCTAGGTGTCACCACTCTTAAACAAAACCCACCTTATTATCAAAAATGTCCTGACCTAATTCCATAGGATCATGTGACCTCACAGTCCTGCATTCCAAAGTCACTGTAATTGGCATTGTCATCTTAAGATCTTGCTTAAATATTCCTTGCTATAATATAATTTCATGTCCGGTCCTCAGAGTGGCCTTTATTTTGAAATTCTGCCAAGAACACCATCATCTGGGTGTTAAGAGTTTGATTAAACATAGCCCCAAAGAATGTCTTTCAAAGGATACATTTTACCTGGTTTCCATTTATAAAACACAAAGTAGCATATGCTTTGAAATGACAATAAATCACCTTTAAATTTAGACTTAAAAATAACAAATTATGTGGTCTTAAAATCTGAGCAGGGAGAGGAATACTTCCTAGAAGGAATCTTGTGGTTTATCTATGTCATATCTCTCTGGAGCACCCGTTACATGGTAGTTGGGAGGAGAGGATCCCAGAAATCTAACCTAGCTCACGATTTTCTCAGCTCTACTGAATCTTTGGACCTTCACCAAAGGCTCATTTCTGACCAGTTTCTGAGCTGATTAGAGAGTATAATAGTAGCTTCCAGGGGACCAGCTGGTGGGATCTGACTGATCCTACAATATCTGGCAATGCTAATACCTTGACAATCTTTTGTCCAGGGAACCACAACCTTTCCTCTAAAGCCCACTTGTCTAGTCTATGTGGCTGGCTTCTGTCCATATGAGTTGGCATCTGACCCTGTTACCCTACCAAAACTTTCCTCTCTCGGGGAACTGAAACTTTGTTTGAATATACTCCTAGTTACTGATCGGACCATCTAGAACTGTGATTCCACCCATCTCATCACACAGAGCACAATGCTGCTCTGAACCTACTATCATGTCTCAACACCGACAGTACATGCTTTGGGGTACTCATGAGAGTCGAGCTCAAGCTCAAGTTAACCATACTCCTAACCTATTTGGATCAATGCTGGATCCCCTCATTTTGGAGTCTGCTTTGCAGTGAAGTTAGCTTCTTAACTCAGGCCACTTGTTTTCTCTTCCTTTCCATTCCCCTGATCTGCTATGAAGACCCCAGTATGCTTTCAGCTCAGGCCTTATATGTTATGGTATGCTGATTAATATAATTTTTTTAAAAAAGTATAGATAAAAGGCTGAGAACTACATCTATTCGAGTCGACTGTACATTTCTGCTACTTCCTCTACCTGCATATCCTGTGAGATTGTAGGCAACTAACAAAGTGTTCAGAGAGAGACAATGTGTTCAAACACAGAGGCCAGGAAGATGATTCAAGATGCTATTTTGGTCCTGAATTTGAGAAGCACTGAATACAGCCGCTCCTTCGATACATATTTGAATTTTGGGTGGGTCAGCTTTTACTAAGCTCTTAAAAACATTACCTTGGTAACATTACATTGTTCTTCACTATGTAATGCTCCCACAATCCCTGAATGCAAGGTTAAATTACTTTTTAAATTATTCATCATTCTGTACCCACTGGTTCACTCATCTTCCTTATTATGTAGATTAAATCAAGAGTCAATCTTATGTGGAAGAAATTCCTAGAAGAAGATGAGGCTATAAATTGTATTTTTAGAGAAACTTCTTTCTTCAAGATATTTAAGAGCGAAAAACAATCTTCTGTGTAGAACTATTTTATTAAATTTTATGTGAGTCAGGAGAGTGAATCATAAGACTTCTGCAAAACCTTTCTAGTATCCTATGAAAAGATACAGCTACTACTTACATGCCAGTGATTTGGAATTATGGTTTCATGTGACAGCATTCTGGCTTAGCCTATTTATGAGCTAGGACCATAGGGAATGCTCTGTCACTTTCATATTTACAGATAAATATGCCAACCTCCATTTTTTTTTTATTCCAAGACAAGTCTTTTGAACAGTGACAAATATTAAATCCCTTTGGGAGGGGAGGCTCAGTAGTGTGGCTCAGTAAGTCTAATTTGGATTCTATTTTCTTTGGTTCTAGGGAATTGGGAAAAGGTGAGTATGAAATTACTTTGATTCCTGACATCAGTTGCATAGATTTATTTCAGCGATTGATTAAAAGATCACATGGTTTTGCTAACCACTGCAACCCTGCATCAATCTTCAGGAGAGCTGAAACTGCCATTGATTCTGCCCTGCTGTCTGAGGAAAGAAATTCTGAAAGACTGCAGCCAGCCCTTAATAGGCATCAGCCGAGTTCATAGTTGCTTCAATTGCTGAGCGATGGTGGGGCATGAAAAGAAGCAGGTCCAACACATTTCACAGTGTTCTTTAAACAAAAAGCCTTCATCTACTTTATTTGGTCAATCAATTTACATTTAGATGCAGAAAATATGAATGATTACTGCAGCCAAAAATAAAGGGATGCTTACTTTGGAAACATTTAACCTTGAACAAGTAATCCGACATTTCTTTTACCCTACTATTCGATGTATAGGAGTGTGTGTCAATTATTATTTTCTTTGTTATTTTTAATCACAGAAGAAGTGTGCACCATTGTAAAACATTCAACATAACATAGCGGTTTATAAGGAAAAAAGTGAGAGTCTCCACCTGCTCCCTAAAAATTCTCGGGGGGGGGTGGGCTAACAGTAAGGCTTTGGGATTTAAAGAATGTGAGAGAAAACAAAGACAGATACCATATGATTTCACTTATATGTGGAATTTAAGAAACAAAACAAACAAGCAAAGGGAAGAGAGAGAGAAGCCAAGAAACAGACTCTTAACTATAGAGCACAAACTGATGGTCACCAGAGGGGAGGGAGGTAGAGGGCTGGGGGAAATAGGTGATGGGGATTAAGGAGTCCACTTGTCATGATGAGCACTGGGTGTTGTAGGAAATTGTTGAATCTTTTTGGTACACCTGAAACTAATGTAACATTGCATTTTAACTGTACTGGAATTTATAAATAAATAAACGAACAAACAAACAAACAAATAAATAAATAAGAGAGAAGACAGAGATTCAGGTAATGGCGGGTATAAATTCCCCTCTACAAACTCACACATACAGAAAGCGGTAATTTTCTTTTTCCACAACCACTTGGTGTGTAGTAGGAGCTCCCATGCTACTGAACCAGTTCTTCCCCTTGGTGACACCCCACCTTCTTCCTCAGAGCTGGGCACATGGTTGTGAGCTTGCAAAGTGCCAAGGCATCTTGTTTTCATCCTTATCCTCCCATTTTGGCATCTACTGAGATGACTCTTTATCTAGTAGGATCCTGGGTGGTAGATTCATTGAGGTCCCTCCCCGCAGAAGCTCTGAAAGTCAGATGACTTCTGATATCAAGTTCATGCTGTCCTTGGTCTAATAAGAACTACTGGGAACGTCCCCCCAGTGTATATGATTCCTGCCATGGTTCCTGCACCACCTGGTAAGTCCTGACTTTGTGAAGCTGACTCAGACCCACCTCCCCAGACATACCGCACAGCCACCTCTCTGCAGAGGGGCCCTGTCCTCCTTTCAGTTCCTCAAATCCTCCAGCAGGCTGTCACCACCCTACCCTCATCTTAATCTGGCTTTGCTCCAGGATGGCTGAAGGATGGGATTCGGAGTCTGTTCCTCACAAACCCCCGGCTATCAACATCTCATTCCTTACCGCCCAACTGTCCACCTCCTTTCTCTTTGATGAGGGAAGTGATGGAAGGTGGCACCCTCTGACTTCACTGTGTCTTCCTCCAATCTCTTCTCCGGGCCTGCACCATTTCATTTCTTCCTGCATAGTAATCTTGTGAAATTCAAAATTGACTACTTCTTTTTCCCTCTTCTCTTTGCCATTTCATCCCTTTTAGGAGGCAGGAAGGAAAAGAGAGCAGCTGATGAGAGGAAGGGTTAAGGCATAAAGGAAAATACGGTGAAGGGTAAACAACTGATAAATAAAAAAATACTAATATAAGTGACGAATTAAATATTAAATATTTCAAAATATTTTAGAAAGTACATACAGGACACTCTGACACATAAACAGTAGATTTTCTGTTTCTTTTAATATTTTATGAAGCATAAAGTCATGTTAAGTGCATGGAGACAATTCTGCAACTTACTCTGTTTCCCCTAAGTAGTATGTTATGCGTACCCTTCAAAGGCAATTCATATAAATCTGAAATGTAAAAGCAGCTGCCTAAAATGATGTACCCATGGCTGAGATCAAGCCAGTATACAGCAGTGCCCTTTCTCCTCATTATTTATGGTCCATGTCCATTCTGATTCATTCATTCTACGTGGTCAGTACCCATGTTGTACTGTCATTTATCTTTGTGTTCAATCGTCCTACTATCACCTTTGGATGTACCTTAACGTATGAACTACATAGACACTTAGGGTGTTTCTAATCTTTTGTGATTTAAGCAACATTGCAGTGAACACCTTTGTACATATTTCCACATGTATCTTCACAGTATTTCTACTGCACAGAAAACTAAAAGTGGAATAATTCAGCTGAAAGGTATGAACATTTAAAATCTTCCAAAGTTTTTACCAGTTAATACACCTACCAAAAGTATGGGGATGTCCTTTTATCCATATCCTTGCTAGTACTGAGTATTATATATTTTTTAAATTTTCGCATAAAGAATATTAGCTCAATATTCTTCTAATTTTATTCCTTGTATTTCTCACATGACAGAGCTTGTGTTTTTAGGACACTTTTATACTTTTTTTTTCTCAAATTTACCTCTCTATCCCATTTGTTTGATCTTTTGTTATTGATTTATGGATGCTCTGTGTTAGGGATATTAAATTTTTGGTATTTTACATATGCAGGGAATATTATCTCCTGCTCTATCACTTACTTAATGTGTTTTGCCCCATATACAAATTTCATATTTCTAAAAGATCATAGCCATTTATCTTTTCCTTTTTAACTATTGCATTTCCTGTATTAGAAAGCCTTCCATTTTATTTATTTTTTAAAAGGATTTACATATTTATTTTAGAGAGAAAGAGAGCAGAGGGAGGGACAGAAGAGATAGAGAGAGAGAGAATCACAAGCAGTCTCCCCACTGAGCACAGAGCCTGACTTGGGGCTCAATCTCATGACCCTGAGATCATGACCTGAGCTGAAACCAAGAGTCAGGCACTTAACCAACTGAGCCACCCAAGGTGCCCCAAAGGCCTTCCATTTAAAAATTATTTTAATATTTGGCTCTTATATTTAGAGTTCTAATTTTTCTAGAATTTTTTTGGACATGATGTAAAGTAGAATGCTAATATATTTTCCTCCAATTATCCCAATAGCTTTTCAAATCTCATGCTATTTTCACAATGGATTTGAAATAATAGTCAGAATTTATTCTTCCAATTGAATCTATTTGTCTGTTAAAGAAAAATACCAAAATGTTTAAATTCCTATAACTACTTCTTATATTCTGATATGTGTTAGGGCAAGTCAGAATTCATTTCTTTTTTCCAAATATTCCTAGCAATTCCAGAGTATTTTCTCTTAGAATTAAACTTTAGAGTCCATTTTTTACAATTATGCTGAAGTCATAGAACAAATTTTAGAAGTGCCTACATTTTTTTCAGTGCTTGAGAGCGGCATAAATAATAATTACCTGCTCCTCGAAGACAGGGACAAAATTTACCATAAAACCATTGGTGTCAAGTGCCTTTGGAGATGGAGGATAGCTTTGTTTTGTTTATTTACTCCTATGTCCTTTTTATCTTATATATTTAAGTGTATTTATTTTAATTTTAAAATTGTTATAGGATACAATAAATTTTCTTCTGAATATCATGGTTTTGCAACTAATATAATATGCTTTATATTCCATACAGTTTTGTGATTTCATCTATAACTTAAGATTTGAGAAGTTGATTTATGCATTTTCTAAGTGATTGGATAACTTCTCACTACGCTGTCTAGTTATTGCATTCTGTTTCCATACAATGCAGCTTTAATATCTAGTTTTAGGAAGTGATTGGAATTTTTGTTCACCCTAGCATTTGAAAAACTTCTATAAAAATCACAAATTCATTAGCAAATGATGTGAGGTCTCTACTTATTAGGTTCAATGTTGTATGTGAGTGTATCTATGTGCATAACCAGCTCTAGGATTTTTAGGTTAAAGCCTCCTAGAATTACTGTTATTTCAATTTCTACTTGTATTTCTGTCAGTTTGTACTATATTTACATTGATCTTATATTATTCGGTATATGAGAGGTTATAGCTACAAGAAGTACTTGGTGGATTGGTTCTTAATCATCATAAACTATTTCTTTCTATTCACAAATAATTTTTTCCTTAAGTTCCATTCCATACAACTTTCATATTTCCATCCTTAATTTGTCTGGTGGCATTTGTCTATTAGGTTTTTTTCCATTTTTCTCTTTTCAACATATCTTTGTGTTTTGCCATACTCCTTTTCTAAATTTCCAAAGTCAGGTCCATATAAAATTCCAAAAAGAGAGTGATGTTAAGCTACAAGTTGCTTCTCTCACACTTTTCTACAAATTTCCTAATGAGTTTTATAAAACCTCACATCAATTAGTATTTATTTAATACTGACTCTAAACTAGCAGTATTTTATTTGTGGTACAAGATGCAGCATGAGATGGAGGGAGGCAGTGAAGTGGGTAAATCAACTCAAGTGGACAGCATGACACTTGATCTGAAGGGGCATATCTCCTATAGAAACACAAAGAATAAGTAAATGCCAGTAGTATGGAACTTCTCATTTGTGCGATATTCAAAGAAGGAAGATAATGCTTACTAGAATAGCTGGAGCAAACTTGATGGATCTCTTTAGCACATGAAAGGGGGGCCATTTTAGCTTTTTATTAGGGAATAGCATAAATGAAAAAACATTCATTCAACTATCTATTCAATTCAACAAACACTGAGCACCTACTTCTTCCAATTGAAAAGGGTGTTGGGAATGTAATAGTGTACAAAAATGACTCCATAAAATGAAGCTAGGAGTCTATCAGGACATTATATCACCTGAGTAGGTATAAAATTACTTTCTATAGCCAAGAAATGAAGCGTCGGATCATCGACAGCACGAAAATTGGGTTAGGGAAGGCTAGGAAAGGCTTTCCCAAAGTAAGAATATTAAACTGAGGTCAAAAGAAAGAGTAGGTTATAACTATGCAAGAGGGTGGGAAGGAGTTTATCAGACAGAAGGAACAGTGTATGCAAAGGCCCTGTGGCAGGAGAAATTTGGCTTGTGTTGCCTCTCTTTGAAGCTAGAATGAAGAGAAAGGGGTCACATGACATGAGAAGAAGTGTGAGGCCCACCAGAGCTGGTTGAAGTATGCCTTTTAGGTCAGGTTAGAGATTTTCGTTCCTTGTCTTTAAAGTGATAGGGAAACTGCCGGCCTTGGGAGCCCAAAGCTGCTGCTATGTCTTATGGGGCCAGCGTGAACACCCTGTATGTCTGGTGGAGCAGCTTAAGCTGGAGGCTAGCGTAGAGAGAATCAAGGTCTTGCAGGCAGCTGCAGAGCTTCAATATTACTGCACACAGAGGGCCCGCAAAGATGCCCTGCTGGTAGTGTTCCAGCTGGAAGCAACCCCTCCCCGGAGCCCAGAACCTGTGCTTTATTCTAAAGGCCGCAGGGGAGAAGTTCCCAAAAATGTTACCAAATACACCTCTTTCATAAACGAATTACTAGTATTTCTATACCTGGGGTATTATGTTTCTTTTATTTACTGGATGTTTACATTTGGGAAAGGAAAATATTTTTGTTTCTTAAAAAATTGAATATTTGTAATTTGTTGTGCCTAAGATTTTAATACCATAACAAAACGTGTTCTTTTCTCATGAATTTATATCATCTAAATGAAGATAAGCAAGTGTGAAAATGGGGGAAGAATAGGCTTTATTGATCAAAGGATGTCTCAGTTTTTCTAAATGAGATGATTGTTTTATTTCTAAAACTAAACATGGGAGCTGTTTCTTACCAAACTTGTTTGGAAGATCCATGTCGTGTTGTGTATTAGATTGTCCCATCCTGTGTATGAAGCCGACTTGGCCTTTGTCTTTTTAAGATCCTCTATAGTTGTGGTTGTACTTAAAAAACAAACAAACAAACAAAAACCATCACCACCACCACCATCACCACAAAAAAACACCAACCCCCCAAAAAAAACCCTACATTATTTCATGTCTTTAAAAAAAATGTTTAAATGTGATCTTCAGAACATCACAAATGATTAAAAACAAAATAATGTGAAAAAAATAATAAAATTAACTGATGGGAAACCACTACTGAAATATTTAAATAGAGTAAGGATTTGGGCAGCTGGGTGGCTCAGTCACTTAGGTGTCTGCCTTTGCCTCGGGTCATGATCCCAGGGTCCTGAGATGCAGTCCTGCCTTGGGCTCCCTGCTCAGTGGGGAGCCTGCTTCTCCCTCTGCCCCTCCCCCTATTCATTCTCTCAATCTCTTTCTTTTTCTCTCTCTCTCTCTCCCTCTCTCTCTCTCTCTCTCTCTCTCTCTCTCTCTCTCTCGTGCATGTGCTCTCTCTCAAAATAAATAAATAAAATCTTTAAAAAAATAAAAGAGGGGCACCTGGGTGGTTTAGTCTGTTAAGCGGCTGCCTTTGGTTCAGGTCATGACCCCCGGGTCCTGGGACTGAGTCAGCAGGGAGTCTCTACTCCTTGGGGAGCCTGCTTCTCCCTCTCCCTGCAGCTCCCTCTGCTTGTACGATTTCTCTCTCTGTCAAATAAATAAATAAAATCTTAAAAAAAATTAGAGTAAGGATTGGAATTGTGGGGGACTGACTTGATCAGTATTTGCATTTTAGGAGGCTCTCTCTAGCTGGAGGGAATCTCCCTGACTCTCCCTCTGTGAAGAATGGATTGGAGGCATTGAGTGAAGCCATGGGGCGGGAGCCCACTGCAGGAGTATAAGTGAGAATTGATAGGTTTGTTTAGAAAGGTAGCCACCAAAATGGAAAGAACTGTTTGTAGTCAAACAATATTTAGGAGGCAGAATCAGTAAGGCTTTAAGATGGATTACATATGGGATGAGGAAAGGAATGGATGTGTCAAGGGATGACCAGGGTTTCTGCCTCTTCAGCAGGGTGTGGAACTGGGGGAGATCATAAGGTTTCTCCTGGACGTGACCACAGTCATTGAGAATGGAGGGTACGTGCAGGTTATGACAATGAGACCCATGTGGCAAGCAGCTGAAAATGAGTAATGGAATAGGTGTAATAAAAGATGAAATTTACATAAGTTAGGAGGAGGCAGAAAATGGGTAGCTAACATTGAGACAGTTATATTTGGAGTCATGCACCACTAGTCTTTGTATGACCACTAGGTGACTTTAAAAAATACATAATTACTTCTCAGAGTCTCAGATTTCTCAATTTAACAGTGTAAAATTGTATCCACTCACAGGATTCTTCTGAGAGTTAAATGGGATAATGTGGTGAAGTGTCTAGCTCAATAAGCACTTAATAACTTTTTATTTTTTAAGAGTAGGGAGAGAGAAGGTCCCATTTTCAGTGTGAGCTGCAACCTTATACATTGCTCATCCCAGTCTCTATTTCAGATGTTCGGAAAAGAAAGAAGGAAATGAGATGATTAGTCTCCAGAGACTTTTTTAGTTACTACTGTTCTCTAAGTACACATCCAACAGGCAAGCAGGCATTTTCCTTGGATACTCTATAGTAACATAAATTTTGAGACTGAGATTAAAAAATCATTGACCTGCTTTATGAAAGTTTTCCAAATTGTTTCCACACAAAACACAGGTGAATTTCCATTCAGTCTGACAACACTGGATCTGTTCTCAGCTCTGAGTCACACAGCTCCTACTACTTCCTATTTGATACCTTAGACCTGGTCCTTTGTGTTCACTTATATTAGCTTCCTGGACCCTGCATTCAACCAAGTGTGTAGGTCAGACATTTCTTTCACTAACACCAGTCGTTAAGCTGTCTGGAGTGAGACCACCTGGGTTCAAATTCTGACTCTGATGCTTATTACCTGACCATGAAGAGTTAACCTAACCTCCCTAATCTTCCATTTTTTTTATCTGTACTATAGGAATATTAATATTTATTTTTAATTTTTTTTAAGTTTTCTTTTTTTTTTTTAAGATTTTTATTTATTTATTTGACAGAGAGAGAGATCACAAGTAGGCAGAGAGGCAGGCAGAGAGAGAAGGGGAAGCAGGCTCCCTCCTGAGCAGAGAGCCCGATGCAGGGCTCGATCCCAGGACTCTGAGATCATGACCTGAGCCGAAGGCAGAGGCTTTAACCCACTGAGCCACCCAGGCGCCCCCAGGAATATTAATATTTAATTTAAAAGTTGTCATGTAGATTAAAAAAATAAAAATATAAAGCCCATAGGACAGTACATAATAAGAGATTACTGTTCCTGGCAAGATACTGAGGAAGTGGGTAGATACTTTTCTTAGGTGATCTTCTAAAGCGTTTAGTACAAATAGATGTCTTTGGGGTCCCACTATTCTCAGAAAGCTACTCCAAGTAACCACCACTCATTCGCTTGCGATTCTCTTAATCAGGGTTTATCAATATTCAGCTACATATTATCATCACCAAAGGAGCATTTCTAACTCATGTTTTCTGTTTTTCCTCCAGAGCATGGCTGAAATCTAGGCTCTGAAAAGCCTACATAGGGCTGCCTTTAGGACTCCAGAAAAGAGATGAGCACTTTAAAGCAATTTCAGTATTTCCAAGAAGATATTAGGCACCCTCCTATCTCACTCATTTCATTTGAAGTGTTTTATTCCTAGAGTTATGTTCCTTGAGCTAAAACTTTGTCCTTTGTTTGTCAATCCTTGTAAGTTATCATAATATGAATAATTTCATTGGAATTTTAAAAGTTGTTTGAGGAAGAACTACATGTAAGACGAAAATTTAACCATCACATAAAACAAAAGAAAGAGAAAATTTTTCTTCACTCAACCCTTCATTAATTTCCCCAATACAACCGCATTGTCAGCTTTAGGTTATACGCTTACAAAAAGAAAAAAAAAAAAGGTTTACTCGAATATACATGTAGGTATTTTTATAATTTTTTTTTTTTTTTTAGAGAGAGTGAGCGAGCACACATGCACACGCAAGTGGTGGAGAGAGGAGGAGAGGGAGAAAGAATCTCAAGCAGGCTCCACACCCAGTGCAGAGCCCAAATCAGGGCCCAATCTAATGACCTTCCTTGAGATCATAACTTGAGCCGAAACCAAGAGTCGGAGGCTCAACCAACTGAACCACTCACGTGTTCCTACATGTGTGCGTATTTTTAATTACAAATGGAATCATACTAAACATATTTTTCTATAAAACTTTACATGTAAATATATACATATCAATATCTGAGTGGCTGCAGTGTATTGTACTGCATGAGCTATCCATTCATGAATTATGTAACAAATCCTCTATTACTGGACATTACAAATAATGTTACAGTGTGTATACATGTACACACATTTCTGTATCTTGGCATACTTTTCTTTTAAGACACATTGAAGACCTGAGCTATGTCAATAACAGCTGAGATGACAAAATGGAGGGACAGAAAATTGAACTTACGGAGAAATAAGAAAGTCTGGGGCAAGTCCCAGATTTCTTTTTTGGACAAATGGTTATGTAGGATGACACTCATTGAACTAAGGAATACCACAGAGTAGAAAGTGGGGGAAATGATGGCTTCAGTATTTCACAGGTTAAGTTTCAGCTGTCCACGGAGCATCTAACTCAAGCCTGCAAGTAAGTAAGTAGATATAATTGCCTGAAATTCAAGAAACAAGTCTTGGCTGCCAAGTTGGTTCTGCATCAGACTGTGAAAAAGAACAGTGTCAGAAATTAGCTGAACAAGGAATTAAAGTAGGATTCTGGATGAGTTAGAAAGAAAGAATACAGTTCTATTATGGCTTGAATGACAATACTTACAGGATAAAAGGAGACTACTTCCCCTTGAAATGACTTACTGCTATGTGATAGTCATGTATTTCACTTATTAAGGCTAAATTCATATCTGTGGATACTTCTTTTATTTTTAAATTATGGAAAGTGCATACTTTTAATTCTTCAATCTGGTCAGAAAACCACCTATCAATTAGGGGGAAAAGAGCATATTCTTATGCCATATATTTTTGTTTGTTTGGTCCACATCAGTTGGAGAAGAACTCTCTAAGCAGGTGAAAAGAGCAGCAAGGGCTGAAATTGCAAACCCAAAGTTACAAAATTCTCATGAAAATGTGTCAACCAGAGATGGAACCAGTGTCTGTTATAGAAGGTTCGCAAGTGATGCTGGCCTTTCAGGAAGTTGTCTCTCAGGTGCTTTCCAACTCTAAGTCTGATTCTGATTGATATGAAGAAGAATTCAAGTTTTTGTTTAGTCAGGATTCAAGAGCCTATTCCAAAACCAGCCCTGAGGCAAAGGAATCCCCCACTTAGTCCCAGGAATCCCTCATCCAGCTGGCTTCATGGGCTTGTCAATCAAAAACAAGTCACCTGTGTCTGTACCTACCCAGTCACCTGGGGCCATAACTCTAATTGGAATGAGAAGGGAAATCAGCATTCTAACACTGCCTGAGGACATTCTTTCCCATTTCTTGCACAGCAGACTTACAGTTTAGGAAATGAAATTTTCTCCCAGCTCAGTTTTAGCTCAGAACAAAAACATACAGTACACTTGAGTTGCTGTAAAACGCTGTTTGTGATAGGGCACATCAGAACCCATGATTCGACTCTGACATTTAACTCTCACCTCTTTCTATACTACTTAACAGTTGGGCAAATTTCTCTTACTAAAAAGAGACAGAGGCAATTGAATACAACTTCATAATCTCCAATCCAGGATCATGGATTTGAGGATAGCGCTAAGTATTATTCAATAATGATAAGAGTGATGAATGCACAATAAAGCTTGAGAAGAAAAAGGTTCTGTAAATTTTATAAATTCTAACAGATACTCGAACTACATGGATCTTTGTAACAATTGATAGTGTCACATATGGGTCAGGAGAGGTTACTGAGGCCAAGCTATTGCTAATTCCAGTATAAGGTGAGAAAAGAATCTTATTTGTTTAGATGAAAATGTGGAAGGGGAATGAAGGAACACTGAAGGAACACTAAATTTGCTAATGAATGCTGATAATTTTACGGCAAAATATACTTTCTCAGGTTATAAATTAGATTATTTTTACAGTTTCAATTAAATTATTGGCATAGTAGTATTTATTTAATTGCACAACACTTGTTTTAGTTGAATGAGGCTGAAAGTATATAGCAACTGAGAAGAAACCACATCATATCTCTTAGAGGTGCTTGACAAATAGGATATTGAATGGTGTGCAATAAACACTTCATACTTATGGTCCAAATCTATAGAAAATCTTCTCTGTGGGATACTTGTTGGGTCTTAATTAAAATCTTATTATCACATCTCCTGCAGCCCTTACTTGAAATACGCTACAGAAAACTCAAGGTCCTGAGGAAAAAATCAGAGTGAAGAACATACTCAGACAAGTTTCCAGTGGATGTCCATCAAAGCTTCTCCTAGTCAACTGTGACTGGCTAGCATTACACAAGAGAGACGTTTCAATGGCCTATGTGCTACTATATTACAAGGTCATCTTCACTTTAATAGAAAATGCTTTAGAAGACTGAAGTGATAGGAGTTCATCAAAATATAATAGACATCTGCAATCAAATTCCATCCAGGGAATATTCTGGGCACAATTTAAAGTGTGGACAAAAAAAAGTTAAACCTAGGGATGCAGGACTCAATTATCCAGGAGTCAGAACTCATCACCTAATACATCATCTGAAGGACCATCAAAGATCTTAGAGAAGCAATCACAGTGACAAAATCAGTGTCTGAGTTCATGATTTCTCAGAGTCTTTTAGTAGTCAGTTTTAGCATGGATCATTTTGTTTCCATCATTTTTTTAAATTCAAACTTACAGATATTTATAACAAAAAAATAGGTAAGAAGGAAAGAAAACATGAAAGAAAATAAAAAGTGAATGCTGTAATGTATAACATGCTAGAGGAAGCTTTTAACTACTGTTTTTGCTCTTTAATGTATATGAGTCATGAGGAAAAAAAAAGGGGGGGACTTTAGTAGAAAGCGAGAAACAGATTTCCCATGCCAGCTTGTAAGTCAGAGATGATTGCAAGGACTTTTGAACAATTATTACCTTAAAGACTCACTCTAACCTCTGAAAGAGTAAGAATTATTAAGCAAAATGCCCTGTAGTAGCCAAAATTTTATCTGAGAAAGTTGAAGCTACTCTAGATCTCTAATCTAAAAAGATTTAGTGTTAAAAACTATTTCATAGATGATGTCGTTGTTGAGGAACAAACAGGAGAGTAAGGCAACAGAAGGAAGCCATTATACCTCAAGGGCAGGAGGGACAATGGCAGGTAATGTTGTCTATCTCTCGGGAGCCAGAGCCATAGCAGAAACGTCTTGGTCAGAACTGGCACCTCAGAGTGAGCGAACTAGAGTTACAGAGAAACAGTCACTGCTAGAGACGCCACAGGAGGCAGAAGGAAAAGGGAGGAAACAGCAGACTTCTCTCCCCTTCTTCTGCCCTCGAATTTTGGCCAGTGCCTTCCTGTATAAGTCCACTTGGCTTGCCATAACAAATTACCATAGACTGGGTGGCTTACAAAACAGAAATTTGTTTTCTCACAGTTCTGGAGGCCAGAAGTCCAAGATCAATGTTTCTGGTGAGATAGCTCTTCCTGGCTTATAGATGACTGCCTTCTTGCTCTGTCCTCACATGGCCTTTCCTCCAGGCATGAAGAGTAAGAGAGAGAAAGGGAAAGAAGGAGAAAGGGAGAAGAAAAGAGAAAGAGCTCTCCAGTGCCTCCTGCTTGTAAAGATACTAATCCTATCAGATTATGACCTTACCCTTATGACCTCATTTAACCTTGATTGCTTCATTTGAGGCTCTGTCTCCAAATACAGCTACAGTGGGGGGTCAGGGCTTCAATTATCAATTTTGGGGAGACACAAACATGCAGTCCGTAACACTGCTTTTGACTGGACCTAGTGAGATGCCTATGGGCATGGGATCCTGGGGAATGTCCTGAGATATAGAAAAAGTGGGGAAGGTGGAACAGATCTGAGGGTGTTAATTAAACTGTATAATATCCCTGAGTATTAATCTGATTTTTGATTGAACCTAGAGAAACACAAATAATAGAATTGAGCAGACATAAATGTAACTTGGTGAAATATGTATTCCTTAATTACTGTAATGGCAGATCGCTATATGCCAGTGAACTGAATAGTCATGATCAAATTCTTAGCTACAGAAAATGGCTAACTTATCACCAAAAAAACCTCCCCCTAAACCTGAAGTTTTATGATTACTGAAGCATTAAGAAATTTTATTTCTAGACAGCAAAAATTTGTCTGATGGAAAAAAAATCTGTTATAGGAATAAAATGAAAATAGGATTATATCCTGATAAACTGGAGAACACATAAAAATAGGTTGGCTTCAAGATTTCCTTATTAATCCCTCATCCCACCCATTCACGTGGTTGCACATGCTGTTGACAAATACAGAATACCAGAATTTCCCACTTAAATAGAACCAAAAGACAAAGAAAGCCTACCATCACTGTTTGCGAAAGAGGTAAGCCTCTCATCTTAATCAGTATCCTAAATATGAAAAGTCATACACAATCCAAACATGAATGCACAAACGTCATTTCCAGTTAATGTGCTGGCTTTGCATACCTTCACAGGAGAAACTGCAATTGCTCTGTAGATCAATCAAGATACTTTTAGGTTAAACTCAATAGATACTGTTTCAGGTAACAAAGGAGGAATGCAAATGGCTAATCAAAATCAACAGTAATCAATCCATATAAAGAAGGAATAGCCCTTTAAGTGGGGTTTCCTAGAATATATGCCTTCCCGTTTAACTTTGATCTCAATGAATAATCCAAGACCTGGCAATATATATCCAAAGCCTTTAAAAGTTCATGTATTTTGATCCATTAATTTCATTTCTGGGCATTGAAGGAAATAAAAAGTCTGAAAAAGATTTATACATAAAGGTAACATGAAGTCATTATTTATAACATTACAAATTTGAAATAATCTAACATTTTTCACAGTATGAGAATGCTTAAAGAAGCCATGGTAGGGATATAATGGACTGCTATACAACCAATAAAAACTATGATTGTAAAGAGAATTTATAACATGAAACAAATAATATAGGATAATAGAGCAATGTTATATGAAAAACCAGGGTGCAAATGCAGCAAATGTTAATAGTGGTTGTCTTGATTGTTTTTGACTTTTAGGATTACGGATGTCATTTTCCCCCTTTCTACTTTTCTCTGTAATGCATATTTTCCACATTGTCCATCTAATACTTAGGGGGGAAAAGCTATATGAAAATAATCATTGTTAGAACCTGACCCCTTTCATTTTATCTGGTATCTCTCCAGTCTTCTTGACTTGGCATAGCCATTCTGGAAGCCAAAGCTACGAGAGCTACCCATCTGGTCAGCTGCTCACTGCTTCTCAGTGCTGTCCTACCCTCGACTAAATTCAGAATTATTTTTTGAGAATCTGTTATCTGCTGAGCATTATGTTAATGGAACAGGAAATCCAAGAAGTATGCCATGTCTCTGATTTAAGCTCACAATTTGGGGACACAGGTCATATACTTGGAATAAAAATTAAGATACGAAATAGTATTGGGGCGCCTGGGTGGCTCAGTGGGTTAAAGCCTCTGCCTTCAGCTCAGGTCGTGATCTCGGGTCCTGGGATCAAGCCGGGCATCGGGGCTCTGCTCAGCAGGGAGCCTGCTTCCCCCTCTCTCTCTGCCTGCCTCTCTGCCTACTTGTGATCTCTCTGTCTCTGTCAAATAAATATAAAAAAAAAGATACAAAATAGTATTTAATCTATACTTTGAGTCAGAGACTCAAGCTACTATTAACAGAAGAAAAGTTATCCTATGAAAAACAAAGTTACAATTTGTTTTTTCACTAATTCAGAAGAATTTTTTGAGTTGTTTAAAAAAGCATAAAAATCACTATCTGATAAGGCCATTATTTGTGTTTTTTTCAAATGTATTTTTGGATTTGCCATATTAAAACTCTTCTTCCAGGAGAGCCAGAAGTTGTTAAAGCATGTGAAAAATTGTTTTAATTCATTTAAATTTAGAAAATTAAAGAACAACTCTTTTAGTAAACTCTGAATGCTTCTCTAGGTATTCACTAACTTGCTTTTACCGAGAGTACTCTTTTTTTTTTAAAAGATTTTATTTATTTATTTGACAGAGAGAGGGATCACAAGTAGGCAGAGAGGCAGGCAGAGAGAGGGGGGAAGCAGGCTCCCCGCTGAGCAGAGAGCCCGATGCAGGGCTCGATCCCAGGACCCTGAGATCATGACCTGAGCCGAAGGCAGAGGCTTTAACCCACTGAGCCACCCAGGCGCCCCCCGAGAGTATTCTTCACTCTATAATAAGAAACATATGTATTATTAAAATCCGAAGATTTTACTTAGAAATTAGGAAGTATATTAACACTTCAAAAGTAATTAAGAATTTATATAAAAAAGAAAACAAAAGAAAAGAGTAGATTATTCTGTAAGAAAAATTATATGAGGATAAGAGAAAGGCTGCTAAAACCTAATTTGGTATGGAAAATTAATGATTAGAAGGATTACATATAATTGTCCACTAAATTATGCTTGACATGAAATCGAGGGGAAACAGAAACACTTTAAATCATCTTGTTGCCACTTCACGTAAACTATGGAAGAATGTAGTAGATGAGAATCTCGTAAGACCACAATTTATTACTTTATAAATGAGAGCAGCAAGTTTGAATCATGTTTCAAATTCTCTTCGTAAGTCAATGATATGACTTTTTTTTTCCATTTCCTCTCCTCTTGGAATGAACGGTGGATCTTTTACTCATCCTTAAACAAAATTGCTCTAGTCATTTTGATATTTTCTTACAGTTAATACCTGACCCCCAGCTTGCATTACCAAAAGAAGAGTCTTCTAGTGGTACAGAAGAGAGTCTCCAAAGGCTCACTCTGTTTGTGATGTACATTTAGCCTCAAAAAAAAAAAAAAAGATATTACTGGAAAATAGATATTAGATCAAGTGGGATTTTATGAAACTGATAAATACATTCTATTTGATGGTCATTTAACATTTTTCAGAAGGAAAAATTAATCTGGATAAGGCCATCCTTTGTCTTATTTTTAAATCTTAACATGTTATGATTCATCCTTGGATAAAAATAAGACAATTAAAATAAATACAGCATTGATTGCAATGCCTTACTCACCTCCTCCCAAAATAAAACAAAACAATAAAAAGGCTTTCGGTGAGAAACTGTGGGTCCAGAGAAAAACGGGACAGAAAGATCAGGTGGATGACAAGCAGCAGGGGAGGGGGAGGAAGCTCTGCCAAGCAATAGTTGAAACTGGAAACCCAGTGGGCATTAATCTAAACCACCCATCAACTTGTAGGGTCATTGACCTTGAAGAAATGAATTTATTTCCTGGTCAAATACTTTCTGAATAGGTGTTCACAGTTTAATCAATTTTCAGGCCCTTGCTCAGGTCCGGATTAATTTGTGCAGCTCAAAAGTTAATTAAATCCTTTCTTCCAACAAAACAGATTCGTTCCAAACCATTTGATGTTAGCTTATGACCATTTCTCAAAAATGCTCCAGAAAAAAAATCCACTAGTGGTACCAGAAACTGAGAATCCTGGAGATCCCTCGCACTGTTGTTCACATACGGTTCAGACGCTGTCCTGTGGCTTCCAGATGACGGTGCTAACAAATTTTCACGACACACAAGTGTACTATTGACCTGGGCTAGAATCCACTTTAGCAGTCTCAGAAGCAAAGTTGTTGATTTTACGGAAATTGAAAAATCGCAAATAAAAATTCCTCTGTGATTTTTTTCCTTCCATTTCCAGTTACCTTAATGTTTCCCAAACCAGAAGGCCAAAAAAGAAACAAAAGAAATAATTACTGAAAAATGTTATACAAGAAGAAAAAGTAGCCTAAAGTCTGAGTATTCCTGGAGGTTTAAAATGTTCTTGCATATTTTTATAGCTTCCTAGCAGCTATTCCAGCTGCAGTGCTTGAGGGGGAAATAAATGAAGTATGCAAGTGTCATTCAATATAATGTGACTGTCTTCTGGTTGTAAATCCAACTGTCTTCAGTGACTGTTGAGAAAGTAGTAGTGTTATGCATATAACTGGTTAGTTCTTTATAGCCATTGCATGTGGCATATATTAGATATTTAAAAGAAATGGGTGGGGGCAACTGGGTGGTTCAACTGTTAAGCATCTACCTTCGGCTCAGGGCATGATCCCAAGGTCCTGGGATCTAGACCCGCATTAGGCTCTCTGCTCAGTGGAAAGCCTACTTCTCCCTCTCCTTCTGCCTGCCACTTCCCCTGCTTGTGCTCTCTCTCTCTGTCAAATAAATTAATACAATCTTTGAAAAAGCCCCTACTCGTCTATTCAGTAGCACTGTCCACTACAGCAAAGAATGAGGGATTAGAATTTCCTTACAGGGAAGGGAGGATGACTGACATATACTGTGTCTTCTTTAATGGGATAAACATGGTGTCAAGAACCAAGGGACAAAACAACTGCCATCTTCTTTACCTTTGTGGGCAATCATAATTTGAATCAGACAGAAAGTATACATATGCAATCTCTGTCCCTGCCCTCATATAAACAGCTACCACTTATAAGCTCAGTGTGAGGACCATCATTTATTAGTTGAAAGCCTTCAATGCATGGCATACCTCATGGTTACCTCTGACATGTTAAGCCTCGAAGCCAAAATAACAGTGAGCTCAGCAGAGAAAAAATCTGGAGCAATGCTTGAGGCCCAAGAAATGAAAGGAAGGATGAAAGCAGATTATTAATTTAAACTAGGAAACCTTATGATTGATAGTAACATCTATAAAGACCATCCTAGTAAAATAGAATATTCCTAATTGTATCAAGACTTCTAAATTATTGTTCCTCTTTATAATCCTAAGTGGTTTAACTTCTATATAAAAATGTAATAGTAACTGATGAGAATTTAGATTTAAGTAAGTATATTTCATTCATAAAAATTTAAGTGGTTGAGTAAATCAAGGGTGTCTTGTATCAAGATAATATATTTCAGGTGACCTCTCTATACCCAAGGTCTAAGCAGTTTATTGGTATATTCAAATGTTTGAAGCAAGGATCATATGAGGTCAATGGCTACTTAGAAACTCTAGTGATCTGTGACTCCCCTGGAATTATAAGCTAGATTTAGTGTCTGTCTGTCTGTCTACCCATCTACCTACCTACCTGTTTATCTATTATCTGCATTTTAGGGGACAAATGCCCCTAGTTTTCATGAGAATCTTAAGAGAATACAATTATTCCAGAACCTTATGAATCACAGGTATAAAAGATCAATCATTACAGTATTAAATGCTATTTATTTCCATGTCTAATTATAATGTTATAACAGCAGATATTATAAAGACTATCACTAAGATGCTATTTCCTTAAAGAAAGCTATAACTTGTCTATATATAATATCACATCATCTGCAAATAGTGACAGTTTTAATTTTTCTTTTCCAGGAAGTTTGGATGAAGTTTTACTTTTTTATTTTTTTGCCTAATTGCTCTGGCTAGGATTTCCAATACTGTGTTGAATAAAATTGGCAAGAGTTATTACCCTTGTTTTGTTCCTGATCTTAGAGGAAAGGCCTTCAACTTTTCACCTAGTGAGATATTAGCTGTGGGTTTATCCTGTATGTCCTTTATTGTTTTGGTACCTTCCCCCTTTGTCGAGAGTTTTTGTCATAAATGAATACCGATTTTGTTAAACGCTTTTCATGCATCTATTGAAATGATAATATGATTTTTTTTATTCTTCAGCTTGTTAATGTGGTATATCAGCTTGACTGATTTGCAGATGTTAAACCATCCTTGCATCTGTGGAATACATTGATCATAGTATATGGTGCCTTTAATGTATTGTTTAATTCGGCTGGCTAATATTTTATGGAGGATTTTTTGCATCTATATTCATCAAGGATATAGGCCCCCTTTAGAGCATATTAACAGTGAGATAGGAGATAGCAGCTCCAAAGAGCGACCTCAGTAAGTAGACAATAAGTATTAATTATTACAATTAGGAGTAATAGCAGTCTGTCCCTAATTAGTAGGACATCCAACAAGTCATTTTGCCTCTTGTCAACAATAAAAGGACTTAAATAAGTGATATTCTAACTTTATAGCCTGTATACAACTCCCCCTCACCCCAAAATACTACAAGATGAGGAGGTTAAACAGAAGAAAGAAAGAGAAGTAAAAGTTAGTAGAACCCAGGAAACAAATCCAGGGATGGGCCTAATTTTAGTTATTTTATTTGGAAAGCAGATGAACATAAGATTAGCTAAGACTGGAAATCACATGATTATAAGTAGATTTGAATAATAAAAGGAATATTACTTAGGAAGTAACTTGGAAGTCCATTAGACATTCATTTGAAGGTGAATTTATAGCTGTCAGAAAAATCAGTAAACCTATATCTGTCATTATAGTGATACATTGAATCCCTTTTATATGTGAGGGGTATGCAAAGAAGAACATAAGACCCACTGATAACTCCCCTTTTCAAGACACTGTATTCACTGTCAACCCACTACTTACTTTAGAAACAAAACAAAATATAGAATAAAAGAGCTATAACTTTTAACAAGCTTTCACTATAATATTTAAATATCATTTTACCCTGCAGAAAAACACAGATTAAAATTGGCTATTCATTTTGAAAATTGTATCCAGTTGTTTCTTAGAAGGTATATATGCTAGGATTAAAAGCATGTGAAAATTTTCTCAAACCTCAATAATCCATATTAGTGTCTCTGTATATAATTACACATTTAATGGATCCAATCCAAAACTTGTCACTCAAGATTGAAGCAACATACCTTATATTGTGAAAAACTAATGATTCACATAATTCCAAAGACTGCAGTTCCCACTATCAGTATAAATGAACGCAAAGCAATTCCTCATATATAGACATATTCTCATATCTATCAGTGTCTTACTCTCCTGGTGAGGATACAATTTACATTTGTTGTGATGACTTAAAAAGTAATACTAAAGTGCTTGTTACAGATTTTTTTATATTTGAAATCTGGGTAAAACATTTTGACAAAAATAGACAGTTATAGGGCAAAATGAAGTAATATATGTCAAAAAATTTGAAAGAAGGCAAATGTATTTTATAAATACAAGATGTCATTCTTTTAGCAGTAATATGGATAGAGAAGTTTTAAACTTAAAATTTACTTAAGAGTTTATTAAATATTTTATGATAGTGAAAGATTGCTGAGTTTCAAAAAAATAGGCAGCACACAAAATGAAGTAATTCTATGAAAAAGGCAAAAAATTATAGTTTTCTTTAGAAAACTTATTCTTTAGCTAAGTACCAACAGTAGGTAAATAAATAAAACTGATATTTTTTCTTCTGTTTTCATGTTTGAAGTCTGAGATTAATCTTGCTCTGGGATTTCAACTAATGCTGCTCTTTACTTTTTTGTAAGGTAGTTGATATTGTAGAATAGCATTGCCAAGGTGATAAAAGTATGATCTACTAAGATAAACTTCACCATGCTCTCTCTTAAAGTTAGTTTTCTGATATTTAACATAATATTTTACATATGCCAATTATTTTTGTCAAATTAACTCCAAACCTATAAGACATAAAAATTCTACAGTTAATTATACGTCTTTGTAATAGACAAAAATCATGTTAAAAGCTCTCCAATTTACTAAGAGTCCATGATAAGTCACAGGACTTGTATTTGTTATACCTGTATGATACACCAACTAGTAAGGTGGAAAAATCAGGACATTTAAGAGAAATAGATATGCTCTGATTTCCTAAAATGAACTTTATGCCAACAAATCTTGCATATTGTATATGTTTCCGCAAAGAAAATATGTAGTAATAATTTAACCTTTTGTCAGACTAAAATCCTTGCAATATAAAAAGAAAAACAGGGAGATCAAAGATGGTGGCAGAATAGAAGGACCCTAGGCTCATCTCATCCCACGAACACAACTAGATAGCTATCAAATCATCGTAAATACCCCAGAAATTGGCCTGAGAGAACAAACTTTGCAACTAGAGGGAGAGAAGAGGCCACATCAAAGAAGGTAGAAAGTGCAGAGACATGGTTTAAGGGAGAAATGGATCATGGGTGCTATGGAGGGGAGGGAGCCATGGTCACAGAAAAGGGTAACAAAAAGGAGCACACAGGGAATGCATACGAACGTTTTACCAAAACAATTCATTTGGAAAACAAGAGCAGCTGAATTTTGTGAGTTCTTGCAACCAGCAGGGCATAAAACTTAGAGTTTTAAAGGTCAGCAGCTTGTCTGGGATAGAATCTGAAGGGCACTGCCCTGCTCCTGGAAAAAGGCAGAGAAACAACTCAGGGGCAGATGGTGTGGAGATTATTCACTCCTCTCTGGATAGTGGAGAGCATCCCTGGGAGGCAATGTTCACAGAGAGGACTCTTCCAGAACAGGGGTGCTGTCTGGTACCATTTCCCTCCCCTGCCCCCCAGCACAAACACAAAGCTACCAGCGAAAGGCAGTACAGCATTAACACTGGCTGCTAGACTTGCTTACACCAACCCCTACCCCCGTCTGATCTGTGATTTGGCAGGACTGCCCTTCTCAGGCAAGCTTGCCTCAGTCCCAGCGTAGCAGGACCCTACCCCAAAAGACCAGCACAAACTTCCACCCACACCAACTCTAAAGCCTAAAGTTTTAAAGATCAGCAGGTTTGGCTGGGATAGAGCCAGGAGGGCATTCCGCTGCTCCTGAAGAGAAGGCAAGCAATAACCCTTAGATACAGCAATCTGAAAAATGCCTGGGGCACACAGGACAGAAATTAGTTTCTATTCTAGGAGCACTTCCCTGAGAGGCAGCCTTCAGAGAGACAACTCTCTGAGAACAAAGGAGCTGGCTGGCACCATTTCCCTCCCCATCCCTCAGCATAAACACAGAGCAACCTGAGGGAAGCAGCTCAGCATGGACATCTGCTGCCTAATTTGTTTACACTAAGCCCCACCCCCTTGTGCTCTGGCAGGACTGCCCTTCTCAATCCCAGTATGTCCTAGTCACAGTATGGTGGGATTCTCCCCCAGAAGACCAGCACAAACCCCTGCCCACACTGTGTCTGTCGACCAGAGTTCTGCAGGGCCTCAGTTCTGGTGGAGTTGGTGTCAGGTCTCATTTCACAAGCACATCAGAGCACACCCAGTTAAAACTTGCCACGTGCCTAATGGAGAATTTAAAGCAACAGTCATAAGGGCTTGAGAAAAGAAGACATCAGGGAGACCCTTAACACAGAGATAAAAAAGTTAAAAAAGAATCAGAGATGAAGAATGCAATAAATGAGATTAGAAACAGGCTTGACTCAATGAACAGCAGGCTGGAAGAAGCAGAGGAATGAATTAGTGACCTAGAAGACAAAATAAGAGAAAATAATGAAGTTGAACGAAAGAGGGTTCTGAAGAAGAATTATGCAACACGAGAATAGGCTTAGAGAACCCAGTGCCTCCATCAAACATAATAACATTCATATTCTAAGAAGTTCCGGAAGGAGAACATGAAGAAGAAGAGAGAAAGGGGGGCAGAATATGTTTTTTAAGAAATAATAGCAGAGGGGTGCCTGGGTGGCTCAGTGGGTTAAAGCCTCTGCCTTCAGCTCAGGTCGTGATCTCAGGGTTCTGGGATCGAGCCCCGCATCGGGCTCTCTGCTCAGCGGGGAGCCTGCTTCCCCCTCTCCCTCTCTGCCTGCCTCTCTGCCTACTTGTGATCTCTCTCTCTGTCAAATAAATAAATAAAATCTTTAAAAAAAAAAAAAAAGAAATAATAGCAGAAAACTTCCCTGATCTGGGGAAGGAAACAGACATTCAGATCTAAGAGGCAGAGAACTCCTATCAAAATCAATAAAAGCCAGCAAACACCAAGACATATTGTAATTATATTTGCAAAATATAGTGATAAAGAAAACATCTTAAAAACAGCAACACAAAAGAAATCCTTAACTTACAATGGAAAACCCATAAGGATATCTGGAGATTTCTCAACAGACACTTGACAAGCCAGAAGGGTGTGGAATGATATATTCAAAGTGATGAATGGGAAAAATCTGCAGCCAAGAATACTCTATTCAGCAAGGTTATTGTTCAGAATAGAAAAAGAAATAAAGGGTTCCCCAGAAAAAAATAAAATAAAAATTAAAAAAAAACTAAAAGAGTTCATGACCATTAAATCAGCCCTGCAAGAAATATTAAAGTGCAAAGGAGAGGCCAAAAGTGACAAAAACAAGAAAAGATCAGCGAAATCTCCAGAAACAATGACAAAACAAATAATAAAATGGCAACAAATACACTTATCAATAATTCCTTTGAATATAAATAGCTAAATACACTAAAGACAGGATGTCAGAATGGATAAAAAACACCCATTTATATGCTGCTTACAAAAGACTCATTTTAGACCCAAAGACATCTCCAGATTGAAAGTGAGGGGGCAGAGAAACAATTATCATGCAAATGAATGTCAAAAGTCAAGTATTAGCCATACTTATATCCAACAAACTAGACTTTTTTGTTCTGTATTTTTATCCTGTTTTGGTACTGGGGTAGTACTGGCCTCATGGAATGATTTTGAGTATGTTCCCTCTAATTCATTATTTGTAAGATTTTGATAAAGATTGCCATTTATTATTATTTTTAATGTTTGGTAGAATTCACCAATGACATCCTGTAGTCTTGGGCTTCTCTGTGTTAGGAGATTTTTGATTCCTTATTCAACTTTCATTCTTTGTTATTGGTCTAAGATGATTTCCTATTTCTTGGATTCAAGATTTATGACTCAGTCATGGTAACTTGTGCATTTTTAAGAATTATTTGGATTTTTTTTAAGTTATCTGATTTGTTAGTATATAATTATTTATAGTAATCTGTTATCACACTATGTATTTCTGTGATTAAGTTGTATTATTTTCCATTTCTCGTTTTGGTTTTTAAGTCTTGTCTTTTTTTTTTTTTTTCTTTTTTAGTTCATGTGGTTAAAGCAATTCCAATTTTGTTTATTTTTTTGGAAAAAACTGGTCATTACTTTCAATGTTAGGTGGTTATTATTTATTCTGGTCTCCACTTTATTTATTTCTGATTTTTCTTTGTTATTTCCTTCCTCTACTAAATATCAGCTAAGTTTCTTCTTTTTCTAGTTCCTTATGATGTAATGTTATTTGAACTTTTTTTCTTAATACAAGCATTTATAGCACAAAATTTCACTCTAACATCTGCTTTTGCTGTATCCCACGGGTTTTAGAATATTATCTGTTCTTTTTCTTTTGTTTTGAGACATATTTTGATTTGCTGTTTGATTTCCTATTTGGCCCATTGTTTGTGGAGTTGTATGTTGTTCAATATTTACAGTTAAATGTTTAATATCTACCAAAAAATAAAGCAAACAATATAATAAAATGAATGAGTTTCAAAAATAAAAACAGCTTTTCCATTTATTCTTTAAATTAGTGATGATGAGTGGACCTCCAGAAGGTATCTGATGATTTTTTTTCAACATCATTATTCTGCTGATCATATGTAATAACATATGTAGCCACTCTTTGTATAGTGGGGCAGGGATTACTAAAACTTAAAAAGAAATATATGTAAATCACAATAGGTAAGCTCACTAGGAAGAAGGAAATGTTTTATGACTGTAAAAGAATATTGCCTATGTCCAGGGAACTTAGCTTCTTAAAATACAGGCAATGTTTATCTCATTGTAAAGAAGATTCATGTTATCTTTTTTGTTATAGAGTTGATCCACAAATTCCATTTAATTACCATTCTTTCCTCATCAAACTTAGTTCTTCCCTTTTCCAAACATAATTTTCCACTTCCCCGGACCCCTTGAAGCTTCTTTTCCTTCCTAGGATCAATTGTCTACTGATTTCCAGGCTACCATATTTGTTAGCCTCCAGGCTATACTAAAAAAACTTGCCTGGGATCTGTCAGCTTCCTATACTAATCAATTCCTTTTCATATTAATTATCTCCAATTCAATATTTTGTCCATTATTGGAATTTTACAAAAGACTATTTTATAATAGAATATTTCTTGAGATCATCCTAGAAATACAGACATCTTGCTCACTACACATTCATGCTTCTTGGTTTCAGCTGGGGCCTCTTTGAAGGAAGAAATCCTTTTGACCACCCTTGATTCTGTTATCAATGCACATCTTTTTGATAATTCCAAATCCCTCTTCAATTAGAAATCAAGGAAAAAAAGAAAATTAAAAGAAAAAAAAAAGAAATTTACTGGCTCCTTTATTCAACAAATATTTATCGAGTCCTCTGAGCACTAGGCATTGTTCTAGGTGCAAGAATTTTTTGATAACAAATCAGAAAAATCTCTGCATTCCTAAAACAATTTTCTACCTGGGAGAGGAAATAAGTAAGTATATAATATATAAAGTGGTTATAAAAACAATGAAGAATCAGGCCTAGCATGAAGGATAGGGAGCAGGGAGTGCTGATGGGGTAGGTTGAACCATATGGGTTTGATGTTTTATAGGTCAAAAAATAATCTAATATCTGCAATTTCATATGACTGAATGTACAAGATGCACTTTTTTGTTTAAGTTTCAAATATCCCACACTTTTGCCTGTCTTCTCTACCTTCCCATCTTTCTGAGGGAATAGATACCCATCTTTTTTTCCAAGGCTAACCTCTAAATTTACCTGTTAATTTCCTTTCTCCTTTACTTTCCTTGACCTTGTCTTCTTAGCTAACTTTTTAATTGTTCCTTTTTCCCTCTGGTCTCCTTTCTTCTAACCTATTTGATGTACTTTCTACAGAAATTTCATCTTAAAAACCTTTTTTTCACCATAAGCCTCTCAATATCCTATAGATTTCCTCATCATTCCAACCTATTGTAACCTCTTCTGTCTTGAATATTTCTAAAGGAGGTATTCTTTAGTACTCTCTTGGTTATTTAGTCTACACTGGCCTACTGTTCTTTAATTCTTCCTGTGCATATTCGTTGTCATCTCAATTATATTGTAATTTCCATGATAACAACACAAGAGTCGTTTACTGTTTAATCTCTTCTTGGGACCTAATTAGCCATTCATAGAGTAGGTACTCAAAAATCTTCAAAAACAAATACATTCCAAATGAATTAGAATTTTAAACTTTGATGTTTAAGATGTTTACGTCTTGATGTTCTAGAAAAGTAAATGTTGACTTTCATCAATCCTAGAAGTTTGCTCCTTGAGACATCTTGAAACTCCACAAAAGTGAGCAATACTCCTATTATTGATGATAAAAAGGAAAGGCAAAAACACATGTGAGTACATGAATTTCCAACAAAATTTATTTTAACTTATTTCTTCAAAATGTTTGCTATTTTAAACACAAAATTACCTTCACAATGCAGGATACTGTATTTAAGCATTTTGAATCCACGAGTCAGAGAACTGGAGGACTAATTGCTGTAAATTGCTCAAGTCTACCCACAGTTTTGTTTCAATCTCATGACACCGGCTTAGTTCAAGTTGTACATGTTCACAAAGCAAGTAAAACATCCAAAATGGAGACAAAAGGACACCAGATTCGGGTTTACAGAAAGAATTCTAGTAACAAGTATAACTTTGAAGATTATTGTACAGATTAAGGTGCATGAACATGGTATAAATAAATGATTACCACTTCAGTTTCTTTTACTAAAAGTTATTTTAGCACAGTAAAGAATTAGGACTTAACAATGTTAGCTTTAATCTGCAGCACTGGATTTCCTACACACAAAACTTAAGGATGCAGGAGAGCCATTGGTGAAGCATCCCACCTTAAGTTAGCACAAAATCTGAATCTATAATTGTTAGCAAAATAAAAATTTATGAAAATCAGTGCTCTCCGCTTGATAGAAATTCTGTTCCCTGTGGTCTTTTACTTTTAATATCTCGATTTCATGTGTTTTCAAGACATGGAGGCTATGGAATTGAGCAAGTATCAACCTGAAAAACAATGATCTAAAAATTCAAAATCTTCAGTGCTGATTAATGGAAACAAAGACAGACTGGATGGAAGTAATATGAACTGGCTGTGTTTATAGAGCTTTCCACTTTAATGGAATAATGCAATGGTCAAGTCATCATTCATATTTTATATTCACTCTCACTATTAATACTACAACATAAACTCATCTAATTTAGAATTGGACCTTATGTGACCTAATAAACAAAATTGGTGTAATCTAAGGAAATCTAGGGCACCAAGATGAGCTAAGAGGTTTTTTCCCTGCAACACCACGACCAATTAGAATAATGACTGCTGAAGGAAGATGAGATAGTAAAGCAGAATGACTCAGGAGAGAAAAAAGCCAAACTTAAATGACTTAACTCCAGTAGAATGTAATGGGAGAAGTATTGATTAGAACTGCCCATCATACTTTGCAACATTTTAAATAATATAAACTTTTATACCATGGATTAGGGCACTATTTGTCATTCTTACAACAGGTATATCTATGCCACATATATAGCATTTCTGAAAACTTTTACATGTAAATGACATGTATGTACTCTGAATCATTTTCCCATAGTCTTAGTATAGGATCTCAGATGTTTCTTTTTCGGTGTGACAGAGAATGGAGAAGACATCATAAGTCAGGATTTTGTATGTATTTACATAGAAATATGTATTTCTATGAGAATTATACCATTATCAATTTCCTTTCCTATATATATATATATACATATATATATATATATACACACACACACACACACACACATATATGTATTCTTTCTCCCAATGGTTAAATTATTGACTGTTGATTCAATGTCTTTTATCTTTTATCTTAACAGAATTATTCAGATTTTCTATTCTTCTTGAATCTATTCTGTGAAATGTATTTTTCTAAGAAATTTATATTTCCAAAATCATTGGCAAAAATGCTGTTGTGTAATTGTGGTCTAATTTTCATTACAGCTTCTCTCTCTTGCTTACCCTGCCAGAGATTTGTCTATTTTACTAGTTTTTCTAAAAAAAACTAACTTTGGGTATTGTTTCCCCTCCCTACTGGTTCTTTATTTTCCATTTAAAACTTTTCTGTTCTTATCCTTACATTTTTATTTCCCTGAATTTCTTTAGATGACTTCATTATTGCTTTTTTATCTGTATAAATTGAAAGCTATGATTTTGGGGCACCTGGGTGGCTCAGTGGGTTAAAGCCTCTGCCTTCGGCTCAGGTCATGATCTCAGGGTCCTGGGATCAAGCCCTGCATCGGGCTCTCTGCTCAGCAGGGAGCCTGCTTCCCCCTCTCTCTCTGCCTGTCTCTCTGCCTACTTGTGATCTCTCTCTCTCTGTCAAATAAATAAAAAATCTTAAAAAAAAAAAAAAGAAAACTAATTAAAAAATGCTATGATTTCAAGTATTTCTTCTTTTCTTTTTTTTTTTGAGAAAACTACTATCATCACTTCAATGTTCTTCTTGTCTAATATATGCATCTAAGGCTTCGCTTTCTAAGAGTGGTTTCAATTAAATCCCACATAATTTAATTTATAGTTTTGCATTATCATTCAGGTCTAAATATTTTCTAATTTCCATCACCATTTCCACTTGAAATGTTGCATGAGTGTGAGCAGGGTTTGGGGCGGGGGGAGGGTATCAGAAGGAGCTGGGGGAGAGGGGCAGAGGGAGAAGGAGAGAGAGAACCCTAAGCAGCCTCCACACCCAACATGGAGCCTGACTCAGGGCTCAATCTCATCACCCTGGGATCATGAGCTGAGCTGAAATCAAGAGTTAGGTGCTTAACCAACAGAGCCACTTAGGCGCCCCTATGATTTCTTAAAATCCAGGAGTTATTTATAAATTTATTCCCAAATACGTGGTGATTTTTTCCCCTACGTTTTCCTAATTTTTAATTTTATTGCATTGTAGGCACATGCATGATCTGTATGCTTTATTTTATGCCTAAATATGTTGCCATTTGTTAGTAGTTCCTTATATGTTTGAAAAAAAAATACTTTAATTCTTGGGTAGAAGTTTATATATATGTCAACCTTGTAACTCCTTCTAATAGATCTTGTATGTACTTAATGTATACATATAATGAATATTATACATAGGCATTTATATATATAAATGTACATATACACATATATATAATTTGTATATGGTAAATCTGAAAATTGCATAAAGAAGTATGTTAGATTATACCATGATAATTATAGATTTTATTTTTATTTTTTGTAAATCAGTCCAATTTTGCTCCATATATTTTGGAGCAACACTATTGAGTACATACTGGTGAACTGCTCCTTTAATTAATTTGCTATAACCTTCTCTTTCCTTAAGAATACTTTTGGCTTTAAAGCCTATTTTGTTTGATATTATTATAGTGGCATCAGCTTTCTTTGTTTAGTATTTACTCAAAAAAATACTCCATTCTTTTACGCTCACATTTTTGTGTTTTTTATGCTTTAAGTAGGTCTCTTATAAATAAAACACAGGCAGATGGATTATTTCTTAATCTACTCTAAGAATTCTTGCCATTTAACTTGCAAATGTAGTCAATTTACTTTGGATTTATTTCTACCATTCTTTTAACTTTTTAAGGTCTCTTAAAACTTTTAAAACTTTTTTAAACTTGAGTTTTGAGATCATCATAAATTGATGTGAAGCTATATCTTTCAATCGATTTCTCTCAATGATAATTATCAGCATAGCTATCGTACAATACCTCAACTGGGAAATTGACAGTGATACAAACCATTGACTTTATTCAATTTTCACTAGTTTTACATGTGCGTGTGTGTGTGTGTATATTCAGGTATATGAAGTTTTATCCTATGTATGGATGGTCCAACTACCACCACAGTCAAACAGAGAGCAGTTCCATCCCCAAAATTCCTCTGCTACTCACACTCATCTCTTTCTCTCCCCGTTCCCTCCCATTCCTAGAAACCTTTAATCTGTTCCCCATTTCTATCATTTTGTCATTTCAAGAACATCATATAAGTGGAATCATACAGTGTATATGATTTTAAGTTTGCCTTTTTTCACCCAGCATAATTCTTATACCTAAGACCCAAACAAATGGCTGTGTATATTGATATTGTTTCTTTTTTTCCAGTGGCAAGGAGACAGTAGATATTCTAATTCAAAAGGAAGGAAAATGATTCTTCCCCTCTATTCTTTATTGAAACCAACTCCAATGTGGATTTCCCCACAATATCTCTGCCAATCTACTTTCAAGGATACCAGTGACCTCCATATCGCTAAATACAATGGTGATTTCTCAGGCTTTATCTTACCTGGCCTATCAGCAGCATGAAAAATAGTTGATCACTCCTTCCTTCTAGAAACACTTTCCTCATTCGGTTATCAGAACATGACACTCTCTTATTTCTTTACTTATTTCACTAACTGGTCCTTTCTCAGTCTCTGTAC
>CM052883.1:103690832-103788448 GCA_028534135.1 Potos flavus | reverse complement strand
GCAGAGAGGCAGGCAGAGAGAGAGGGGGAACAGGCTCCCCGCTGAGCAGAGAGCCCGATGCGGGGCTCGATCCCAGGACCCTGAGATCATGACCTGAGCCGAAGGCAGAGGCTTTAACCCACTGAGCCACCCAGGCGCCCCCACAACCTGTGTTCTAATACACCAGAAAATCTTGTCCGTTCTACCTTTAAGGCATATTCTGTAACAAATGACATTTCTCCATCCCCACTACCAGGCTAGTCAAAGCCATCATGATCTTCTGACTGAACACTGTAGTATCCTCATCCACCTCCCTGTTTCCATCCTTTCTTTTTATGATTTATTCTTAACCCAGCAACCTGAATGAAAGCATAAGTCAAATCATTTTACCTCTAGTGACTTCCCCTCCCTCAGAGACAAAAGACAAGAAAATTTACAGAAGAAGAAAATTTCCTGGCAAGCTCTGCCCTAGATGTTCTCCTTGACATGTTCCCATCCTTCCCTGGGTCTTTGTTTAAATTTGATCTCAGTAAGGCCTTCTCTGACTACTGAATAAGAAGTTAGGAGGTCCATCTCTGCCCTAGCACTTCCTAGCCTTCTCTGCCAGTTTTATTTTCCTCCTCAGCACTCATTCTCATATATGATATGATATACTCAGAAACCCTTAATTTGCACAGGTCCCTTCCAAGATCCTGCACCTTATTTTCTATTCTTTCTCTTAAAGACAGTTCCCAAATTATTTAAGCTTCAGGTACTGTAAAACTTGGATCTGCTTTACTTGTTTGTCTGCCTCCTTCCATATGAGTGTAAGCTCAATGAGGACAGGAGTTCCCATCATTTTGGATTATTTCTGCATCTATAGCACAAAGGAGTATCTGGCATGGTATGGGGCAAATATTTGTTGAATCAGCTAATAAAATCAGTAGAAAACACAAAGAAAAAGGCCAATGAATATGACCCTATAAAAGAAATAGCTTTATGTATTTTTAAAAGCACAATAAACAGAATTAAATGTTAATCAGCAATATAGGAAAATATTTGCCACAACTCTGACAGACAAAATTTGAATGCCCTTAACAGGCCAAACAAACAAACTTATGTCCATGTAAATGGACAAGATGAATTCTAATTATTCTATAGGAAACTACATAAGCAGTATTTGCCAGCTTTAATAAAATGATGCCTTTGTGCCCTTACAATAAAGATTCATGTAGTTTAGATGGAAGAAGCCAATAACTGATAACTAAATTACTTTGTTCAGTATTTACTCTTTTTAATATTCTTATGTTGGTTCTATTCCAGGGTGTCTGGAACAGACCGATGAGACACTGTGGACCACTCTGATAAAACAGAAGCAGTCACATGGCTTGGGACTTTGCATTTTCCAAGGAGTAGACAAATACATTTTTTCTATTCTTAATACAATAGTAATTGTAAGAGTATTTATTAATGTTGAATAAGAAAATGATTGGTTATGAATCACAAGCTACAAAACCAGGGGGCTGCTTTTGTACTGCTGCTTTTAATTATAAGCAACATTCATATACTTTTTCTAATATAGCCCTAATTCCAGTAGAATTGCTGGTTTGTTTATTTATAGCATATATTCTTTAAACAATTACCTAGAATAGTTAAACATTCTTAAATTGGTTATGTTACTGCTATTTCAGAATTTTCTGCTTTTCTTCTTTTTTAAATAACATTTATTTAATTCTTTTCTGATTATAAAAATAACTTGTTAATTCATTGTAAAGTAAATGATAATATAGAGGAATACAAAGAAGAAACTCTCCCCTATTCTCACCATATAAAGTCTCTATTTTTTAATATTTAGTGTACTTAATATTAAAGTACTTTATTAAATATTAAATATTAAAATACTTCAGTGTATTTAGTTTAAATTTTAAACTTTATTTCAGCAAAGCTAGGATCTTACCCTAAATATTATTTTGCTTCTTGATTTTGTTCAATTTTATATTGTGAGCATTTTCTCATATTGTATGTTTCTCAAAAATATAAAAACTCAATAGTTTTAATTTTATAAATGCATTGTATCTTATTTATATTGTAAAACTGACATGTATCCCTTTTTCATATAGACCCAAATGTAACTAAGGTCTAACACAATAGTCTGTAAGTAATCAGAATCTAAGCTTTCATTTGGATGAAATCAGAGCTAAGGACCATTTTCATTTAATTGCTCTATCTGCAATACAAGGAGTCAGTCAGGCTGCATAACATGCATCAGCCTATTGCTCTTTTTGGTAATCCTGGCTCAGACTTGGAACCTGTTTATCAGAGGTTGTAAACTAATGAGCCTCCCAAATACAGTGAGATATCATAGCTCAACTAATCGGCATCCTTTTGATAATGAAATCATACACGTCCAGCCCTAGCCTTTGATGGTCTCTCTGAATGAGCAAGACTATTTGTGACATTTTTTAACATCTGGAAGATACTAACAAGCCAGTGACCTTTCCAATGTCTTCTCAAACTTAAGAAAAATTTTTAATAAGTAGCTAATATTATAGAAAGGCCAAATTGATATAATAAGAAACCAAGACCATAAATAATATACTGCCAGTGCTTTCCAGAAAAGTCTGGAATTTCTACTACCTAGGACAGCAAATCAATTCTAATAGACTGTCTCTAAAACTCCCTCATTGTTCCCAAGGACTTTGCCCTGTGCTTACCAGGGTTCTGCTCCCTGTTTGACCTAAAACATTTAAGAAAAATACTCATGTGTAAACATCAACAACTAGTCTAAGGAAAATGCCACATTATAACTTTCAGTAGCTACAAATACCAATGCAAGAATGAGGATGGGGGCACCTGGGTGGCTCAGTCAATTAAACATCCAACTCTTGATCTCAGCTCAGGTGATGACTTCAGGGTCATGAGATTGAGCCCTGCATCAGGCTCTGCCAAGCTGGGCATGGGGCCTGCCTAAACTTTTCTCTCTCCCTCTTCCTCTGCCCCTCTCCCCTCCAGTGCATGCACACTCACTCTCTGTCTCTCTAAAAAAAATGTTTAAAAATCTTTGTACACTTCTAGTGTTCCTAACTCAGATGCCCACCATTTTGTCCAATCTAATTAAAAAGGACATTGTATCACTTTTAAAATGAAGGGCTATTTTAGATTTCTCATATAGCTTATTCTAAAAGAGAAATCACTTTAAAGTTTTTTGGCTTTTTTCTCTCACGTTCCCTTATGAATTCATTATTTTTAGAATAGTCACAGACTGTATAGATTTGTCCCAAGTATACGACGAAGTTTTATTTTTAAACGATCTGAATCAACTGAAAATAATGTTTAGATCCTAAATTGTGAGGGATTAGAATTCTCAAAAATGTTTATATTGAAATTTTGAATAAAACACTCAGCATTCACTCACATACAAGCTATGTTAGCCAAGATGCAATGAAATTGCTCAGAAAATTACTTTTTAATAACTATTTGCCTAATGCGCTTATCTTTAAAGACCAATATTGCTCACAAAATTTTCCAACTGAAGTCTAACCTCTGATATTTTGAGTATTAGGGATCTGAAAGATTGAGTTTCTATGTGAAGTTCACTCAATAAAGGCCAACCCTGGCAGTTTTATAGCTGAAACTTATACCATTCATGTTTAAAAAATGCAGTTTATTGTCTGTCAGTCAATGGGTGAAATTAGTCAATGTCCAGTCAGTATATATGTGTGTGTGCAGAATATACATATACGTATAGATGTATAAATATATATATATACACACATATATTCTGAATATACCATGAATTTTGCTTGAGAAGACAGAAATTAAAGTTTAATAAATGTATTCTATATGACAGTGTAGTGAACATAAACTATTGCATCTGTCTGATAACTCCCTGAGGCAGACAGATTCTTCCCTCTGCTATCTGCTCCCAAGAGGCTAACCTGTGCGAATGGCATCAACAGAATCCTGTGCCCTTGGGCTTGCATGTTGTTTTAACCAATGGCAAGTTCTGACAGGATATGGGAGGGAAGGTATGGAAGGTATGTATTTCCTGGTTCTTTCCCCCTGAGGTCGCTATGGCCATGTCTCTGAACAAAAGGTTACCACTACTCTAAAGGGAGCCTGAGCTATCCAACGATCTCATTCTGGGCTCTAGTAAACCCTCCTCCTCTCATCCTTAATAGTCTACAGATATGGCTAGTCCAGGTTTGTGCATGATCCCTTACAATTCTACAACTCACCCACATTTTTTTGGTTAGCCACTTTCTGTAGAAACCTTTCTTGAGTTATCGTCATTTGTGTGGGTCATGTGATTTCTGCTGAGGTCCTATTATGTCTCCTTTTCAAGAATTACTACTTTCCTGGGAAATATCCCCATGACCATATTAGTACATGAACTCACCCACTGCCAAAATTGACCGGGTATAGAAAAAAAACACCAGAACTAAAATGAGCAAAGAAGACTCCCTTCTAGAAATTTGGAAATGAAATTAATAAATTACAACTCAGTTTGACTATTACTTTGAGCAGAAGAAACATCGACCCCAAGCTTTTGGCAGGTACAAGCACTTAGCCCTTAAGGAATGAGAAGAAAGCCAAAGAGATGAGAGGTACAAGATCTTTGGTTTTCAAATCCCTGATTCCAGGTTTTCCTGAGGCCAAGTTTTATTCTTCTCCATGGCTTCTGAGATGTGCCAATGTGTTCTCACAATTGCCTCCCTTTGACTTTACACCTAGTTTAAGATGGGGTTCTGCTACTTGGAACAAAAGATCCCACATATAGCCAGCACCATGCTTAATGTCTTCACATTAAATTCTCATTTGTAGCTCTTGACTCCATAAAAGCCCTTCAGGGAACCTGTTGGTATTTTCCTTTACAAGACAAAAACTAAGGCTCAAAAAGGTTAAGTACCATAGTCAAGATCATACAGCTAGTAAATGACAGAGGTGAGATTTGCACCCAAAATCACAAACTCAATTATATTAAAATGCATTCTTCACAGCAAAATTTTACTGGTTTTGGAGAGGTAAAAGCACGCATTTCCACCATGTTTAACCAGAAGTTGAGTTAACTTTCTAACATGCTAATCTATCATGCCACTTTTTTTCTTTGCTAAGGAATATTTCAATGGCTATTACTACTACTCCAACATAGCTTAGAAAGACTGGCATGCTACAGCCCCTGTTTGCCTCTCCAGCTTTTTGTCTCATGCATCTTCATCCCACCTACTCTGTACTCCAGCCAGCCTGAACATGTTTCAGTTCTTTAAAAGCACCATGAGCTCTCTGATAGTCACTCCCCCATACATACATTTCTTTCTTTCCATGAGTAACTTTTTCTGATCTCATCTTAGCCATCATTTCCTAAAGGAATGATTTGTTCCTCCCACACCTTACCAGGTCTACATCAGGTACCATGCCTGTGTGCTCCTGTACTGTCCTGAGCTTCCTGTGTCAGATCCCTAATTCACTGAAATGCATCTTACACTCCTGTGAGCAAGGTCACATCTTCCTATTGTATCCACTGTACAGAACCCAGTGCCTGGTATGGAACTAGTATTCAACGATTATTAAGTGAGTGAATGAATTTATGGTATTACTCTGGAATGTATTACCCTCTCTTAAAAAAATGTATAATTATTTTTCAATCAAATTCTAAAATTTAAAATATCTCTAGTGCTAAGACTATTAATCAATGCAATTTTTCCTGTGTTTACTCTCTATTCCTCACTCATGTTTTATTCAAACCACCTGGAATTTTAATTGAGATTAATATTTTTACATGTCTGCACATTTTTAGAAATCCTTTAACAAGAGAATGACTATTATACCAAATATTGTTTAAGCTAGTTATTAAACTTTATATGTTTTTACAAGGTTTTATCATCCCTGCTTTTTCTCTTCTATCTTCCTCTTTCTCTTCATCTCTGATTGATTGATTGATTCTTTGATTTTGGCCTAGCAAACAAATTTTTCCAAAACTCACTGCATGTTTGAAAAGTTCTCTGCTGTACTCTATTAAAAATAAGACAACAGGCCCAATATAAAGTATCTTATGCTAAGTTTCATGTCACCAAACCAAAACAATTTAATTATCATTTTGGCTCTCTTGGAAATGGAATCTGAAACCAGTCAACCAGGAAGTACGTGATCAGTTCTAGTTAGGTATCTGCCTGACAGACCCCAACCATCTCCTAAAGGAAAGTGACCCTGCAATAAGAAACTCACTTTTTACCCTCGTATAACTTCCTTGCTCCTTCTCCTTTCTGCCTATAAACGTTTTCATTTTTGTATATTTTGTATAGCTTCTTAGATGGATGCTAGATTGGATGCTGCCTGATTCAAATCAATTTTTTTTTCTTTGCTCAAATAAACTCTTTAAATTCTTAAGTTGCCTCACTTTATCTTTTAATAGCTCTTACTTTTTAATACTATCTGAGTATAGAATTCTAGATTCAAAAGCATTTCCATTCAGAACTTTGAAGAGTCTGACCTAGGTTTTCTCCTAGTATTCCAAGTTAAACGTGACACTAAAACCAGTTTGATTCTAATTTTTATAAATAATCTAATATTTCTCCCTAGAAACTTTTAGGACTTTTTTTCCTTTCTCCTTGAAGTTCACAACTCTTGCCAAGAAATATCCCGGCTTGGATCAGTTTCCCTTACACATGCTTGGCATGTTGCATAAGCCTCACATCCAACGGCATGCATGTTCAGTTCAAGAAATATTTTATTAATTCGTTCTTTCAATTTTTCTTCTTAATCATTCTCCCATACTCTTTTTTAATTCTATACCCTGGGAAATTTCCTCCAGATAACTGATAGTCTTGGCTCTGTCCATTCCATCAACTCAGCCTTTGTTGTGTTTTATTTCAGCAATTACATGTTTAATGTGTTTGTGCTCTTTCCTGTTCTCTGATTACCTGCTTTTCATGCTAGTCGGTTCTTATGTTTATGAATGCAATATTTTCTTGAATTTCTCTGCATTTATTAAATTCTGAAAATTATCTTTAACCTTTTGTGTTATCTTTGCTTTTATTGTGATTGTTTGATTTCTTTTTTATACTATCAGGCTGTTAGTTTTTCCCCAAATGTTTTATGATCTGCGGTTACTGATTCATATTTATGAATGAAAAAAGCAGCTGATTGGCTTAACTAGTTAGTATGAGTTTCCTCAGAATTTGCCTGTTATCATTTTCACAAAAGTTAGTCCCTAACATGAGAGGGCCAACTGCGGGCTCGGGGCTTTGTGGGCAAATGGGGATAGCATAGTCAGATGGATTTCCTTTAGAGTATGTGGTGAGAACAAGCCAGTGAGCCAGGACCCTTTTGATTGTCAAAATAAGGAAATATTTACTATGGAAGGAGTAGATCTAACTACTCTTACTATGTTCTTTTCACTTCCTTCTTTCCTTCCTTCTTTCCATACTGGATCATAGAGTTTGTTTATTTTCTGCTTCTTGGTGTTGTTCTAGCTTGCTCATATGCTGGCATTTACTCCAGATATAGCTCCTCTTGTCAGCAATTCTGCACAAGTGTCTTCAGTGTGTGCCCCTCCCCCCCAGCCCCAACCTACCCTGCTTGCTTTCCATAATGGTAGCCAGAAATCAGCTTCCTGGCCTAGAATTCCTTCTGTGATTAGCCATATCATCTTCCTAATTCCACCTTGCATGGTACGAGCCCTCTGTCTCTATAACATGGCCACCTATCTTAGTGACCCTTTCCCTGGCAAACCTGTGGGTTCTCTCTCAGTCTACCGGGTACTCACTAGGAGCCAATGGAAGTTTGGGTTCTCTGTCCACTCCTGCTCAAACACAAGGCTGCTTTGTCACACAACTCCAGGGGGTACCATTCCCATTATTTTTTTACTATAAATAATGCCTTTGGATGCCATGACACCTGCTCCGCTGTCCCTTCCATTTTTGTGGTTTGAGATATCTCTGCAAGGCCTCACTTCAGAAAATTTTAGACAAAAGCAACTCACAAGCCTTATTCTTGAATCTTCCCATTACTAGCATCATTTCGATGCTGAGTCCAGAGAGACAAAAAACTTTAGAGACAGAATCAAAAAGTGGATGTCACTTAAGAATCAAAGTAGCTATCATTTAAATACCTATTAGAATTGTAGCCCTACAGGTGAAAAAAAAAAAAAAAACATGACAAAAGTCCAGACCAAGATGAAGCAAAAAAGGATTTGAATTTGATCAAGTGGTAAAGCTGCTTGGATGGGAATTACAAATTTACATCAGATTTCATAAATAACTAATGTGTGATTTGAGTCCAGCAGATGTGGGCTATGCAATAAATATGTTTGAGGACTATGAATTTGTCCCTAAGTGTAATACATTTTCATTAGCAAAATCACCTGAGATACCTAATACCCTACATTTCCTGCCTAGAAAAGAGAGGAAGAAAGAAAGAGGAAAGGAAGGAAGGAAGGAAGGAAGGAAAGAAGGAAGGAAGGAAAGAAGGAGAAAGAAAGAAAGAAAGAAAGAAAGAAAGAAAGAAAGAAAGAAAGAAAGAAAGAGAAAGAAAGAAGAGAGAGAGAAAGAAAGAAAGAAAGAGAAAGAAAGAAGAGAGAGAGAGAGAAAGAAAGAAAGAAAGAAAGAAAGAAAGAAAGAAAGAAAGAAAGAAAGAAAGAAATCATTAATACACAACCTTAGCAAGCTGAGAATTTTATCCTAAATTCACTCGAAAAAGTAACCCCAACTACTTGGGATAGTTTAACTATTTTTATGGTGAACGCCTTACCCTTGAGGAGCTTTAGAATTAAATATAGCTGTAGTTATCAGACTTCAGCATGCATCAGAATGACCTGCAGGTCTTATTAAAACACAAATTGCTGAGTCTCATGACAATTTCAGATTCAGGAGGTCTGGGGTGGGGCCTGACAATTTGCATTTCCAGCAAGTTCTAGGTGATGCTGATGCTTCCGGTTCTGGGATCACATTTTAAGGACTAAAAAGCAGAAATGGAAGTGAAAGTAAAACTAGTAATATTAATATTTTGTGTTATATTTGGGAATAATCTTTAATTGCTTATAATCTTTAAGAGATTTTAGAATATTAGAGCATCTAAAGATCAGCGTTATACTTCCAATTTAAATATGCAATTAAGTTATTGATTTAGACTTAGAGGTACAAGGTTTAGGTTGAGAGGTACAAGAATGTTTGAACAGATGTGAAAACAGTATTAGAATATTTAAGAGATTTAAAATTGTTATAATCCAATAACCAAAATACATATACATTTAATTCATGAGATTTTCAAGATGTGTTTTGGCACTTGGGAAGGTTTGCTTGTTAGACAAAGTACTTAAAGACAAAACCAAATATACTAAATATGTGCATGCAGTTTCAAAGTGCTTAAGAGACTTTAATTAACCAAATTGTAAAAATCTCTCTTAAAAGTGATGTTAAAATTTGCCATACTAGTAAACATAGAAATAAGTAAAATTATAAGATTTGTAATTTGGACTTCAATGTATAAGGAAGAGCTAGATTCATTTTAAAATATCAGTGAAACAAGTAAGAGTTTAAAACAAAAAGCTTCTGGCTAATATTTTCTGTGTATAAATGCCACTGTCGAGGATGTCACACCCACATTGAAGCCCCCAAATTACATGAGAGATTCTTTTGTGTTCCCATCTACTTCCCCTCTTCAGTACTATTCATGGGGTTTGGGAAAGAGGTGTGTTAGAATGAGCTGCTTCTAACATTTTCATTCTAGCTACTTCCCCCTCCCTCATTCAGGGATCAGAGTGAGAAGTACTCTTTCCACTGGATTACATCACCTATCAATCTTACCCTCCTCATACCTGAATCCTTATGAGGAGCTGAGATACTGCCCAGTTTGCTGGTCTAACAGTGTTAGCTCCAGCAGGGGCAACTCAAATTTTTAAGATTTGAGTTGTGGAAAACTTCAAGTGTCACAGCTACACAGGGTAGTATCACATAGTACCACTCCGTCCTGTAAGCATAATTAGTATGTCCCAGGTTTCCTCAGCTTATAATACCAATAAAATCATATTTATATTAGTCCTTCAAAATCTTGTGTTTCCCTGTCCTCTCCTTGTTTGCCAGAAATTCCAGTATTTTCTCAATGTTTCCATTTTTAACTATTTCTGAGACTCCATGCCTATAAATCATTCCTAGTGACTCTCAGTGCTCATTGGGAGAGTAGGAATTTAGGTACCCTCCTTAGGGTTGGGCTTCAAAACAACAGCATCAGTGATGGTTCTGTGGGAAACTGATCAGCACTAGTTAACTGCTAGGGACAACCCTACAGAGCCTTTCAAAGTGAGGGAGAATCCTCTCTTCTTCTGTGTTGTACAAAGTCAAGGTGTCCTTCAGCCAAGCTACACAGGCCCCAAAGTGTTATAGATCACCTGTATATACAAAAACATTTGAGCAAATGCACATGCACACACAAGCCATTTCCCTTGGGGAGCACGTGTGCAGTCAGACACTAGGGTGGTTCCTGGTGTCTGCTCTACCTGGAATCAAAAACCACCATTTCTTTCCAATCCTTAAACTTTGCCTCTCCAGATGCACACAGGTTCAGACTCCTTATTCTCATGTAGAAAATATTGTCCTTCTTGCAATCAGTATACAGTTGGCAGCCACTCCCATCCAGCAGATATATTTATATATATAACATTTATGGGGGAGGGGTCAGATTTCCAGTCTTTTTCTGCCCCCAGAGAAACTTATGAGTCTCATGTGTAACCTGCTGGATATAAAACAACATTTGAAGGAAAGGACACAACAAACTCTGCCCACTAACAGTATGTAGTGGTTATACATATAAATATAGAAATGTGACACATACCTCATCCAGAGCCAACAGACTGTGCTCTCAAAACCATCTCACAGCTAACATGAGCATCACATGCATATGTGAATATTTTTATAAAACATTTCACTTGGCCACAGGGAAGTTAAATCTCATCCTTAAAACTATACACTGGAGATAACTTACTTTGGTATTTAACTAGTTTTATCTCTAAACTTATTTTCAAATATGCACACCTCTGTGTATTTATTAACCAACAAGTTAACCAAAAGACACAACAGTTGTAGAAACTGATCCTGAGATGGTGTTCATGACATAATTGTAAAAAATTGATCATTCTTCCCTAGGTGCTAAATTTATTATCAGAGAAATATGATATAGACTAATAGTTTATTATCATTTTACGTGATAATAGCAGCAAACTGAGAAATACCATTCTTACATTTTTCTTTTTCTAGTGGCAAGAGCATATATCTTGAAAAGAAAAAAACAAAAGGAGGTGTATCAGTTAAAATGTTTTTACTTGCAAGGAATAGAAAATACAACTTACTTAACAAATAAAGGTATTGATTGTCATGTAACCAAAGTCCAGAGGAAGGGCGGACTTCAGAGCTAGTTGACTTATGGCTCCTTTTGTTATTATGATCTCTTGTTCATTTCCTTTTTCTGCACTCACAAATACATACCAGCTTAATCCAAAGGCTAGTCCCGTTTTGCTTTCCTGAGATGGTTGCCATCAACAACTGGGGCTATATATCTCTTTGTTCAGCAAGAATAGTAGAAAAAAAATTCTCTCTCAAAACGCTTAAAATTAAAGATCTTCCCATCAGCCATCTTGGACCAATTTAAGTCACCAGCCCAGTCCTGAACCAATACAAGCCAGGGTTTTGCCCTGAACCAGTGAGGTTAAATCTGCATCTATTACAACTTCCCTAATGGCAGGAAAGACTTGCTGTGTCTGCTAAAAACACAGATTTATGAGACCCCCCAACTCAGACCTACTAAATCAGAATTTCAATAGAGAGTCTGATAATCTATACATTTAAAAAGATTTTCAGGTAAGTTTTACAATCCGGGGAATTTGGGAAACCTGCAAATGGGTCAGAATCTACAACTGGAGTTGGGATGAGGTCAGCTCTCCGAGTCATACAGGGTACATGCAGATACCTCAACAGTTTGAAGTTCAGATAGCATGGAGGAAACCAGAATAGACCCTAGATACCTAGTTGTGGTAGCAACTAGAGCAGCTAATTTTATCTTCTTAGTTCTTTACTCTGAGTTCTTCCCCCTCAGTGATATCTTTCCTATTCTACCTCCACAGGTGCTTCCCCCCCACCCCCACCATGGCATCATTTCTCATACCAACTCCAATTACGGGTACCAGGTTGGGAGCACCTCACTGAAAATATTGGAACCTAAGGGTCATCACTGGATAGAAATTTTTCTCCAGACTTCCTCTATACTCAGCCACCTCAGTAGGCTGGACAACTCAAATGCAAAGGTAATCAAGAAAGAGTGAATCTAATGTTCCTAACAAATTGAAACTCTCTTCACATTTTCCATAAAGGGACAAGAAATCATCTAGCCTTTCTGTGAAAATTGCCACTTGACCCAGGGGAATGACTGCATGTTTAATATCTCCAGATAGGGGCATCTGTTTTATTATTCTTTGTTGAGTGGCCCTTTTACAATTCAGTATACAGCCATTTTATTCATCTTTGTGCAAAATTCCTTTTCTCACTGAAGCTCTAGACAATTCACATGAAAATATTTTCTTATGAATGCTGATTATTTTATAGATATTACATAAGTAGAAAACACACTATAACATATGTTCGTAGACAAAAAAAAAAAAATGAGTCCATGTATAACTGAGGAAGCTTTCTCTAATTAATATCATGTTCTTTGCACAGTCCTTGACCAGCCACAATGGATTTTTGTGAATTGAATTAGCTATTTACTATTGTCCCTCTCCCCAACTTATTTTTATCTTTCCTTGCTAACAGGCAAACTTCATGGTATAATGTCTGTGTTTTTAATTTTCCTAAAATGAAAACTCTATTTGGAAAGGGATTTTGTCTATTTTGTTCATGTCTATTTCCTGTGTCTAGAGGAGAACCAGGTGCTCAAAACACATATAATTAAGTCAATCACCTCCATCTCCTGTCCAGCCCCACTGCCATTGCCTTAGTGCCATTACGGTCTCTTACAGGGGTCAGCAAACAGTAACCTGTGGCTTAGATCCAGCCTGCTGCCTGATTCTGTAAATAAAGTTGTACTGAAACAGAGCCACACCCATTTGTTTACATAGGATTTATGGCTGCTTTCACACTACAACAGCAGAGTTGAATCTTTGCGACAAAGACAACATCTAGATCGCAAACCTAAAATATTTACTATCTGACTTTTATAGAAAACGTCTTCCAATGCTGGGTCAATTGGCAACAGTTTATAAGTCATCTTTTCACCCAGCACTGTCACCTCCTTTCTTATACACTCATACCCCAGGTGTCTTCTTCACTGGCCCCAAAGAAATCGTTCTAAAATACATATATGAATTTGTCAGTTCTCTGACTCCTTCCCTGAAATATTCATCAGCTGAACCCTGTGGTAATTTTTTATGCAGCAACAGAAAACTAATATACCATGTTAACGGAAAAAAAGAGAATTATTTAAAGTTTTGCTAAGTGTTGGGAAGACATTTATTTGGAATGACAGTACCTATCTTTTAATCACTGCAATCAGAACATTCTATGTACAGTCCTCAGGTTCTCAAGTATCAGACCCTTTATGATGAGAATATCCCAAGAGATAAGTTCAGAGTCTCTATAAATGTAGAGTGGTCAACTGGGTTTTTTTGAGCCAAGGAAGTGAGGATGGATTAACATTTGTGTAGTTTGGATCAGATAGCTTTATATTCTTGAGTTCAAGTTTTCTTCAGAGTCAACTGGACAATTAAGCAAGTGGTTCAGATATCTGCAAGAGCCCAATTTAAATTCTTGCAGTGCCAAGGTTGAAAATAGTATTAGGTCAAATGGTAAAATCTAGAAAGGGAAGAAAATTCTGACCTTGAAGTGTAAATTTAGAGGTTGTTGTATCAGTCAGGAAAATATGTTATATTGTAGTAACATACAATCTCCAACTCATATTTTACAAAAATAAAAGTTGAATTCTTGCTCAGATGCTAGGTCTATCATTGTTTGGCTAGAGCTCTGCTCAACTTTCACATGTCCTGAGGCATGGAAGGCATGGCAAAACATGCACTGGTGGTTGAAGTTCCTGAATAGAACAGACACGCATCACTTGTGTACACATTTCATTGATTAAAACAAGTCATGTGGCCTGTATTAGTTCTTCAGAAAACAGAACCAACAGGGTATGTGCGTGTGTGTATGTGTGTGTGTAGAGACTGATTTATTTTAAGAAATTGGCTCACACAATGTGGAGACTGGTGAGTCCCAAATCTGCAAGGTAGGCTGGCAGGCTGGAAAGAATTGATGTTGTAACGTAAGTCCAAAGGCAGTCTGTTAGCATAATTCCTTTTTTAAGGCCTTCAGTTGTTTGGACAAGGCCCACCATATTATGCAGAATAATATGCATTCTTACTCAAAGTCTTAGTTTATCTCAAAGTCTACTGATTTAAGTGTTAATCTCCTCTGAAAAATACCTTCACAGAAACATCTAGAATACTGTTTGGCCAAATACCTGGGACTATGACTAGCCAAGCGACCCATGAAATTAACCATCACATGGCCCCATACCTAACTTTTTAAAATTTTAATTCAATTAGCCAATATATAGTAAGTAGATCATTAGTTTCAGATGTAGGGTTCAGTAATTCATCAGTTGCATATAACACCCAGTTCTCATCACATCACGTGCTCTCCTTAATGCCCATCACCCAGTTACCTTATGACCCCACCCACCACCATTCCAGCAACCCTCAGTTTGTTTCCTACAGTTAAGAGTCTCTCATGGTTTGTCTCCCTCTCTGATTTCTTCCCATTCAGTTTTCCCTCCCTTCCCCTATGATCCTCTGCACTATTTCTTATATTCCACAAAGGCAATTCCATATAATTGCCTTTCTCTGATTAATGTATTTTGCTCAGCATAATACCCTCCAGTTCCAACCACATTGATTTAAATGGTAAGATTTCATTGTTTTTGATGGCTGAGTAATATTCCTGTGTGTGTGTGTGTGTGTATACATACACACCATATCTTCTTTATCCATTCATCAGTCAATGGATATCTGGGCTCTTTCCATAGTTTGGCTATTGTGGACATTGCTATTATGAACATTGGGGTGCACATGCCCCTTCTGATCACTACAGTTGTATCTTTGAGGTAAATACTGGTAGTGCAATTTCTGGGTCATAGAGTAGCTCTATTTTTAACTTCTTGAGGAACCTCCATACTGTTTTCAAGAATGGCTGTACCAGCTTGCATTCCCACCAACAGTGTAAGAGGGTTCCTCTTTCTCTATATCCTTGCCAAAATTTGTTGTTTCCTGACTTGCTATTTTTAGCCATTCTGACAGGTGTGAAGTGGTATCTCATTTTGGTTTTGATTTGTTTTGCCCTGATGCCAAATGATGTTGAGTATTTTTTCATTTGCCTGTTGGCCATTCGTATATCTTTGGAGAAGTGTCTGTTCATGTCTTCTGCCCATTTCTTGACTGGATTATTTGTTTTTTGGGTATTGAATTTGATATGTTCTTTCTAGATCTTGGATACTAGCTCTTTATCTGATACGTCATTTGCAAATATATTCTCCCATTCAGTAGGTTGCCTTTTAGTTTTGAAGACTGTTTCCTTTGCTATGCAAAAGTTTTATCTTGATGAAGTCCCAATAGTTCATTTTTGCTTTTGTTTTCCTTGCCTTTGGAGATGTGTATAGCAAGAAATTGCTACAGCTGAGGTCGATGAGGTTGCTGCCTGTGTTCTCCTCTAGGATTTTGATGGATCCCTGTCTCACACTTAGGTCTTTCAATTGCCCCCATGCCTAATTTCTCAGGAAGTAAGGAACTACAATTCTACCATAGGTTTGGAAGGTAAGGAGCCAGAAACACTTGGTGAACAACATTAAAGAAAAATCCAACCAATCAAGAAAGCTAGAGAGACCTGTTTTGCCACATATCTGTTTCCCTGAGCAGGACAAAAAACTAGACACTGATGAGTCAGCTATTGGGACTAAAAATAAATTAAGATTAAATATCTAGTGAGAAGCTGGAGAGATTTGGGCATAATATGTATAGACCAACTGTAAGGACAGATGCAGCTCTGAACTTCATGGTTACCTGGCACAAGATTTGTTTGAAGACCTCAAGAAGGTGATTTAATTGGGGAGAAAGAGGGCAGACAAATTGGGATTCAGAGGGATATGGAATATTTACACTCAGAAATTCACAGAGTTCGTCTACTTTCATAGCTCTTTCTTAATTGGTAAAATCCTGTCAACACCTTTCCCTAAGAAATTATAAAGACCTTTAACCAAGGAGGTTAGTCTGCTTTGACATGAGAATAAATGCCCTCCTGCACTTTGTTTTACTGGAGGAAAATTATGTCCTAGGTCTTAAAATATCAAAGGTTGGTTTATTTATTTTTTTATTATTTGATTTCTTCTTCTTAGTGAAAATTTAACGATGATAAATTTAAATACTTCAAAAATCTCATAGCTTTTAAAAAGCTGAAAGACAAAATGTATATAATGCTAATAAATTAGGTTACTTACAAAATCTATGAAAGTACTATAATAATGTTTAAGTCATCTCATGGATAAAATTATAGCATATACCTTATTTAAATAATATAAATATATACAAAATACATACTTAATATATGATTAAATGTTAAAATACGTATATTTGAAAAGGTAAAGGTAGGTTCACAATCATAGCTCTCTCATTTAGTTGGAAGACATAGGGCTTGGAAATTATGATTTTCCCATTTCAAAGTAGTTTTGAAATAACTCTATTTTATACCAATATCAATACTAAAAACAATATAACAATATAACTATCTTTCTCCTCAATAAAATCTGCAAGTAAAAAGGCACAGACATAAGCCCTAGACATAAAAAAATAATCTCTATAATTTCTTACAGATAGCAGTCATATTATATCTAGTGAGGTCATACTCTACCACAAATTTTCAAAATTCATTCTTTTCTTAGAGAAAATCATGTGGTTTGGAAAAAGGACTTGATGACAAGACTCCTATTACAGAACTTTTTCTTTTTTTTTTTTAACTTTTCAAATCCAAGGTGATAAATTAGGGGAAGATTCTACCTATCCACAGTATTATCAATAGAAATGCCTTACAATCTCTCTTATCTCAGGGTATACCTTAAAAGTCAACCCTAGCTGCCTTAAGCTGGTCCTAGGAATAAGTGAGCCCTAAATAAAAATGTAATCATTATCAAAGTAACTGTGTCAGCTGAGCTGCCACAGGTCCCACATTCGGGAATGTATCTATCTCTCCAGTGTGTGATGAGCCACCATCATCTTGCTCCTAGATACCTACAGTTACCTCTGAACTGAGATTCCTGTTGCCACCTTTGTCTCCCTAAAATCAAAAAGGTCAATTCTCAAGAGAGCATTCACAGTGATACTATGAAAACAAGATACATCATGTCATACCTGGGCACGAAACCGTTCAACAACCTCTATTTCCCCCAGAATAAAGGCCTATATCTTTGAAACCACCTATAAGATCTTCTATGACCCAACCCACTATAATCCCTCTCTAGTCCTTCTGCCTAGAATGCTCTTCCTCAGGTATAAGAACAGCAAATGCCCTGGCCAACCTGAGTTCTTTGCTCAGATGTCACTTTCTTAAAAAAAAAAAAAAAAAAAAAAGCGACCTCTTATTTAAAATTGCCCCCAATCCTGACTCTCTTAATTCTCCCTGTTCTGTTCCACTTTTTCTTTTTTCTATAATACAATTTGTATTTACACTAAAATTTTTCTATAATACCTTTTTCTATAAAGCTTATCACTATCTGGGGCTGCTGGGTGGCTCAGTCAGTTAAGCATCTGCCTTTGGCTCAGGTCATGATCCCAGGGTCCTGGGATCAAGCCCCACGTCGGGCTCTCTCTTCAGCGGAGAGCCTGCTTCTCCTCTCCCTCTGCCTGCCACTCCCCCTGGTTGTGCTTTCTCTCTCTTTCAAATAAATAGATAAATAAAATCTTAAAAAAAATAAAAATAAACAAATAAAACTTACCACTATCTGATGTATCATTTTCTTATTTATTATGTTTCTCATCTTCCCCTACTTTCATCCCTTTGCTAGAATGTTAGCTTAATGAGGGCAGTTGGCCTGGTAAATGATACAGCTGCCTAGAACATTATCTATACAAAGCAGGCACTCAAAAATATGTATCGGATGAAAAAGATGACTGCAGTAACTTATGAATGGGCAGAGATGCAGAGAGTTATTGGTAGGAAGAAATATTAATAACAATGTATGATTATAATCAATATTAATAAATGGAATCCAATACTAATATTAATCACTGCTTTCTAATCTGAACGCTAGTCTAACCGGAACCTAGCTATAGGAAGTAAGAAGTCTATAACTGACTTTGTTGTGATGGAGAATAAATTTTCACATTTGTATAGATCTTTATCATCCCCAAAGTGTATTTATTTATCTTTTATTTTTTCACATAATATCATTTTTTTGGTAAGAACATTTAATATCTACTCTCATAGCAACTTTCAAGTATATAATACAAAATTATTAACTATAATCGCCATGCTGTATATTAGATTCCCAGAGTTTATTAATCTTATAACTGGAAGTTTGTATCCTTTGACCAACATCTCCCTATTTCCTCAACCCCCAACCCCTAGTAACCACTACTCTACTCTCTGCAGTAGAGATACAGTAAAATTTTAACAACTGAGGAATATGGGTGAAGGGTACATGGAAGTTCTTTATTTTAAAAAAATGTAAATTTTAATTCCAGTAAAGCTAATATACAATGTCATATTAGTTTCAGGTGTACAATATAGTGATTCAAGAATTGTGTACCTCACCTAGTGCTCATCACAAAAACTGCACTCCTTAATCTCCATCACCCATTTCACTCTTCCCCCCACTCAACTCCACTCTGGTAACCATCAGTTGTTCCCTACAGTTAAGAGCTTGTTTTTTGGTTTGTCTCTTTTTTCCTTCGTTCATTTGTTTGTTTCTTAAATTTCACATGAGTGAAATCATATGGTATTTATCTTTGACTTATTTCACTTAGCATTATACCCTCTAGATCCATCTATGTTGTTATGAATCCAAGATTTTACTTTTTATGGCTGAGTAATATTTGTGTGTGTGTGTGTGTGTGTGTGTGTGTGTGTGTGTGTGTGTGTGTATACATCACCACATCTTCTTTATCCATTCATCTGTTAGATTTAGCATTTTCATATTCTTTGGGTAAATATCCAAAGTGTTTTTTAAGCACTGTTATTCTTATACAATAAACTTATGAAGTAAAAATTATCATTTTCTTTTAAGGATTCAGAAATTGAGTCTCAGAAACTGAGTTTCAGAAGATAAATTTAAGAAATTTACCTAAGAATAAACAAGCCCCAGTATTTTGTTCCTGGTCTAGAGCCCTCTCAAATATACCCTCCACCAAGTGCTTCCATGAAGAAAGTCCTATTTATACCAGTTGGTTCAGAACTCTTCCACCATCACCAAGGCAAAATGTGTGGGAATCTCTCACATTTGTGTTTCAAAAACTGAAAATGGACTTTCAGGGCCTTCTTCCATCCTTTAAGACTTCCTGATGTTAATTTTTAGTTCATCCTGATGGCATCGAAGTACTGAATGTGTTTAATAGGGGTCCAATGTAACTGGTGAGCTATGTGATTGGCTCTGGACCCTATGACTTTTAAGAGCTGAATTCCCAGTTTAGAGTCACGGGATGAGAGTGCAGGTTTAGGGTCTGCCTGCATGTGAGCCTTTCCTTCTTTTGAGTTTCTGGCTTGGGCAGCCCATTGCCCAGCTTTATCTCCCCACCATCTCATGCTACTTGCATGTAAAGTTCCTCTGGAGCATAGCAAGACAAACTTGAACAAACTATCACAAATGAGAATATTCCAATTTAAAACTTACATGTCCAGTGTATAACTCAAGTATCAGCAGAGAATGATAGCTCCCAGACTGGCTATACTACATATAAACACTGTACAGATGAGGAACAGAGAGAACACAGTTCGAGTGGGCACTTTATATGGAGATTCCTGTGCTGGTATTAGCAAAGTAACAACTACATGAGTGCAGGCAGCCAGTTGAGCCAGTAACCCTCAGAGCATATGCTGAACTCTGTGGACATGAGTCATGGTACCAAGGACCTAACACACTTTCTTATGGTCAGGTTTTTTCACTGTGGTCTGTGAGGAAATTCCTGGGAGCCCTACGGGAAGGGCTACTTTTACTCTCTCCAAGCAAACCCCAGGCACCACCTTAATTGTTCAGAAGCAAACAACAAAAACAAAGAGAACGAAACAACAACAACAAAAAAGTGTATAACATGGATAGAAAAAAGTATCAGGATATCAAAGCAAGCAAAGCTACATTGTTATAGCCAGTCCTTCCGGGTTTCTAAGGTTTAGCTATATCAAAAAAAAAAACTACCCTGGACCAGTAGTTAGGAGGTCAGAATTCTAGTCCTGGCTTTGCAAATAAACCACTGAATGAATTTACAGGTCACTGAAACTTGGGAGATCCCTGTTCCTTCAGTATATGATAAGGGGGTTGGACTAAAAGACTACAAAGTTCCCTTCAAACTCTAAAATCCAATTAATCTATGCTCTGGCTAATTCACAGTTAATCTTTCCTTGCTAGGCCCCTGGAAGTTCTAATGAAGGTTTTCCATGTATCAGGAATGTGCCATATGCCCGAAATCCTGATAATGAGCCCAGTGCCAGTTACCAAATTAAATGCTTCCCTGCAAGTCGTCCCCTCAGTCCCGTGAGGCCGGAACACTCTGTTTTACAGCTGATGTAACTATGTTTCAGGAGCAACATGCCTAAGGGATGTGTGACTCTCAGGCAGCTCTAGTCCCTTTATTCCTTTTACATACATAGCCTCTCATAACCAACTGCATTTCGTGACCACTGGAGCTGTGCAGAGCCAAATGTGAAAACACTGCCACCGTGTATTTAGATTAACAAGTGAGGCAGAAAATGTGGAGTTAAGGCAGACTTAGAGTTTGTATTTCAGCCCCTAATTTTACACATATAGATAAGGACACCGAGGGAAGTTTAAGAAATTAAAAAGTGACAAATGGAGGATGAGGGTCCCCATTTCCTGCCTCCCTTTCTTCTTTCCTTTTATTCCACAATTCCCAAAGTAACTATATGTTATGACATGAATATTAGAAAAGATGATTATGTGCCATAAATATTCATTTCTTCTCAGGGTCTACCTGATGACTCTTTTTGAATACTCCTTTTAGCCTTCTTTTTCCTTACTGACTCAGGCATGACTATCCATAGACCACATTCAAACGAGAAGAATGTGGAGCTTTTTTTTTTTGTGGCAGGTGCTTTTAATTACACCATTTCACTCATCTCTTTGTACATATGGATAAAGGGAATAATTGAAATTTACAGCCTTGAAGGCATAAAACTTAAAGTTTTAGTTACTATTTAAAAGTTGTAGCGATTTTTTTATTCACATAAGTAAAAATAAACATTTTTTTCTGCATCTTAAACAGCTCTGAGGATCTCAGAGGCTGAAAATAAATTCACTGAGTTGCTAATAATGCATAAATTTACCAATAATACTTGATGTCTAGTCTTCTAAAGAGAAAGAAAGTGCATTGATACCTTAAGCAGTGAAAATGAAACTCCTTTACAACAAAGTTAGTCAAATGAAATCAAAACAAAGCAGTAGACAGAAATGCAATAATTAGAAGCACAACAGCCAGGACTCTTAGCATGAAACGGGGGCATATTTTACATGAAAGTACCCCCTGGTAGCAAATTGAATAGGCACCTAGGTATAACCTAGTTATGTGTGTGTATATGTTTGTGTGTGCTTGTGTGTATTACACTTGCTACAAACTCCTATTCTGCCTATTTAAGTTGATCATCATGGGATAAACATAATATTGGATATCATTTAATTCTGCTCAAAAACCGAAATAACTAGAAGGAGATCTTTATAGAGTCACATCATTCTGTCCTCTCATTGTGTCAAAAAAAAAAAAAAAAAAAAGTGGTTCCACTTTAAGGATTACCTTTCATGTCTTCTCTTCCAAATACATATGTTTACTTATAGTCACTAGAATAAAGACCCAGAGCCAAATTCTATGAGGTAACGATCCATACAATCATTTTTCTTTTTCCCTCTCCAAATAATTTCTGAGACTGGATTGTTGACAATGAAATGCTCTGGGAGAGAAGGACAGGAGTGTATTTTTTAAAGTTTGCTCCACACTGTAAACCAGAGCTAGTTTCTTGACATTACTACTACTATTACTATTATTTTTTTTTTACCTAAAGAATTCCAGGCTTAGGTAGGAATGAAGGGCAGAGTTGGAGGGGATAGGCAAAGTAGACAGTTGTTAGAAGGCCCGAATCTAAATCTACATCCTTAGAGACTTGGCCACTGATACTTGGGGAGATGAAGTTCTATGGCCAAGGAGAAGTACACTTATATTAAATGTATGTGGGGAGGGAATATTGACCTGGCCCATGAGCCTTGCTGGCACTGATGAATCCAATAGTTTCCAAAAAGTGGAGGCTTGAGTAAATGGGATAAGCATACACTTCCCACTTCCCCTTGCATTACTTCCTCTACCTGGAATGTTCTCCCCTTTCTATTCCTCCAAGCCCATCAGATTCCACATCCCCACAAAGCCACCCACTCACATCTTATTTCTACAATTCACCAAGTCCTGAGAAGCACATTAGCACTTTACCAACTTGCTTTCATCTTCTATTTTTCCTCATTGCTTTTTCTTACTCTTTTTTAAAAGCTCATTTTGCCTATCTGAGTACGTGTTAACTCTCTTTCTAGAGATCATACTTTTACTAGACCCTGTAAAACACTCAACACATACTAGATATTTAGCAATTAATTATTAAGTTGCTATCTGATGGATTTTGAAGAAAGAGCATAGTACTGGAGTGACACCTAGATATGCTTCAAACTATATTGTGGGGGAAGAATAATTACAGAGGCCCTTCCCAGCCCATCAAACACTTCCAACTCTCTGTGCCATCTGAAAATTCTCATTCCCTTTAATCCGGTTTCCCCACTTAACTATAAAGACAAAGACTTACAAATGAGCTACCCAACTGCCATGGCCCTTAAAGTCAACTAGTTTAAGATGAATTTTCTTCTGCTTACTAAGAGAGGGGGTTCACTGTTCTGCTGTCATGTCAACTCAGCAGGAAATTCCACTTCCTGCTTAGAAGTTATTCAAATCTCCTAAAAATCTAGCACATGTTGGAACGCTGAATACTGAATTTAGAACTTTGAAATAATCAGGGGCACCTGGGTAGCACGATCGGTTAAGCATCCGACTCTTGGTTTTGGCTCAGGTCAAGATCTCAGGGTAGTGGGATGGAGCCCCGCATTGGGCTCTGCTCTCAGCATGGAGTCTGCTTAAAGATTCTCTCTTTCGGGGCGCCTGGGTGGCTCAGTGGGTTAAAGCCTCTGCCTTCGGCTCGGGTCATGATCTCAGGGTCCTGGGATCGAGCCCCGCATCGGGCTCTCTGCTCAGCAGGGAGGCTGCTCCCCTCTCTCTCTCTCCGCCTACTTGTGATCTTTCTCTCTCTGTCAAATAAATAAATAAAATCTTTAAAAAAAAAAAAAAGATTCTCTCTCTCTCTTACTGCCCCTCCCCCACCACCGCCATCACTCTTGCTCTCTCTCTCAAATAAATTAAAAAAAAAAATCGAAATAATCAGACAAGCCTCCTTTAAGGGATAGGATGACATTTGACATTGATTCTTCAGAAAGTAAAAATTCCCAGAATCAAGAAACTTTATCATTGCATAGAAGTAGCCATTTGCTTCCATATGATAGGATATAAGATCACATTAAGGGCAGATTTTTTTTTTAAGAGTAGATTTTAACAGATTAATTTACCACTGAAAATTTTGAAAATATATAGTGAAGTAGGCAACATGAGGGCTGGTGATTCATTTTACGTTTTTAGTTTGATATGTATGGTTCACTTCTCAGAAATTCTTCAAAGCTTATAGTCAAACCTTATCCATTTTTTTGTATACTTCACAATACCTGGGTAACTTTAAGACAGGACACTGTCATGCCTAAATTGTACATTTAATAACTACTTTTTGAATTAAAGATAAAGAGACTTTGATCTCTTTCCAGTATATTTAAAAATCTGAAACAAAAATGTCTTCAAAGCTGAGGTAGCAAGCTAGCAGCCTGTCAGCTAGCTACACTGGGTGCAGAAATGTATTTTCTTTGGATGAGATATTATGTTTTACATTTTTCAGAAATTTTTCTTTTAAAAACCAAGGGATTTCTACATAAAGTTCCAGATTTTTGTTTTGCCTTTAAAAACTGGAAGATCTGGCAAACCAGAACTTAATTCCATTATGGCAACAATCACCTGGCGTGGTTTCCCCTTTGAACAGGGATACCCTCTCCAATTTTCTGCAGTCAACGGCCCCCTTTCATCCTCATCCAGCCTGTCTCACTCGTTTACATTACCTGCCAGATTAAGAATCCCTTCTTCAAAGAATAACTCATTTCTTCTATCACTTGAAAAACATGTCATTTTTAAAATGCTCTCTGCTTTCAGTATTACCCAGAAAGAGCCTACAAGGGTGAAGTTTTGCAGAGAAATAGATTGTCTTCAGATTTCATGTGGTCACAGTAATTAATCACCTACCTATTCAATGACACAATCAGTTCCCCAGTAACGAAGATCTTGTAAACAGAATTACCACAGAGAATCAACGCTATTCGCTATTTTGGAGGGGAAAAGGGGGGAGGAGAAACAAGAATGAGAAAAGGAACCACCACCAGCACCAAAGTTGAAATATTTTTCCACAAAAGTAGTGCCTGCTAATTTACAAATAGGGAAACAGAAAAAGGGTATCCTCTATATAAATTCTCTCATAATGCTCTTTCCAAACTTCTCTTGGTAAGAATTCAAAACTTCTCTCCCCATGTCCATGTCTTGTTTTTTATATTCACCCACATTCACTCTTTTAATCACTATACCGCTTCAAATACCATAGCCCACAACAATACTCTCTGTATCTCCTTCCCAGTGGCTCTTCATATCCTCTGTCTTACAAAGAATTGCAGTTCCTTTGATTTTTCTGCCAGTCATATTAGTTCTGCTCATATTAGTTCTGGACACAGTGTTTTGGTAATGTCCTCCTTTCAATAATACTGTGGCACATCCTAACTGCAATTTAGAGCCTTTATTGAACAATCGATCAGGGGACACATTTATTCTTAGGGTATACATATTATCATGACAATTTAGATGAATCAAATAAAAACAAACCAATTAAGTAACTTGAAGAAGGCAATGCACAAAATCAATGATAAACCTGAAAGCATACCATATTTTTCTTTCTTCAACCCCAATATAAGCTGCTTGTTTAGCAATATACTGTTTAGGTTGTTTTCAGGTACCAATTTAGCTCATGGCATACAACCATTCCCAGTCTGATTCAAGATCATGCTTCTATATAATTAACTTCAGTTAATTTTTTAAACACTCTCAAGACCAATGAAAGAGAATTTCTCATTTAGGAAATAAATTTAGCTGAACAGTTACTTCATTAAATATGGATATTTCAGAGTAGCAATATTTGGAATGACTGCATATAACCCTCTTAGGGTTATGTGTATATGTTTGTGATTATTACATATTTCTGTAAGCTCAACAAATAGGCTTTCTGAATTGTTTCCTTAGTGATGGTTACTAAGCACTTTGGAAGATATTAGAATTTCCTTCTATTTTAATATAATATGTAGTGTAATTTTTTTCCCAGGATCTCATTATTTTTACAAGGTAAAATTATTTAATTCATATTTGCTTCAAAGTAAGGCAGTGTGTAGTTTCTAAATTTGCTACTGAAAGAACCTGGATAAGTGAGTCAGTTTCTCAAATAAGCTAAAATACAGATAGCTACAGAAATTAACTTCAAAATTAGTTCTTTAATGATTCCTCTAATCGCAACATGTAAATAATGATATTGTTTAATGCTTTCCATGGGAAAAGATTTTTGTAAGATTAAACAGAAAATTCAGCTTGAGGGGCACCTGGGTGGCTCAGTTGGTTAAGCATCTGCCTCCAGTTTAGGTCATGATCAGGAGTCCTGGGATTAAGCCCTCTATGCATCGGGCTCTCTGCTCAGTGGGGAGCCTGCTTCTCCCTCTGCCTCTGCCTGCCACTCCCCCTCACTTGTGCTCCCTCTCTCAAAATTAAAAAATAAAACCTTAAAAAAAAAAAAAAAGGAAACAGCTTGATTCACCCAGTCTGTAACTGTTGCTCTCCACTAGTAATCCATTACACTTCCAATTTTTCATTGATCATTGATTTTTCAGCCTGCCACACACATTATGCATGATTTTGCCATATCGTGAGTAAAATTTAATTTGGACTTGTACAGAAGTGTAAGTATATTTACTTCCTACCACTTCAGATTTGCTCCTAATTTATATTTATTATTCAAAACCTCAATGTTACAACTTCTGTTATATGCTCCGTAAAAAATAAGTTGGAGAAAGTAACTGAGGTAGGAAAATTTACTCTGTTGCTAAGTAAAAATGATTTAGTCCTGACGTAGGTGGATAATACAGAGGAAGGGAGGACCAGGGAGGAAAATGATTCTGTCAAGAGACCATCCCTAGCACACAGAGTTCTTTATTAGCCTTGCTAAAAATCGCTCCCGTTGGTTTAGCAGTTCAATCTTGATTACTGGCACTGCTTGTTTCTAGATACTCTCCGGATTACACTGAGTTTTCGCACTTTTTTTTGCCATTAGGGTTTGGCATTATTTTCCTGCACACTACCATCCTACTGGGGTAGAGTGATTCAAGTCCTTTGTAAAGCTCTGTTTTGTTTCTGCCAAAGAAAGTCTCACAGATAACAATATAATTGCGGGGGTGGGGGGTGGCTGCTTTAATATTTAATATTGGTTTAAAGTGGATGCTTATAAAGTTTATATAACTGTCCAATAAAATGTTAATTCCTAAAATTTGCATCTTCCTAGACATCTGTAAGGTTGGCTGGGCCCCTGTGTGTTCTATTAATCTATTTTTTTCCTGTCATTCTCTAAACACCTCACTGCTACTTTCAGAATATGTGTTGCCTCATCCCACTTGCTTCATAACTTCCTGCAATCTGACTCCCCGACTACCACTGCTCTGAAATTTGCTTTCTCGAAAAAGCTATTGTTTTTTTGTTTGACATCGCTTCTCTGCAAAACTCTCTTCTGGGTCCTGGGACCCCACTCTGCCCTGGCTTTCCTGCTACTTTTCTGACCAGTCTTCATACGCTTTCACTAGATGCTTTTCCTTTCTTTGCACATTTCAACGTAGGAATTCTCCAAGATACTGTCACATACCTTCTCTCTGCAATCTGGCTCCAGGTAGTCTGTCAGCCAGTGATTCAAATTCTAGATGTATACAGATGAATCTCAGCCTCACTCCCACTGGCACTCAGATTCCAGATCCATATTTCCAGTTTTACAGTACATGCAAAGAACCTGAATTCCATGGGCAAGATATCCATAATTAAATTCATTATCTCTACCTTCTTCCTCTTTTCCTCCTTTCTCTTTCTAGTTAACAACATGATCATTTTTCAAAAATCTATGGTAAATATTAATGGTGTTCACCAATATTTCTGGTTCTCTAGTCCTTCTGTGAACAAAGAGGATGCCATTTCCACATTCCCTTAAGGAGAGGCATGGCCATGTGACAGAGTGAGAAAAAAAATCCTTTGTTGATTTGAGCCACTGAAATTTGGGGGCTATTTATTATTAAAATGTAAGTGAGTCTACTCTGACAACTCTATAATTTCTCAAATATGATATCTAATGTCACTGAATTAGTCAGGAATATGCTTAGGTGCATATCATATAAAAAGTTAAAACGTGAATGACAAAAAGATACTTGTACCTTTATTTGTGTGTCAGGTGAAAGGCGGCCAGAAGCAAGTATTCCCAGGCTGCCTCCCCATCACCAGTGACTCACTCCCACTTTCCCGCTCCTCACAAGGAGAAGCAGCACCAGCAGTACTTGGCTTCCACTCCAGAGTATGGGAGGGGTCGGTGGCACTGTAACATACCCCATCCATATCACAGCACCTGGAAAGAAAAAATGGGAGAGGGAAGCATTTTTCTTTTACGGAGAATTTCCAGAAGTTGCACTTAGGCCTCACAGGCCTGAATTTAATTCTATGGCCACACCCAGCTATGGAGATTTGAAAATATAATCATTTAGCTGGGTGGTAATATGTCCAGCTAAAATTTTGGGCACTGCTATAAAATAAGAAAAACCAGAAGAAATACTGAAAGATAACGAGCAACCTCAGCCACAGTTATGCCTGATTTTTAACGTTCACCTCATCCTTTGCATCATCAAAATTTATTAATCTCATTTCCTAAATGTCTCTCAATCCTGACTCTTCCTTTCACTCTAATGATACTCTGGAAATAGTTTTCACTAAGACTACCGCAATCAGTTAATAACTGATTTTCCTGCCTTCTTTTGTTCCTTTCCTTTGAGTATTGAAAATTCTCAGTGTTCAATGCTTCATGTGGCCATAAGAGTTACTAGTCTATATAATCAATATTCTATATAATCTTTTACTCCCTCATTGTACTTTCTTCGACGATTCCTCATTAGCTATAAAATGTGGTTTAAATTTCTCACCACAAGATTCAAGACCTTCCATTGTAAACTTGGTCAGAATATTCCCTTCATACCATCATTTCCCATTATGGAATCAATGTACATTCGCGTATATTGCTCCTTTATGGCATCACTCTTCTTCTCAGGGGTAGGTGGAGCCCTGACTCACCTCTACTTAATCACTGCTCTCATCTTTCAAGCACCAATTGAAAGATCCCTTCCTCTAGGAAGACTTTCCACATCTTTGGGTTCATTTGCATTGTTCTTTCTTCCTTCCTCTACCATAATTTTATTTATATTTCTTTTAAGTATTTAGACTTATCTTCATGTATGTATATATATTCCCCATTGAGTCGTAAGATCTTTGAATGTAAGGAAATGATTGTTGGATGAGTGTATATATGAGATTCTGTGCCACAGAGATAATATTGTATCCATGCAATAAATATTAAGACATGAATACAAACAATGTTTCCCTTAGTTCTTCTGTGGCATTAACTATAGTTAAGTAAGACAACATCAGCTCTAAATCAGATTCCCAACTTCTTCCTGGTCTTGTCATCATTTATCTTAAATATCCTTCATGACCTAATTAAGAGTCCTAATCAGAGTAAATGAAACAATATTGTCATATTAACTGCTTTATTTAGAATACAAAGAAGTCTGATTGCTGCCTAATCAGCCAAATTAGCACCTAATAAAATGTATTTCCCTAAAGGAGCCTTGTAAGTATCGATTTGTAATTGCCCGATCTCTACATTAAATCAACGAGTGGGTCCTCCTTAGAAAACGTAGGCTTAGATGGTCTTCTACCTTTTTCAAAATAAGCACAGTGGTATTGGAAATAAAAATACTATCTATGTCACAGACTTGCTTGGGCATTATGAGCAAAATGTATCATACTGGGTGAGTGTATATTATTCTAAAAGCAAAATTATTTGGCCATTATTAGAATCAAATTTATGAACTAGTGAGGTCTTTCAAAATGAACCCAGATCATTTTTATATAAAATTTTAAAAGATCTCAGTGTAAATTCACATCTAAGAATAGAGGGATCCTTACAATATCTCCTTTCCTTGGGCTACTATTAGGACTTATACCCATTCCAGGTTCCAGGGGTGGATCCTATTTGGCCACAATTCACATAGAGAGCTCAGGACCTGCTGTAACATTTTTGAGCCTTTGATGGAATATAGCCAACAAGCTAAGGAGGAATTCTGAAAAGAATCCCTGAAAGATGGAGTAGAAGCCTAATTAATCTGTACCTGTATTCTGCCAACACTCTGGACTGGACTTTTCAGCATGTGTACCAGCAGGTTCTTTCTATTGCTTAAGTCAGTTTGAATTGGCTTCCAAACTACTGAATTATCCAAATCAGAGGCTTAGGGTCACTGAGGCCTGCCTCGCCTCTGCAACTGTGCCATCGTGCTATTTTTCAAGGGAAAATAGAGATGCTTTTGAAACATAATCTGAGTGAAGCTTCTTAAAAAGTAAATTCACCAGAGAGCAAAAACATTACTTAAATCCTGGCCTCCGGAAACATTTAAGGGTGAACTCTCTTGGACAAATTGTCTACAGTCTAGAAGAGAGGCAGTGATTGTGAATAAAGTACCTTGAGTTGAAGTGGTCCACAGAAGCTACCATCTTAGCTACTTCACCTTTACTGAGCCAGCTTTCTTTCACAAAAGTGAAAGTGTGTTTTCATGCTGATATCACAAACTATATGTTCCAGAAACACTGAATTATGAGCTTAGTTTTTTAGCAATAATTTGTTAAAGGCTGAAGAACTGGCATTTACTAAAAAGAAAAAAAAGTAAGTCATTAACTTTGTTATTTACCCTTCTGAGAACATTGCTTCTGTATAGTACATTAAAAATATGCTTCAAAAAAATAGCTTATAAATGAAAGGTCAACATACTGAAGCAAATCATCTAATTACTTCATGTCACAGAATAAGAAACATTTTAATTTCCATATTTTATCCCTGGATTTGAATCATTCTGAGACTCTCAGGAATAATGCAAAGTTCATTTGACCAAAGAAAATGGCAATAAAAGAAGTGAATTAAACATTTCAAAGTTCTATTAATAAATTATATCCTTTGCTGAGAGAATACAGTCCAATTTAATATTCCATTTAAATATTTAGTTACCTTCTGAAAAATGTTTAAGACAAATAAATTGCTCCAGTTAATAATACAGTGATGTGTACTTGATAGTTGCTGAGAGTATATCTTAAGCCTTCCCACCACTTACACACATGCAAGCTAACCAGGTGAGGTGATGGTTAATTATCTTGACCTTAGAAATCATTCTGTGTGTGTGTGTGTGTGTGTGTGTGTGTGTGTGTGTGTGTGTGTGTATACATCAAATCATCATGTATACTCTCAATATATATGATTACATCTGTCAATTATTCCCTAGTAAATTTGGAAAAAAATAATTCTGATGTATCTTCTTTGTCTAGCTCTTGATTTCTCTTTACCATTAATTTGCTCTGTGTACATGTACACGCATGTTTTCATTTTAGTCACTGTATTTGTTGCTAGGGCTGCCATTAAAAAATACCACCAAAAAAAAAAAATACCACATACTGGCTGTCATTAAAAAAAAAAAAAAAACCCTAGAAATTTATTTTTTCCCACTTCTAGAAGCTGGAAGTCCAAAATTAAAGTGCCAGCAAGGTTAGATTCCTTTGAGGCCTCTCTCCTTGGCTTCCAGATGGCCATTCTCTTACTACTTTTTATATGTTTGTTCTTCTGTGTGTGGGCATTCCTGGTACCTCCTCCTCTTCTTATAAGGACACCAGTCTTCCTGGATTAGAGCGCTACTCTAACAGTCTTTTTTTTTTTTTTTAATTGTGTTATGTTAGATACCATACAGTACATCATTAGTTTTTGATGTAGTGTTCCATGATTCATTGTTTGCATATAACACTCAGTGCTCCATGCAATCCGTGCCCTCCTTATTACCCATCCCTGGGCCAACCCATCCCCTCACCCTCCTCCCTTCTAAAACCCTCAGTTTATTTCCCAGAGTCCCATTCTCATCATCAGAAGAATAAACATTGTTGAAATGTCTATGCTGCTCAGAGCAATCTATACTTTCAACACCATCCCAATCAAAATACCAATGGCATTTTTCAAAATGCTGAACAAACAGTCCTAAAATTTGTATGGAACCAGAAAAGACTCTGAATCGCCAAAAAAATGTCGAATAATAAAAACAAAGCGGAGGGCATCACGTTGCCTGATTTCAAGTTATATTACAAAGCTGTGGTCACCAAGACAGCACAGTACTGGCACAAAAATAGACACATAGACCAATGGACCAGAATAGAGAGCCCCGAAATGGACCCTCATATCTATGGTCAACTAATCTTTGACAAAAAAAGGAAAAAATATCCAATGGAAAAAAGACAGTCTCTTCAATAAATGGTGCTGGGAAAATTGGACAGCTATATACAGAAGAATGAAACTCAACTATTCTCTTACACCATACACAAAGATAAACTCAAAATGGATGAAAGACCTCAATGTGAGACAGGTATCTATCAAAATCCTACAGGAGACCATAGGCAGTAACCTCTTCGACATTGGCCACAGCAACTTCTTCTAAGACACATCTCCAAAAGTAAGGGAAACAAAAGCGAAAATGAACTTTTGGGACTTCATCAAGATAAAAATCTTCTGCATAGCAAAGGAAACAGTCAACAAAACAAAGTGGCAACCCACAGAATGGGAAAGATATTTGCAAATGACACTATAGACAAAGGGTTGATATCCAAGATCTATAAAGAACTGCTCAAACTCAACACCCAAAAAACAGATAATCAAGTCAAAAAATGGGCAGAAGACATGAGCAGACACTTCTCCAAAGAAGACATACGAATGGCTAACAGACACCTGTAAAAATGTTCATCATCACTAGCCATCAGGGGAATTCAGGTCAAAACCACACTGAGATACCACCTTACACCAGTTAGAATAGCAAAAATCGACAAGGCAAGAAACAACAAATATTGGAGAAGTTGTGGAGAAAGGGGAACTCTCTTACACTTTTGGTGGGAATCTAACTCTCATTTTAACTTAATCACATTTTTAAAGATTTTATCTCTAAATATGCCTACATTGTGAGGTGCTGGGGATTAAAGCTGTAACATAAATTTTAAAGAGACATAATTCAGCCCATAACAGTCACTTTGTTTTCTTTTTGGATATAAAATATATAAATAACATATATTTTCATACCGTCCTATCTTGATTATTATAATAGTGCAGGAGGCATAGCCAAATCTCTCCTCCTGCCAAGGAGAAAGATCTAATTTTGAGAGGGCAATCAATATTTGTTAAATAAATGAATGATGGGATCCAACACATACACATATTTTGTAAATTAGTATATATATGTTCCACAGACTTCTCAAATGCAACCTCAACAAATCTGAACTCATCTCCCTCTCACAAATCCTTTCCTGCTCCATCCACTGTCCCAGCCAGAATTCTTCACCTCTCCCTCTTCTTTCCTCTCTCTGCCAGTGAGTCATCAACTCTTGCAGGTGCTATCTCATTAACAGGGCTTCAAACCATGCATTCCTCTTTATTTGTGTCACAAAGTTTATCTCCCATATCATTGCAACACACTTGTACCAGACATACGAAACACAAAACTTCATTCTCCATGTTGATAGTCATCTCACTTGTCCTTCTGCTAAAATTCAATTGCTTCCATTATTCTTAGTATGATTTCTAAGCTCCTTCTTTTAGGGCCCTAAATGAACTCATTTTTTCCTATCTTTTTCACGTCTCACAACTTTCCATTTCATAGCCCATTGCCCCATGATACTGAATGACATGTAAGTCCTCAAACTGACCATGTACTTTGTCTCTTTTAACCATTACCTAGTGTTTCTTTCTCTTTTTTTTCTTCCAATGTTCGGTTTCCTTTAATGACCCCTATCTCTCTGAGGGACAGGTTCAGGATGGTAGGTGATGGCAAGAGATGTTCACTTAAAGATCTTTCCCTGATTGAATGCTTTGCCCACATGCTGGAAGGCCCCCTCCCAGGAAAAGTACTCGCAAACCAGTGTCTGGGTCTCTTCACTGCCAGGATCCAGCTTTTTCCATGGACTCTTAGTCCACCTGCTAGTCTGGACTCAGCAGAAAAGATCCTGGCCTTAGAAGACCCAGACCAGAAATGGAGCTGCTATTGTTGGTTCCAAAGAGAGTGACACAGGCAAAGGCATTCTTCCTCAGTTTGTCCAACCTCTAGAACATCCCAGTCATGAGACTGCAGCTCATGAAGGTCTGGGTGAGCTCTCCGGGAAGCAGTACTCAGAATAGCACAGAGACCAGCCATCCTTATCAGCACCACAGAGAGGATGTTCTCATTGGAGTATTTGCACTTAAATTCATCCTACTTTTGGGTAGGTGAGCAAAGGGATCCTTGGCCTTTGGCTCAACAGCCAGCACCTGCGCACATTCATACAGCTCCTCCTCAGGAGCAGAGGCAGCAGTCTTTCTCTCCTTCCACTCAGCCTGGGGCTTTTGCTTCTCTTCTGAAGAATCCTTCTCTTTCCGTGGGGTGCCCTTTTCAGGATGGCTCTCTGCAAATTTTTAACATTGACCTGGGCCATCTTCTCACGTAGAGTTTCACCTCCCCCAAGATAACCCAGAACTGGGGCTGGTTAATGCAGGTGAGGAATCAGTGGTTGATGTCAGGGAAGGTCTGGTGGAGAGAAGCCTCCAGGACCTTTATATAGAGCCACAACAGTGTGCAAGACAACTGTGATGTCAGCCAGTGTCACACATTCACCCACCAGGAAAGTCCTAGTCTTTAAGTGAGCAGCCAGTAGCCCCAGAATTCGTCTTACCTCTTCCTTTGCATTCTCTGTGGCCTGGTTATTGTGGTGCACAATGCCCAAAGTGGGGAACACCCAGGTACTGGCTGGGGACACTATGTCACTGTCAGCAAAGCTTACCTACTGTAACAGTGGGGCTGCTGCCTCTGGAGTACCTCCCCACAGCTCCTTACTGCTCACAGAGTAGGCACTGGCATTGCTGTCGAACACACAGAAACTATCGTCACCCTTAAATGCTGGAAACTTGCTGACAGGAAATTTACAGAGAAATCTGGGGGTGTGGTTGATCCGGCCAAAGTGGAAGTGGGGGGTGCAGAGAGTACAAGGACCTGAGCCCCACTGTACTGAGCAGCAATGAGAGGCTTGAAGGTCCTCCAGTTTTCAGGATATGTGTACAGGGTGCCGGCTGCCATGGTGATTCCACACAGAAAAAGCTATTCCTTTCTTAATCTAGAACATTCTTCCCATATGCCTCTTACCTTTATTTGCAACTATCAAAATCCCATTTGAACGTGGGAAATCAGTTATAGGGTCACTTTCTGCTTAAAGTTCCTGTTGAACACAGAGTCTGAGAGCTTCTTCTATTTTGTTCTTACCAGAGGCTGCTTAAAGGAAAACTTAGAAAATTTATAACTATTACAAACATAAAGATAACTCAATAAAATGGCTGGGTTCAAAATTAAGGTAGCTGTATCAAGAATAACTAGGCTTCAAATATGTAAATCAAGGGTGCCTGGGTGGCTCAGTCAGTTAAGTGTCTGCCTTCGGCTCAGGTCATGATCCCGGGGTCCTGGGATGGAGTACCGCATTGGGCTCCCTGCTCAGCGGGAAGTCTGTTTCTCCCTCTCCCTCTGCCTGCTGTTCCCCCTGCTTGTGCTCTCTCTCTCTCTCTCTGTCAAATAAATAAATAAAATCTTTTCAAAAATATGTAAATCAAAACCTGCTACAAGTTATAATGGAAGGAGACATTTACAATAACTTAACAACTGTGTAATATATGTAGGGTAACAAGAACTGTAAAAAAAACCTCTCCAAAGAAAACTTTAAAAAAATCTAATGAGAAATACAAATGAAGACTTGAACAACTGAAGGAGTACTATATTCATGAGTAAGTGGACTCAAAGATTTCACTTACTCCTAAATTAATCTACAAACTTTATATTTGTTCAAAAAATACCAGTATTATGTTTTTAATTTGATAAACTTTCAAAAAGTCAAACAGAAAATAAACCAGAGAAAAATAGCCACAAAAATTGTGGGAAAAAAATGAGTAATACCTCATTTCTAATATCATAAGACATACCATATGAATCATAGATTTGAATGTAAAATTTGAAGCTGTGAAAGGAGTTTTTTTCATGCCTGGAACAGCCATAGCCCACGGTCCCAAGAAGCATCGGAAGCAGACAGCAGCTCTAAAGCACTGGAAGCTGGATAAACTGATGTGTTTGCTCCTCATCCATCTACAGGTTGCCATAGTCTGAGAGATTGTCTACCTCTCATCATTTCCCTAAAGAATAGTCTTAATTATGCCCTAAAAGAAGATGAAGTAAGGAAGATAAACATGTAACGCTTCATTAAGATTGGTGCCAAGGTCCAAGCTGATCTGACCTACATGTTGGTTTTATGGATGTCCCAAGCGATGGTAAGACTGGAGAGAATTTCAGTCTAATCTGTGACACCAAGGGTCACTTTGCTATCCGTTGTATTACATCCGAGGAGGACAAGTACAAGTTGTGCAAAGTGAGAAAGATTCTTGTGGAAGCAAAAGGAATCCTTCATCTAATGACTCCTGATGTTCACACCATCCACTACCCTGATCCCTTCATCATTCACACTGATTTGGAGACTTGAAAGTTTACTGATTCCATCAGGTCTGACACTGGTAATTTGTATATGGTAACTGATCGTGTTAACCTGCGAAGAACTGGTGTAATCACCAACAGAGAGAGACCCCGGGGTTCTTTCAGTGTAGCTCACGTGAAAGATACCAATGGCAACGGCTTTGCCATCCAGCTCTCCAACATTTTTGTTATTGGCAAAGGCAATAGGCCATGGATTTCTCTTCCTCATGGAAAGGGTATCTGCCTCACCACTGCTGAAGAGAGAGACAAGACACTGGCAACCAAACAGAGCAGTGGGTGAATTGGTTTCTTGGTAATATGATTGGAAGTCTTTACACTTAATTAAAGATAATGTACCATGAAAAACAAAAGTGTAAAAGGAAACATTAGACACTTTATACTTGTATGAAAATGTCCTTTTAAAGTATGACAAATTCTTGAGATCAGTAAATAAAATATTGAAAAACACAAGATTTTCTATATATAAAATTCACTATAGTTAATATCCCAGGTCGAAAAAAATAGTTCACCCAAATTGAGTGATTTGAGGAGTGTTGAATGAAAGGACAAAGCTAAGTGTAGGATTATTAGGAAAACACTAGAGTTAGTGCATTGTCTAAAAACTGGTACTAAAAGGATACATAATCTCCTTTAAGCCTAAAGAGGTGAGGGAAGAGCAGTTCCTGGACCTAGATAAATTTTTGTTAAGAGAACTGGCTAGCAGAACATAATCCTGCGGGAATACAGATACCCTTCAGGGACGGAGGGAGGAATCCAGGTTATAAATATCCTGTATTTGCTCTCCTCCCTTCCCTTACTCTTCTGTGCCAGTACTCCAGATCGGTGACTTAGGTCAGCCCATAGAGTTCATTCTCTTGAGGCATAAAACCTAAAAAATACAGTAACCAAAATTAAGAATAAATGGGCTTATTAGATTGGACACAACAAAGATCACTGTAAAATAGAGTAATAAATCACTGTAAAATATTAGATTGAAACACAGAAGAAGGGGTGAGAAATCAGAAAAGAGTGAGAGGTATGTTGTACACTGTTAAATCTTCTAAAAGAAAAAGAGGCTAGAGAGTATAAGACAGAAGCAACATTTGAAGATATGCTGTCCAAGAATTTTCAAAAATTAATGAATGAACAAAAGGTGTTGGAAAAACTGGATATCCTCATGCAAAAGGATGAAGTTGGACCTTTACTTTATACAATATACAAAAATTAATTCAAAATGGATCAAAAACCTAAATAGTCCTCAGACCTAAAACTATAAAACTCTTAGAAATAAACATAGGCAAAAATCTTTGTGACATTAGATTTGGCAGTGATTTCCTGGATGTGACACAAAAAGCACAAGAAAAACAGATAAATTGGACTACATCAAAATTAAAAATTTTATACATCAAAAGACATTATCAACAGACTTAGATGCAACCCCACAAATGGAAGAAATATTTGCAAATCATATATCTTATAAAGGGTTAATATTCAGAGTAAAGAACTCCAACAACTCAACAAAAACAAGAAAACATAAACAACTCAATTTAAAAATGGAAAGGCTTGAATAGACCTTTCTCTAAAGAAGATATACAAATGGATAATAAGCACATGAAATGATGCTCAACATAGCTAACCATTAGGGAATGCATATTAAAACCACAATGAAATACCAATTCACACCTATTAGGATGGTTATTATCAAAAACACAGAAAATAACAAGTGTTGGCAAGGATGTGGTGAAATTGGAAGTCCTATTACTGGGAATGTAAAATGGCTCAGCTGCTATGGAAAATGTCATGGCAGTTCCTCAAAAACTAAAAATGGAATTACCATATGATCCAGCAATTCTACTTATAAATTATTGAAAACAGAGTCTTAAACAGATATTTGTATATCCACATTCATAGCAGCACTATTCACAATAACTAAAAGGAGGAAGCAAATCAAGTGTCTATTGACAGATGAATGGATAAATAAAATGTGGTATATACATACAATGAATATTATTCAGCCTTAAAAACAAGGAAATTCTAACACATGTTACAATATGGACCTTGAAGACATTATCCTAACTGAAATAAGCCAGTCACAAAAGGAAAAATACTGTATGATTCCATTAAATGAGATGCTTAGAATAGCCAAATTCATAGATATAGAAAATAGAGTTGTGGCTGCCAGGGACTGTAAGAAGGAAGATATGGGGAATTATTGTTTAATGGATATGGAGTTTCAGTTTGGAGTGATGAAAATGTTTTGGAGATGGATGGTAGTGATGGTTGTACAACAATGTGAATGTACTTAAATTCCTATAATCTGTATGTTTAAAGTGGTTAAAATGACAAATGTTCATTGCTGAAAAATACAGTTTTAAAAAGAAGTAAATTCTCCACAAACTGGCCTACAGATCCAATGCAATCTCAATCAAAATTATACGTAGGGATTGTCAGGTTAGGGGAGGGGCAAATGACTAAGACTAGGAGGGTAGATGGGGCTGAGTGCATCTGAGGGGCCACAGAAAATTGACTCTTGTATTTTGAGAAAAATGAAAATTAAGTTTTGTAATTTCTACTTCTTAGCATAGTATTTAATATGTAGTAGGAGCTTCATAATACTTTTTTAAATAATTAGAAAGATTTTTAATAAATATATTTTGCTTCTCTTAGTCAAAAGGGATGTCATGTTTCTGTGTCTTATGACCCAACTTTCTTTCTTGTTCCAATTATTTTCATCTCTTAGGGAGTAAAGATTGCCTACAAACAATAAAACACAAACACATACACACACAACCCAATAAGAAAAATGGGGAAAGACTATGAGCTGACAATTCACAAGAGAAAAAGAGAATGAGCAATAATCATATGAAAGCCTTATCAACCTCAGACATAAAATTAAATGGCTTGAATTAAAATGTTCATTTATTTTTAGTGCCTTATGCAACTCCACTAAAATAACAGTAAATGGGTATCAATGGAAAAGAAAGCCACAGTCAGTGAATGATATCCATAAATATTTACAAGATATATTGTTGAAAGTGGACACATTATGGTTATTGACATAAAATTGTAAAAAGACTTTAAGCCTCAAGACCAGCACAAGGATGCCTATAACAGAGAACACTAATTCAGTAAGTAAAACCTATAAAGGGTCAGAATAGAAGCACCATTTATTTCCAGAGGAGATGAAAGATGGGATGAAAAGTACAGTGGCCAATTTAAAGTGAGCATAAAATGGAGTTAAAACCAAGGTCTCCTCTGCTTCCCTGCCAACTCCCTGTAGGGAAACCAAAAGCTTTTTCTGGGATAAATCGAACTATAGAAACTCTAGATTCAGAGAAACTAGTCAATTGAAAGTAGGGGTGAGGTATTGCAATAAAAATAAGATATTAAGTGAAATTTTATCCAGTAAATAGTGAAACATTCCCCCTACCCTAGTCTTATTTCCCAGCTCATTTGAATAAAATGTTTACAGCCAGGCATTTATCAGCACACCCTAAGGCATAAACTGAATGGGTCTTCCAAGAGAAATTGAAGAGCCCAAAGATAAGCTCAACCAATACTGGCATGTGTGTCTTCCAACAAAACACAGAAGTACTGCACTGTCTTCCTGAAGTGAAGCCCACTAAGACAAGCCTCACCAAAGCACACAGAGGTGTCAGTGAGCTTTTCAGAGCCTAACAGTTAGACTTTAAAAGGTATTCAGAGATCATCGGATGTTTGAGAAAGAATAAATTTTAGAGTTGGCTTATCAATATCTATAAAAATTCTGCTGGGATTTTGATTGAGATTGAGTTGAATTCACCATCATCAGTGAAACTGAGGATACTTAACATCTTAACAATAGTGAGTCTTCAAATCCATGGACGTTGTTTATGTTTCAATTTATTTATTATTAATTTTTGTCAATCTTTCATAGTTTTCACCTTATATATTACTTTTTTCCCTTCAGATTTATACCTCCATGTTAAATTTGTTGATGTAATCATAAACAGTACTGTTCTTATAATTGCATATTATAATTGCTTACTACTAATTTACCTAAATATAATTAATTTTGTGTGTGTATGTGTTGACTTTGTATACTACGACCTGGATAAGCTGATTTACTAGATGTAGGAGATTTTGGTATATTCTTTGAGATTTTCTTTCTTTTTTTTTTTTAAAGATTTTATTTATTTATTTGACAGAGAGAGAGAGATCACAAGTACGCAGAGAGGCAGGTAGAGAGAGAGGGGGAAGCAGGCTCCCCGCTAAGCAGAGAGCCTGATGCGGGGCACGATCCCAGGACCCTGAGATCATGACCTGAGCCAAAGGCAGAGGCTTTAACCCACTGAGCCACCCAGGCGCCCCTGTTCTTTGAGATTTTCTAAACAAACAATTGTGTTATCTTCAAATAGAATTATTTCTTCTTTTCTTATTTGTATGCTTTTCTTTTTTCTTGCCTTATTGCTTTGGATAGATTTTACAGTACAATATTAAATTGGAGTCATGAAAAATGACATTCATGCTTTGCTATAGATCTTAGGGAGAAAGCATTCAGTCTTTCACGAATAAGTATGATGTTATGTGTAGGCTTTTGTAGATGTCCTTTATTAGGATAAGCTACCTTCTATTCCTAGCTTGCTGAAAGTTTGTGTCATAAACAGATGTTAAATTTTATTGAATTCTTTTCTACATATATTAAAATTAATTTTTTCTGTTTGGTCTGTTAATATCATGCATTATATTGATTTTGTAATAAATGAGCTTTGCATTTCTGGGATAAACCCAAACTGGTCATGATATATTATTCTTTGTATACATTGTTGGATTTGATTTGCTAAGTTTTTTTTTGAGGATTTTTGTGTCTACATCCAAGAGGGCATGTGGTTTTCTTTCCTTGCATTTTTTTTAATAGTTTTGATATTAGGATAATGCTGGTCTCAGAAACAGTTAGAAAATATTCCCTCCTTTTATATTTCCTAGAAGAGACTTTGTTTAATTGTTATTTATTCCTTAAATGTTTGGTAGTATTCATCAGTGAAGCTATCTGAGCCTGCTATTTGTGTGTGTGTATAAGATTTTTAACTATAAATTCAATTTGTTTAAGAGGTATCTAATTATTTAGGTTATTTGTTACTTCTTGAAGAGTTTTTGGTAGTTTGTGTCTTTCAAGAAATTGACTCATTTTATTTATAGTGTCAAATTTATGGGCATAGAATTGTATTATCTCCCTAAAGAATTTGTTATCTAATGCTGGGTAACAAATTACACTAAAAATTAGAGACAGAGGCTTACACCATTAAACATTCATTTCCTCACAGTTTCTGTGGGTCAGAAACCCATAAATCAAAGAAAGAGCCTGACTTACCTGTTCCTGGCTCATGATCTCTTACGAGGTTGCAGGTAAGCTGTTGACCAGGGTAATGGTTTCATCTGAATTTGATCTAGGTGCAAGGGGGAATACACTTCACTCAGGCTGCTGTTGGCAGGTGTCAGTCTCTTGCCATGTGGGCCTCTATAAAGCTGTCTCACAACATGGTATCTGGAATCCCCTAGAAAAGGATTATAGCAAAAAACGCAAGTGAGAGGGCCCAAGGTGAAAATCAAAGTCATTTTATAACCTAATCTCAGAAGAGATACCCCACTGTTTCTAGAATAATCTCTTCATTAGAAGAAAGTAAGTCCAGTTAACAGTCAAGGGGAGAGTATTACATAAGAGCATGAATACCAAGAGGTATTGATCATTGGGAGCAATTGAGGTGGGCTGTATATACTTATTCTTTTAAGTCTGTGGGAGCTATAGTGATATATCTTCCTCTATGATACTGATAATTTATGTCTTCTCTCTTACTTTTTTTGGACATTCTAACTAGAAATTTATCAATATTATTGGTATCTTCAAAGAAACAACTTTTGGTTTCACTGACTGTCCCTACTGTTTTCTGTTTTCAATTTCATTGACATCTGATTTTATATTTATCACTTCCTTCTGTTTATTTGCTTTTTATTGGTTTATTTTGATGGAAGCTTGCTAATTCATTTTAGGATTTTCTTCATTTCTAAGATAAGTTTTTAACCATGTATTTTTTCCTCTAAGGACTGCTATTAGTATATGTGCTGCGGAAGCGAGCACTAAGAACTGCTATTAGGTTAACAGTTTTGATATGATGTCATTTTTATTTTCATTTGGTTCAAAATATATTCTTATTTCCCTTGACACTCATCTTTGATGCATAAATTCTATAAAGAATGTTGTTTAATTTCCTGATATTTGGGGATTTTCCAGATATCTATTACTGATTTCTAGTTTAATTTTGTTATGGTCCAAAAAATACGTTTTTTTTTGTTTTTGTTTTTGTTTTTTTAATTTGTTCAGGTTTCTTTCTTGACCTACCACATTCTCTGTTTTGGTGAATATTCCATTTACATTGAAAATAAAGTATATGCTATTTTCCTTGATGGACTGTTCTCTGTTAGATGTAGTTGGTTTATGGTATTGCTTTGTTTATGGTACTGCTCAGATCATCGCTATTTTTACTGACTTTCTACTTTGTTCAAAAAATTACTGAAAGAAGAGTGGTGAAGTATTCAGCTATAACTGTGGATTCATCTATTGTTTTTTCAGTATGTGTCCTATGTATTTTGAAGCTCTGTTGGTAGGTATATACACATTTAGAATTCATCTTTTGAGAACTGTACCCTTTATCATTTAGTAATGATCCTCTTCATTTCTAGTAGCATTTAGTCTAAAATCTACTTTGTCTGTTATTAATATACTCCAGCTTTCTACTGGACAGTATTTGCATGATATATATTTCATCATTCATTTACTTTTAACCTATATATTTTTATATTAAGAACAGTTTCACATAGATACCTTATGATTTAGTATGTTTTTTTTTAAATCCATTTTGACAATCTCAGTTTCAACTGGTGTGTTTAGGCCATTCACATTTAGGTCATTATTGACATGCTTGCAATAACATCTATCCTGCTACCTCTTTTTTGTTTATTCTATCTATTCTTTGTTTCTTTTTTCTTCTTCTGCCTTCTCTTATGCTATTCAAGAATTTTTAATAATTTCATTGCCTCTATTATTACTTATATGCCTTTAAAAATATTTTATGGGACACCTGGGTGGCTCAGTTGGTTAAGCGGCTGCCTTCAGCTCAGGTCATGATCCCAGGGTCCTGGGATCGAGTCCCGCATCGGGCTCCTTGCTTGGCGGGGAGCCTGCTTCTCCCTCTGGCTCTGCCTGTTTGTGCTCTCTCTCTCTCTGACAAATAAATAAAATCTTTAAAAATATATATATATTTTATGGTTGCCCTAGGATTTACAATATACATCTATATCAGTTTCTTACTGTTGCTATAACATACTACCACAAACTTAGTAGTTTAATACAATGCAAATTTGTTATATTACAGTTCTGCATGTCAGAAGTCCAAAATCAGTCTTTCTGGATTAAAGTCAAGATGTTGGCAAGGCCAGTTCCCTCTGGAGGCTCTGAAGAGAAAATCTGTTTCCTTTTTATAAGCTACAGAGGCAAACTGCATTCCTTGTTTCATAGTCCTATCTATTCCATTCTTTGTATTCCTCATTTCACTGTATAGATTCAGTTTTTCTCTGATACATTACTTCTGCCTAAACATTAATTATTTCTTTTTTTTTTTAACATTAATCGTTTCTTATAGAGCAAATATGCTGACAATGAATTTCCTAGGTTTTTGAGATTTTTTTTTCTGTTTTTTAATTCTCAAATTTATGTTCACTAGGTATGGAATTCTTTTTTGACAGGTGTTTTTTGGTTTTATTTTGTTTTTTTCCAAGAATTTTAGAGCTATCTCCTGCTTCCCAGCTTGCATGATTTCTGGAGAGAAGTTTGCCATAAATCTTACCTCTGTTCTTCGGTAAGTAATGTTAATTTTTTTCTCTGGCTGCCTTCCAAATCTCCTCTTTGTGTTTTGTTTTCAATAGTTTGAATATGGGGGCGCCTGGGTGGCTCAGTGGGTTAAAGCCTCTGCCTTCTGCTCAGGTCACGATCTCAGGGTCCTGGGATCGAGTCCCACATCAGGCTCTCTGCTCAGCAGGGAGCCTGCTTCCCCCTCTCTCTCTGCCTGCCTCTCTGCCTACTTGTGATCTCTCTCTCTCTCTCCGTCAAATAAATAAATACAATCTTTAAAAAAAATAGTTTGAATATGATAGGTCTTAAGGCGGGGGGTGGGATTAATTCTGTTTGATCTCTGAATTTCAGGATCTATGGCTTGGAGTCTGCCATTAATCTTGGAAAATTTTGCTCATTACTTCTTCAAATATTTCTTCTGCTTATTTTCTTTCTTATCTCCTGGTATTCCAATTACACTTATGTTAAAATGTTTAATATTGTCCCATATCTCTTAATATTCCATTTTTGTTTCTCACTCTTTCATTTTTTCTCTTTGTTGCATTTTGGATCATTTCTATTGTCCTATCTTCAAGTTTACTGATTCTTTTATTATGCCATATCTACTGATGAGTCTTTTAAAGAAATTCTTTATTACTGTGTTTTTCATTTCTAGCATTTCAATTTGATTCATTTTTTAAAGATCTATTTATCCATTTGAGAGAGAGAGAGAGAGCATGTGCATGAGTAGGGAGAGAGGCAGACAGAGAGAATCTTCAAGGAGACTCTATGCTGAGTGTGGAGCCCGACACAGGGCTTGATCCCACCACACAGGATATTACAATCTGAGCTGAAACTAAGAGGTGGACACACAACCTACCGAGCCATCCAGGAGCCCCTCAATTTGATTCATTTTTATAATTTTCATCTCCACGTTGAAATTATCTACTTGATCTTGCATGTTTTCTATATTCTTCATTAGAATCTTTAATATATAAATCACAATCATTTTAAATTTCCTGTCAGATAGTTCCAACATCTGTGTCATATCTGAGTTTAACCCTAATGATTGCTTTGTCTCTTCTGAGCATGTATTTTCCTGCCTTCTCATAAGGTCTCATAATTTTTGTTGAAGGCTGGATGTTAGTGCCGCATTCTGTCCAGCCAGGTGAGCAAGTGCTTACATCTCCCCTCTCTCCTATAGGTACTGTCTCTCTTTATATTTTGGGCCAGTTGTTTGCCATGTATTCAATGGATATGAAAAAAAAAATGAAATTAAAGTATGTCTGGCTTTTTTTTTTTCTTGAAATGCTGGGATTGTTGCTTCTTTCTGTTCTTTATATCTTGGACCAGAATTAGAAAAATTGCTTCATCCTTCAATTATATGTTGATATCACTTTAATTTAAAAATTACAAATGAAAAGATTCTTAAGTATAATAATCTCATGAAATACAACTTAAAACAATCATTTCATACTTACCGCATTGACAAAAATTAAAAGTGTTGATTAGTATTGAAGTAACAGGAGCTTTTTTAAATTTACTGCAAATGAGAGTATGATTTGGAAAAATCATTCTGGAAAGCAATTGGCAAAATTCATTAAAATTGCAAAAATGTACACCTTTTGACCTAGCAATGTTAGTTTTAGATAAATATACTAGAGTATTTCTTTTTTTAAGATTTTATTTATTTATTTGAGAGAGAGAGAGAGCTCACAGAGGAAGAGGGAGAAGCAGACTCCCCGCTGAGCAGGAAGCCTGATGCAGGACTTGATCCCAGGACCCAAAGACCATGACCTGAGCCAAAGGCAGATGCTTAACCAACTGAGCCATCCAAGCACCCCTATACTAGAGTATTTCTCTTACATGTGCACAGGATGTTTGCATTATGGTAGCATTTTATAGAATGGAAATCATTAATAATGCTCATCAATAAAGAAATAGAGAAAATGGCTTTTTCATACAATGGAATACTATACACATTAAAATGAATGATCTAATATACATGCATTAAAACAGATAAATCTCAAAAATTAAAGTTCAGTTAAATTAGCAGATCACAAAAGAATATGTACACTATACCATTTAGATGAAATTGGAAAATATTTTTTTTTTAAAGATTTTATTTATTTATTTGACAGAGTGGAGAGAGATCACAAGTAGGCAGAGAGGCAAGCAGAGAGAGAGGGAAGCAGGCTCCCTGCTAAGCAGAGAGCCGGACGTGGGGCTTGATCCCAGGACCCTGAGATCATGACCTGAGCCAAAGGCAGAGGCTTTAACCCACTGAGCCACCCAGGCGCCCCAAAATTGGAAAATATTTAAAATAATTCTTTTTATTCTTTATGGTTCTATGCATATGTTTAAAAAAGATAAAGACATACTTAGGGATGAGTCGCAGCAGCTACAGAATGGTCATAATCTCTGGTGGTAAAAAATGGAGGAAGGGAGAAATACAGAAGACGTGATTTAGATGTATATGTTTCCTTTTTCTAAAAAATACAATCTTAGTCCATTTGAGTGGCTATAACAAAAATACCATAGACTGGTTGGCTTATAAATAATAGAAACATATTTCTCACAGTTCTGGAGGCTAGAAGTCCAAGATCATGTCTTCAGCATGGTCGCGTTCTGGTGAGGGTCCACTTCTTGGTTCATAGCCAGCACCTTCTCATTGTACCTTTACATGGTGGAAAGGGTGAGGGATCTCTGTGAGGTGTTTATTCTAAGAACACTAATCCCATTCATGAGGGCTCCTCCTTCATGCCCTAAAAACTTCCCAAAGGCCCTACCTTCTAATACCATCATTTTTAGAGGTTAGTATTTCAACAAGAATTTTGGGGAAATAGAAACATTCAGATCATAGTATATATATGGCAACATCCAATAACCATGGGTTACGGGCACATGAGTGTCTGCTATATATTTTTCCACACGTTTAAAATGTCTCATAATCAAATATTTGTAAAGGAATCTAGTCATTATGGCTCCCATGCGAATTGTTCTGGTTCAATTAGAGATAATTTATATCAAACTACTTGGACCTATCAGATAATAGCTGCTTATACTAACTGTTCTTCAACAGTTTAGTAAAAATTAAAGGGGAAATTTTAAGACTCACTAGTATATGAAAGACATCATTAGTGTGTATACCTCCCACCAACTACAGATTAAGTAGAAACAGTCCTTAGTTGTTAAATTCACTGCTTTCTCTTCCCTGTGAATGGTGGAAATAGTTCTCTAAATAGTGGTCGTGGTTCCGCATGAACTTCTGCTAGTGGTGCCCTAAGGCATCTTCATATTGTTATTATCCTGGTTAATTTAGAAAGATTTAAAGTGATAAAGAATATCTCTCCCAGATTTATGTTTTAAATTCTTTTATTTTTCAAACATTTCATCAAGGTGTATGTTCCTAACACTAGACTTAGGTAGTAGTTCATTTCAGAGTAAGACAAAAGTACGAAGATGCAACAAGATCAAAAGCTATTTCTAAAGGTCTTTTTCATAGGGTAATTTTATTTTTAACTTTTTGAGGACCCTCCATGCCATTTTCCAGAGTGGCTGCATCAGATTATATTCCCACTAACAGTGTAAGGGGGTTCATTCCCCTTTCTCCACATCCTCACCAATATCTCTTGTTTCCTGTGTTTTAATTTTAGCCATTCTGACAGGTGAGGTGATGTATCATTGTAGTTTTGATTTGTATTTCCCTGATGATGAGTGATGTTGAGCATCTTTTCATGTGTCTGTGAGCCATCTGGATGTCTTCCTTGGAAAAATATCTTCCGCCCATTTTTAACTCCAACAATTGCAGTACTAGGTAGAACGTAAATAAAAACTTAAAACAAAAAAACAAACAAAAATACAAAGAAAGATCTTTTTCACAGAACTTTTAAGTAGCCTGCAGAACTACAAGCAAGAGAGTACATTCCATTTACACTGGGAAACCTCATTTCTTGTTTCATATAAGTTCTTAAACATCTCTGGCTAGGAACACCTGGGTGGCTCAGTGGGTTAAAGCCTCTGCCTTCGGCTCAGGTCATGATCTCAGGGTCCTGGGATCAAGTCCCACATCGGGCTCTCTGCTCAGCGGGGAGCCTGCTTCCCCCTCTCTCTCTGCCTGCCTCTCTGCCTACCTGTGATCTCTCTCTCTCTGTCAAATAAATAAATAAAATCTTTAAAAAAATAAATAAAATAAAGCTTAAAAAAATCTCTGGCTATATGTGCATATATAAATATTCAATTCAATCATAAACAAGTTGTATGTCCCTGAAAATCTCTTGTTAGCATGTGCAGTGATATCACATTATGAGGATTTAATGTGAGAGTATAAAAATGATATAAATTAAATAAACTAATGGTGGCTGAGATTAATTCCCATTAAAATTAGATAATGGTAAGATAATTAGAACCAATATGTGCTACTTTCAAATGCATTAATTTGACAAAAATACCTACTACTATGCAATGTCTTTTTGATACTATTAGCACAAATAAGGGCTAGTGTAATAAACCCTAAGCAGAGGGAAGATGGAGAATTGAGTTAGGAGTGGCTACAGATAGTTGAAGATTCTGCTTCCATCCCTATATTTTAAAATTTACAGAAGTGGCATCTAAAAAGTCTCTAGGCAAGCAAGCTTTACAAATGTCTCAAGAAAAATAAAATAAAATAAAAAAACCCCACCAGAATAGCTTCTAGCCCCAAATTGCTTCTGATCATCTCATTTTGAAATCTCATAATTCCATTATTTAGTACACAGGCAAGCAGAATTTTTTGTAAATGTTCCAGTCTTGCTAATTTAGGAAAATTAAAAAATTTAATTATAATCCTTTATTAACATAGAACATTAGCATTTTAATCAGTATAAATTGGTAATGCAGTGTAATAAAGAATAATCAAGTTGAAATAAACACCTTCAGTAATCAGATTTAATCTGAATTACTTGCTGAGATATAGTGCTTAAATCTAATGATTTTTCCATTAAATGTGCTCCCAATTCTGAATCAAGATGACATATTTATGAAGTGAAAAGTATTCAGTTAAACTATTTCCTAATGTTGCATGCATCAAATTCCAACACAATAGGGATATACCTACAAAGAAAAAAGAGGATAAATATCCATTATCTACAATGATCAAATTAATTGGAAATTTTCTAGCTCTCTACTTCTCTCTGTATTCTGTATACCTGATTTCTGTTTTCCATCTATCCCATAAACATACTTGCAAACAGCAACTAGAATGGGCTTTAAGCATTATAAGAGATTTTACTCATTTTTATCCAGTGAGTATATTAGTCATATTGGGTAGTATCTCATTTCAGCTGCTCTGTGTAATAAGACACGAATCTATCAGTCATTAATGAAAAATTCTTTGTTGATTTCCTGTCATGTGTTCCTCACTGAGAGGGATACTTTGGAAAACACAAATTATCAGACACAGCCTGTCTGCCCTTAAGCCTTACTACCTTGAAACAAAAGTGAACTTTCCATCGCACAGAAAGATACTTCCAGAAAGACAAAACAACCAAAATGTGGGGAAAGTACCTTTGACCTATAATAATGTCAAAGTTTAGGCATTGCTCTCAGCAATACAATTTGTTTCTATGTAACTTCATTATTACGTATGGTCTTCAAGTCTACTTCTTCTAATTTCTGGTAAATTGATACATAATTTCTGCACTGCAAAGCTAACTAATCCAATCAGCAATTTAGCTAAATGGAAAGTGAGTTATATGTGGTGCTACCCCATTGCTTTAGGCACTTTGCAAATGTCATTCCATTCAATTCTCTCAACGAATGCATGAATTAAATTTTAATATCCTTAATCTACAAAATACTTAGAGAAGCAAACCTATTGATCCTTCTGGCTGCTAAGATGTGGTGAAGCTGAAATTCAAAGCCAAGTGTCTTAACTCCAAAATTCATTCTTTTATGTTATTTCACAGGGGCAAGCTATAATTTGTAAGAAGAGTGATAATGTGACGCTTGATTTTTAAAGGATACATATAAATAACATTCACTGAGCACTTAGTATGAGTCAGGCAGTCTTCTGAAAACTTTGGAAGAAAACTTTGGGACTCATTTGATCCTCATGAAAACTTTTGTAGGCACTACAATTTCCCTCATGTTACACATCAAGAAATGAATGCTTAAGAGAGCCCCAGGTAATTGCCCAGGGTCAGAGTTAGTACAGAATGCTCTAGATTTACACGCTGTTTGATTGGGGGATCCACACTGTTAGCCACTAGATGAAACTGAGATCAGGTAGGACATTACAAAACCACCCTGCTTTTGATCCATTGTTTTCATATTCATATATGAAATATAAAATACTTATTCTCTAACTACTGCTTATACAAGACACTATACCATGTGCTGGGTTCATAGAAAGAAAATGCGAAAATCTCTATAAAAAAGGTTGTGTTATATTGAAGGCAAAAAAATATTCACAATGTTCTGTGATAGACATATACAGAGATTAATTATGGGTGGACACCTAATCCATAATGAAGAAATACAGAAATATGAGTTGAGTCTTCTATAAATAGGTCATGTTTTTTGAAAGCATCTCTTCTTCATAAAAATGTTTTTTAATATACTTATAATATTTGTGTTATCTTTGTTCCAGACTTCTCTGATTTAATAATTTTAAGAGGAAAAGTTCTTCCACAGTACTATTTTTTGCCAGATTAACTGACAAGTCTAGCTAAATTATTAGCCTGTTTTCACATTCTCCATGAAAAAAATCAATAAAGTTTTCTTTCACTCTACTGAACAATGTGATATTTGGTGTGGACTGTGTTGGATGAGAGCAAGCTGCCACTTATTCTTCTCTAGAGGATGCTGCTGATTTGATAGATTGGGAATTGAGAAATCCAATATATTTGGACATTGCTGTTCTAAAAGTACCTGGCTAACTGTTCTTTGTGCTTCTGTTGTAGCAACTAAAACACTGGCCTTTATTTTGGGTCCTAACCCATGCATCTCAGCATAGGGATGCGGTCCTACTGAAAAGCTATGCCTATCAATGAACATTAGAACAAAACAATCTTAGGCATCCTGAAATGTCAAGTGTAATCCTTGAGAAGAATGGTATAGGTAGAAAAACAGGGCTTTTGTTATAAAATACAAACTGAACTGGTTAAAATCTTCTTGATTAACTGAGCTTACCCAAGGGCAATCAGTGGGACTGGATCAAAACATACCAGGTCGGTCCAATTCACCAAAGGCAGGTAAAATGTGAACAAGCACTATTCCTGCCAATCTCACCTGCAGAAAATCATCATGGACTTATAGCTGCTCTTGAGTAATGCTATGGTCATGCAATAGCCCTGATAAGGCTTTTCGCATACTCTCTATAGTTGCGTGCTACCATTTTGCATTTCATCGTTATCTTAATGTACACATACCTTCCTTCCTCCAAAATTAAAATCCATCCCTTTGGTTAATTAGTTATTGGGACATGGAATAATGTTTCGCTGTGAGCTGAAAGGCCAACTTGCAGCCAGAATATCAATAAATCAGTTTACCATTCTCCCACCCTGACAAAATGGCCCAGGATTAAAGACAGACCTCTGTAATGGCTATAAAGAGAAAACAGCCCCCATTCCTTTGAGAACTTACCACTTGGGTGGTGGTTGCTCAAATTCTGGCACTTCAGGAGATGTAGTCAAACTCTTTCAAAACAAAAGATTAAAAAAAAAGTCAAAGACTTTCTTATCCCTTTTTTCCCTATAATTTAATTACTTGTTTTCTAGACAAATCAGCTAAAAAATGAAAAACACACACATTACTTAGTTCAAGTAGCTTTAATAAGGACAGTCACAAACAATAGATAATAATCTTAAAAATATGTTTAGTACTTTTTCTTTTTCCTCATTCTAACTTGTAGATACATTAACATTAGATGGTGCTTATCTAGTTTTTCCAGAGAATTTTTCTTAAAAGGATGAAGTCTATCACATCTGAAAATCCACAAATCACTTGAAAAAAATCCATTTTTTCTGTTAATTTCTAGCACAAGATTACAAAATTAGAGCAATACTTTTTACTCTGAGACAGAGGACGGTGGTTTTTCCTTTATATTAGGAAAACTAAATCAAAGAAGATTTTCTCATTGTGCCTCAGAATGTAAATAGGAGCTTAGAAAACAAGCTATATGAATGGGCTATTTCTTCCTAACATGGCTGACACCACCATCATTACCATTACCATGAATCTATGGTGCATCCACATTAAAACTTTCACCTTCTGGTTTAGAGATGCTTCCTGCTGCCAATCAGCTCAAGGATGGTTGAGGTAATGTGGATTAAAAACTGATGATGCTTACATAAATGAGTGAGCATCCTGTGATACATGTGGCTATAAGAAATACTTAGTAACATGCTCCTGAAGAGAGATAATGTGAATATGCAGTTTTGTTATAAGCCAAGAGAGCTTGCAAAGGAAACTATTTTAAACATGTATCCCTTAATTTTACTTACTATTTTATTTTTAGAATAAACTTTTCTGATTATGAAAAAAAATGTGTGGTTATGGCATAACAGTTAGGCTACATTGGAGAAATGAGAAGTTAACAATACAATTTCATGTAATTCAACTACTTGTAGATTGTGCAGGATAAATAAAGACCAGGGAAGAGAGAGGAAGGGCCAACCCTGGGAAGGGTCTATACATCAGTCAGGCCAGAGAAGAGAAAGCCAGTAGGCAGTGTGGAAAGGAGGTGCAGGTATGTGAAGTAAGGGATCACCATGATGTAATTGGTACTTTAAGAATTTTGAGAAGATCGCCATGTTTCAGTTACACTTTCTGTCTAAATTGCTTATCATTTGAAAAATATATATGGGTTTTTTAGTTCTCTGTGTTTAACTGGACTCTATGGTCAATCACCCCCTTCCAGTACGGGAGCCAAGCCAGAGAAGTTGGCAAAAAGGAATATCCTGCATCCACAGCATATTTGTTTGACATGGGGTTTCTTTGGGGGGAGTACCAGGGCAGGTAAACCTCATTTAGCTATTTAGGCAAATTTAATTTAAGGCAAATTTAGAAGCAATTTCACTGTGGCAGTATACAAGAGCAAAGAGCTCTGAGCACATTTTCAGAAAGGCAGGTTGACTCAACATTGTTCCTGGGACTCTGCTGCCATCTTTAAGAGCTGTCACTTAGTATTTATCGTCCTCTGGCAATTCTTTCCCTTTTGTGTAGGCAGGATAAATGACAAACACCAATTCCAAGCACTGCTTTGAACACTTTTCTCATTGAAGCCATTGTGATGAAAATTTTTCTAGTCAATGGATTATTTTGAAACCTGTAGAAATATTGTCTTAATAATAGGCACCATAGGATAGAAAAATGATAAAGCTGAGTCTCACATAATCAAATGCATCCTTTATGCTCTCTGACTAATCAGAAGCACCTTTATTCCTATTAAAAAAAAAAAAGGAAAAGAAAATGCATGGTTCGCAGAGCTCAGTTCTTTTTTATGAACTTTCCCCTCTGAAGACAGTACTCTGAAGATGATTTGGGGAGTTGCCAGCTGATAAATTCATGACCCATAACTCCATATTTCTTCCTGACAATCCGTTAGATGGGATCTAAGGCCTAGGAGTTTGAAATGTACTTATCATAGACATTCTACTGTATGTAATAGTGGTTTAAATATTTATAGTTTAAAGATAATGCTTTGTCATCCTGTAGAAAGAAACTGCACTGATTAGAGTGATACACAATAGAAGCTTCCAGAAGAACGTCAAGTCAATGCAGATCCTGTCCTCAGGAGGCCTGTTCGAATCCCCTGTGCTTTCCTCCACCGGTTCTTATCTAATATGAAAGACTGCCACGTGCTCAGAACAGAACAATAATTAAATCCCAGTGCTTTTAGCTGCAGTGATTAGTTTAAAAATTAAGAGTGCTTTTCTATCATGTTAAAATAAGCAAGGCTTACATATATGAATTTTAATATGTTCCTCAAAAATCCAAAAACACACAAAAGACTATATTCATTGCATTTTAAAGTCAGGTACCACAGGAGAACTGGGACACTCTATGTATTTTTAGAAAATACATTTTATTTTCTATCCATAACTTTCTATATCATGTTTTGGTTACAAATATTTATTCTACAGAGTTAATTTGCCACGGTGTTAAAAACAAACTTTTCAAGAAGAAAGTCTCTCTTTTTCTAAAGAGAAAAAGAGGGAGCTTTATGAATACAAATTCATTTCTGAGCACAACTGCTCTCAAAATGAAATGAATTTCACAAAGGGCGCCTTAGAATTCATCATTTTAAGTCTCCTAGGTTGGTTTACATATTAATCCACTTCCCAAGCATCTCCCTTTGTGACCTGGCAGGCTTCAGTTATGCACAATGACATAGAGACAGTCTGCTGAAAGGTCTGTTCTTTCAAAATGTCACTCCTCACTGTGGAATATGTTTTATTAAGGGTAATGGGAAACGTGCAGGTCTGGTGGTGAATTTGCTTTTCTTTCCTCAGATGAAATTTGAACACAGACTTAATAGGGAAATTTGTCATTAAATAATAACAGCAGAGTGGGTTGGGGCTGGGTGTCAGCCTCCACTCCAGACAGAGGACTCCAGCCTAACTTCTTGGGGAGGTGGGTCATCACATCCCTGGGTGACTACCATCTGAGGCTGAGAATCACATGGTCAAGATTAAACATTGCCTCAGAAAAACCTAATTAACAAACTAGGGAAGAGTTTCCAGGTCACCATAATAGAGAAACTTTTTGTAAGCAGTAATACTGATGCGTTAATATGACTCATACTGCTTGCTTTCACATAGATAATATGCAGGTTAAACCATCCGAAGGAAAGCACAATGACGACTGAGCGTCAAAGCCTACAGCAGCACAGATTGCCTAAAAGGTGGATGTTTGTCTTCCCACCCCAACATAAGACTTACAGGAGAGCCCCCTTATCAATTTTTTTGCTCCCCAATGAACTTGTATGACTCCTATTTCCTCTACTGTATGACATGACTTCCAGGATGGGAAGGAATCAGGCTTTGGAGTCCTTCATAACTGTGCTGGATTTTAGAACTGTGCACTTGGTACTAACGAGTGCTGGCTTCATGGGTGTTTTATTTAATGAAGTTTTATGAACTTCACCCCTTTTTATGAACTCTTTCCCACTGAAGGAAAGGCTCAGAAGGGGGTTTTGTGTTTGGATTTTAGTGTTTTACAGCCGCTGTCCTGAAATGCTTTATAAATTTATCTCTGAATTTGTGATCTGTTAAGCAAGGTCTAAAGGGACAATGGCACATATACCAAGGCTTGGAGCCTGGGTTCACATGAGGTCCTACCTCCCACAATGTCCCACCTTCCTGGGGCTGGTTCTCAGCAGCCTGCTCCAGCTTCCCCTAGGACCTTACGCCTCACCCAGGCTCCCCATCCTGGCCCTGCCCAGTGATGGCTACTGTCTTCTGCCCCTTGTGGGGTTTGTCCAGAGAGAGTCAGGTTAGTCCTATATCCTCCATGCAACAAGTTGCAGAGTAAGGTTCGGGACACCTGGTAGAATCTGCATGTATCATTTGAGCATCCTCATACCCAAGTGAGGGCAACGTTCCACAGCAAGCAAAAAAAAAAAAACACTATGATAGCTTGAGACAGAGACTGCAAAAGAAAAGGAAAGGCTTTTTTTTTCTACTTTTTGAACAAGGGGCCCACATTTTTATCTTGCACTTGGCCCCACAAATTATACAGCCAGCCTTATCAGTATGTTTCTGTGCAAATCATATATACTTTATAAGCCTCATGTTCCCCACCTAGAAAGTAGGTATACACCTATAACAGAGTTATAGTGGGGATGAATTTTTTTTTTTAAGCATGTAAAGGGCTTAACATAGAAGCTGGTGCACTGTAAGAAAACTAATAATATCAGTTATTAGTTTCAAAAGTTAGAAAATGAACAAAAACACACTTTGACTTCACATCCTTTATAGACAACAGAGTTAGCACAAGACAAATGTAATTCAGGATATCTCAGAAAATCTAGGATCTATATTAAGAATACTTTGGCCCATAATTTTTGGGGCACTGGGTGGCTCAGTCAGTCATCCAACTCTTGATTTCGGTTCAGGTCAGGATCTCGGGGTTGTGAGATCAAGCCCTACGTTGGCTCTGCACTGGGCCTGGAGCCTGCTTAAGATTCTCTCTCTCCCTCTCTCTCTCTGCCCCTTCACCCCCCCCTTAAAAAACTCTGGCCCATAATTTCTTAAAGTTCAAATACTAGATTAAAATGGAGATATTTTCAGCATTACTAAAGACCTTGGCATTTAAAGAAAAATCAAGAGAATCTTTCATTTAAAGAAGAGAATAATTTACTAAATGAAGAAAATATTAGGAAACAGGATCTATTAAGGAACAATTGCTAGAATGTCACTCACTATGTCTGGGGACCACATGGAGATTTGATACAAAGGCTGTATATTTAGCAGGGCAGCCCTGGGTGAGAGTAAGTCCTCCATTCTCTGCTTTTAGAGGACTCTCAAGGGAAATATTTCATCCTGAGCTATAACTAATCTCTCAAAACAATTTGCATAGAGGAAATGGACAGTGGAAGAGAGGGTTAAGAGAAAGGATAAAAAGGATTTGCTAATTTCTTGTGTAGAAAACCAAAGTGTACCTTCTATAATTTGGGGGGAAGAATTTAAATGTGACTATGTCTGAGTATACCTCCTACTAAGTCCCAGAATTCATTTCATGCTTTATCCCACCTTAATAATGATTTCTTATCTAGAACAAAACGACTTTGCTCCTCCACCGCCCCCAGTGTCACCCCCACCCCCACCCCGGAGAACACATCAAACTCCTGAGAAGCATTCAGAGTGAATCAGAGTGAACCAGACCCCCAGGCAAGGCATTATCCAGCAGAAAAAATTTTAACCTCCTGTTCACCAAGAGCTCTGGGCCCTCCCTGCCTCCTGGCCACTGGCTCTTTGGAGACATTCAAAGGGCAAACTCAATAGCCAAATCTCCAAGAGAAGGAAGGCTATGACTCATTTTTAGACTATTGTCACTATAGTTAGACTATAATAGAAGATGGAATCGCCTGTTGAATAATGCTCACCTTCTACATAAAACTCATAAAAAGGATTTTTATTTACCTTTCTGTGATGAAAGCAAAAAAAAAAAAAAGTAACAGAAGTATGGCGTAAAATATATCTGAAATTAAAAAGACTAAACCTAATATTCAGAAATCATTTTTCCCAAAGTGAAATTAATATCCTGTTCGAATAAGTACCTCCAATCTTGGTGCGTTCAGATGTATTGTTTTTACCTCTGTTATATTTCTGTGTTCTGCCTACTAATATGTAAATATACGTCTCTTGAGAGTTTTAAGCTTTTGAGAAATAAGTATCATTTCTAATTCATCATTGTACCTCCTATATCAGCTTCTAGTTGGATACCTGATACGTGTATGGTGTAGATTAATGCTTGTATACTTGAACTGATACTCCCTAAGCAAAGACTTTTCATTATCAACAATGTTAAAAATAGCCCTCACATTAAGTTATCGATTAATGTTAATTATAACTAAAGCTTTTAATGTTACCTAACCTTTGGTACCTGTTAATCCACTTTCCTAAATTCGATTTACTTCTTAGGAGCCGTAGTGTGGTCTAGAGCACTGGATCTCAAAGTGTGATCCCCAGATGAGCATCATTGGCCTCACTCAGGCATGACAAGGAAGGAAGGCAAATTCTGGGGGCCCAGCCCAGACATTCTGAATCACAAGCTCTGGACTGAGGCTCAGAAATCTGTGTCTTGACAAGCCTTCCATTGGATTCTCATGCACACTAAAGTTTGAGGACCACTAGGATAGAGGAAGAAACAAATTATGGCAAGATGGCCTGAGTTCTAGTCCCAGTCCACACCTGGTTTTATGAATTTGTGTACATTATTTAATCTCTTTAAGGATCCATTTCCTTTTCTGCAAAATTAAGGATAACAATTCCTATTTCATGGGCTTGCCATAAAGATTACATAATGTAATATCTGCCAGGAGATTGACACATAATAAGCATTCGTCGAATGGTGGGCATTGCCACAGGATGGTTCATTCTGAAAGGTTTAGCTTAACAACCCTTCACAAATGCCTAGTCCTCCTTATTCATATCTCATAAGACTTTTCAGCAGCTAATACATAATTTCAAGTTGGGATTCAGAAATAACAGGTGTTAACAGCTTTCTTATTTGGAAACAGTATCCCTGATACAATTAGCCCTTTGCAACTAGAAAAGCTCTTAGAGTCTGTTTGTTAAGTACTAAAGCAAATACTCCTTTTCACAGCATATCAGTGATTAGCTCCACTAGATTTTGTATATGGCACAAATTAGGCACTTTTTGGGTAATGGGTAAAGGAGTAAGCCATAAATGGGTAAGCCATTCCCAGGGCAATCCAGACAGCGGTAAGCAAATGAATAAAACTGAACGCTCTAGTTAAAGAAGACCTGGGTTTGGTCAGCAAGACTAAGAGGAAAAACTACACCGAATAATTCCTTCTAATTGGCTCCTCTGTTAGAAAACAAATCTCTTGTCTACTAGGCTATAGGACTAATATCTATATCTGGGCTATAGGACTAATATCTATCTGGGCTATAGGACTATATATCTATATATATATATATATACACACACATATATATTTTATACATATATATATGTATAAAAGGTACATATATACATATATAAAAAGTTTTGGAAAGGGCCACTTCCTTGGCAGGCCTACTACTGACTATTATACTGTTGCAGAGCTGAACCTTCCCCAAGGCATTAATTACCAGAAATGACCACCTGGAGGCTAGGCGGGCACTCTTTGTTCAGGGTCTCCAGTTGCACAGCTCTGTGATGAAAACCCTCACCATCTGTGATAACCACCAGCCACCAGCAGCAGCAAGTTAATGAGATCAAATCATTCCCCATGCACTTTAACCTGTCTGGGTGAGACAAAGACTCAGCAAAGAGAATATGTCATTAAATTTAATTTAGACTTCTGGAGTTCAGACTTTTGTTTTCATCAATAAAATAAATGTTTAAGTCTAAAGCCATTTGCAGAGGCAGAAGCAATGAAACATTGACTTATTAGTTTCTAGGTAATGCTAGGTTCTTGCCAGTGTATAGATTCCTAATAAAAGCAAGAAAAATTAAAATGGCAAGTATTGTCTAGTACCCATTTAAAAGATATATCCTGATATACGTGTCTAGTGATCTTGCACACATAGGCCTAACTTTTTCGAATGTTTATAATATTTGTCTTTGAGCTTGTGAATAATACTGCAGTTATGTTGAGCCTGACTTATAGGTTTGCATTTTGCTAAGCAGAATCTACTGTCTGAACTAAATGACTATTTTTTTTTTCTAAATGACTATTTTTAAAGAGTTTCCTAATGAGCAGTGGTGTTCAATGTGTTGGGAGCTGTGAGCACAGCATGTATCAAAGTGCTAGCTATTAAAATAGGTTTCCTTAATTAAAAGGCATTAAATTATCTTTAAAAGAGCCATTTGATTTATCATATAAACACATTACAATGATAGGGGGAGGAGTTTGACTCATTGCAGGTAGTAAAGAAGCAACTGAGACCCCTCTCCAGGAGTCTCCTCTCAATTCAACTTTCCAATTTTCTTCCTCCTCATCCCTCCATCAGCTGATCTATTTGCTTCTAAGTTGACAGCAATATAGATGTCTGATCATCATGTGGACTCTGGCTTTTGTTCAAAGTTCTAATTGGCTTCTGGCATTTTTGATTATACAGACATCCCAGGTTACTCCATTAACTCAAACTTGCACATCTCCATTCCATATCAAAGACTATAAATATTTTAAACACGAGCTATTTGTACTATGGATTTTAACAGCTATGCAAATTAACATTAAACATATGCCAAGGGAAAGACTAAAGAAAGAAAGTCTAAATTTAAAAAGAACCAATACTGAAAGCAAGTAAAAAAATCTACATGCCATATAATCCACTACTTCATAACTCCATGAAAGTTTCCTTACAAAATGCATAACATTTGCCATCACAGTATTTGTTGAATATAAATGAGAAAGACTTTTAGTTGGACTACTCAGCTGCTGGTAGATGTACTATTACTATGGCTATAGGAAGAATGGTCATGCATGATTATAGGGCATCTAAGTAAGCCTCATTATTTTGCAGGCTAATGTATTTCTATATCATGATCTACCAAGCTGTATAAATATGGATATGTAATAAGGGAGATGCTATCAACACAACATCCTTAACTAAAATATTATCGAACAATGAGAAAAGGTGATGAAATCTAATAGCTATTATTTTCATTATTCTAAGTTCCTATTACTTTTTAAGATCAAGGGGTTTTTGTTAGTTTGTTTAGGTAGGCTCCATGCCCAGCCTGGAGCCCAAGGCGGGGCTTGAATTTCCAACACTGAGCTGACCTGAGCTGAGATCGAGTCGGCTGCTTAACTGACTAAGCCACCCAGGCACCCCAAGATCAAGAGTTGTTTTATCTCTGTTCTGTAACTACCCAACTTACCATGGGCATTGGGTAAATCTTAAAAATTGATTTTTTATAAATCTCCAAGTTACTTTTGTCTATTTATTAAGGAATGTGGATGCTTATTTTAAAAATTTAGAAGTAAAACAAAGAATAAAAAGAACCCATAATCTCACCACCTAAAAATAGCCTCTAACATATTCTATACTTACCTCATTCTTGCATATCATTTCCATACTTTTTAAGTAATGGACATCATACTTCCTCTGGGGAGCCTTTTCACCATAACTAAACAGCTTCCTCTCCCAGAATATTCATATTTCCCTCACTTAGTTACTGCATCTTATTCTAGGCATCTGTTGAAAGGTTTGTTCATCCCTCTTTACTAAAAATTTTAAATGAGAGCGATCCTAATTCTTCTTTGTAGCCCTAACACCAAGTACCCTGCATCTATAAAAATCAAACCCAGGATTGTTAAAAGAACAAATGTACAAGTGAGTTCAACTGTGATTCTATATCCAACTTTTTTCATTTAACATTATATCATAAGAACTGTCCCATGTCATTAAATTCCTTCAAAAATTCATTTTTTGGGGGGCGCCTGGGTGGCTAAGATGGTTAAGTGTCTGCCTTTGGCTCAGGTCATGATCTCCAGGTCCTAGGATCAAGTCCCACATCGAGCCCCACATCAGGGTCCCTGCTTGGTGGGGAGTCTGCTTCTCCCTCTCCCTCTGACCCTCCCCCTGCCCGTGCTCTCTCTGCCTCTCTCTCTAAAATAAAAAAGAAAAAGAAAAAAGAAAAAAAATTCATTTTTTTTGAGGCATAATATTTATCGCATGGCTATATTGTAATTTCTTTAAATGGTTTATATTACTAATCACACCCCTTCCTTATTTTTGCTATTGTAAAAAGCACAATGTTGCTGTAAAGAAGTCAGTATAGCAGAGAAATAAAGTATGAATCTTAACTTCAAAAAACGGGGAGGAGCATGATTAAAAAATAAGAGTGTATGGTAAGTGATATTTTTAAATTAATGTTAAATGTCTAACAGCAATAATGGCATGTGGTTAAGCAGAAGAATGGTCTTATTCTTTGTGATACATGCTGAAATAATTTGAGGTATATGTAGTGAGAACAGATATAGCAAAAACTTAACAACTGGTAAATCTGATTGAATAGGTGAATAGTTCATTGTTCTCAGCTCTCAACTCTTCTCTAGACCTAAAATCTTCAAAATGGGAAGAAAACTATGGACCCTGAATTTCCACACACTTAGATTTTAATCCTAGTTTCACTACTTACGAGTTGCGTAATTAGTTAATTAATCTCACTTAGCTCATTTTCTTACCAATAAATGGAGGCTATAATAGTAAATATCCTATAGAATTGTTTTGAGAATGATTATATAGGCTAACACACCTAAAACATTTATCACTGTCCCTATTGTAATAATAAGTGCTTTATGGTGGTTAGCTATTACGAATATCTTTATACATAAATGTTTGTCTATATTTGCATTATTTATACTATTATAATTTTTCCTTAGGTTAGAATCCCAAAAGTGCAATTACTGAGCCAAAGAGCTAAGGCATCTTTGAGGCTTCTGACTTATAGTAACGAATTGCTTTCCAAATGGATTGGATGAATTAACATTCCAGCAGCATTCTTTAGCACTGAGAATTTTTACTTTTGAAATTAAGGATAGTAGATTGTAAATAAGTAAGTAGATTGCATTAATTGATTGCTATCTCAGTATGTCTTAATTATGATCAGTGTCCATTAAATATTTTTAAAGCTTATTGTCATGTCTAAATTCGAGGAACAATACTGATATTCACTGGATTTGCTAAAACATAAGACAGTAAGTAAGATATTAGGATAAGCATTGTTGTCCATTCTTACATATCCTGAATTTAACAGATTCTGAGTATTGTGAATTATACATATTTTTCCCCTTCCTGTTCCTCTGTTTTGTATTGTTATTTTATTAATCATTAGTAAAAGAAAAAGGAACTTAATTTCCTCAAAGCAATTTTTTAAAAAAGTTTAGTAAAGGAGGCAACTTGAAGAGTGCAGTGAGCGTTGGGGGAGATAGTGGAGTTGCTGCTTTTTAACATTCTCACTGATCCTAAGTAAACTATAAATCTAAAGAAATTATATTTCTCGGGCTGTTTGCAAATTATGACATCTAATACAAACCTACCTTGTGTTAATCACAAATTCTTATTCCTATCCGCATATTTCATACACTTGCCATGCACAGAGCGAGCTTAATCATTCAGAGAATAGTCTTCAAGTGTGGGAGGCAATAAGAAATGAACCCTGTATTTAAAGGAAAAAGAAAAAGAATCAGTCTTCAGAAAAATATGTAATCAAAATATTTCAGAAAGACTATTGCATTTTTTATCATGTCAAGTTATTTCATCTGTAAATCAAAGTGCTAGAATGTAAAGAAAGAATTCACATTTTGAAGGCAAACTGAAAAATCACCTAAAGTTTTGGTTTGTTTCTAAGATCCTCACTTCAGTTCACACACCATTGGTTTACAAAACCATAATTTTGTGTATAAAGGAGAAAGCTGGAGAAGAATCAGTCACTAAGTAAAAGTCCTTAGCTTTAATTAGCTTCCATCAGTTTCAAAGATTATCCAGGAAAGCTTCCATTGAACTATCATAGTTCGGGAATAGTGAGAAAATAAGCTATCATTGGAAGCACAGTTTCTAGTCTCAGTCCAATAAAGAAATTCTGATTAGATGAACAATGTTCTTATTTTTGATGCAACGACCTACACGAACCAATACCGTGGCTTAGAAAAAAATGAGATTGCAAACATCCCCATGTTTCCCATTGTGTCTTTCAGCTCAATCCAATCAAAATTATCTACACAATTCACATAGGTTTACTTGGGTCATCAAGATTCATTTTTCTCTTTTCTTTCATTAATATTTTGAGTGTTTTAAATCTTCCGAGATTCTGCCACTTTTCCCAAGATATGATCTTTCATGTATGTATGTATGTATACATGCATGTTAGATATACCCCTAATTTCTAGCTAATAGCTCTCTTCTAATACTATGTCTGAGTCTTCAAAAATGAGAATTTTCAAACAAAGACTCAAAGAAAATCTGTATCTATTCTAGGGTTCTAGTAAGCACAAGGCCGTTTTAAGATCTTTACTGAACTTAAGGTCCTTACTTTCAGAGGCACCACATGAAGTAGAACAAACTCATTAAAATACATCCACATGCCACAGTCATATTTATTTATTTGCTATAAAAATGTTTCAAAGATTTTTTTATAATTTTGCCTTTGAAGTTATTTGGCCATGAGTAACTTTCTTCAGCTTGGCTATAATTTTTCTGGCAACCAGTGTGGATGATAGTTGGGAATTTTTATGAAGTGAAAAATATCTAATCTGCCGAAAGTTATGAAATGTAATGCCATAAGTCATGAATTAAAAGACATGATTTTTCAATACATAAAACTACGATCACATGCACATGCACACGCACCCGCACTAATAACATAGAAACTACATTTAGAAACTCTAATGCACCAGTGCAGACTCAGCCTCAACTATCTCTTTTTCCAGTGATAGCTGGTCAAGGGAAAAGCCAAGTACTTATGAAAAAGGAGGAGGCTTAACTCAACAATATTTTACCTCAGATCCACACCAGGCATCTCTCACATCCTGCCCTGAGGCTTCCCAAAGAGACACTGCCTAGCTCGCAGCATGCTCAACCTGGAAGTTTGAGGGAGTTACAGTTTCTTGGGTACACTTTTCATCAATTGGAGCTAGAGACAGTTAGATAAAGCCTCCATTTCTTCCTTTCTCTCTTTTTGGGGACCCCAGCCTATAGCATCACTTACATATAAAATTTCTGGAAGAGGTACTTAAGAAACAACATTGGTTAACTTCTATGGAGTAGCATTGGTAAGGAGAAAACAAAAGCAAAATATTTTCACCTTTCTATCCCCTTTTGTGACATTTGAAAAACGTGTTTATATTATGCTAAAAATAATTTAACAAATACTTATATTTTAAAAATTAATGATGTCTTAAAGGCAGGTTAAACCAAAAGAATTCTAAAGAGCTTAGGCAGTCAAGACCACGGCACCTCCGAGGCACGTTTCTAATAGCTCACTCACATGGGAAGCACTGTTCAAACTAATGGCATACGAAAGATGAGAGTTGTAAAAATCCAAGAATGTATAAAAATTCAAGGATGTATAAAACTGACAGAGTTTGGACATGCTGATTTGTGATGAAGTCTGACAAATGCTTTTTTTTTTATGTTAAACACAAATATCACATTAAAATGTATAACATCAACAATAGGAGTAAAACTTCTTCAACAATCCAGGATTCAGCAAGTGAGAAAGATCGAATTGGTATTGATGTCCAAGAACATGTAGTACTTACATCCTGTTCTCACTCAAAAATAAATAGCAACCATAGACTGTACCAGGAGCTATTTAAGACTGAATGAATCAGTACAAATAAATAAGCAGCAACCAAAACAAAGCATATCAACACAAAATTTGGCTCAATTTGATAAGGTGGGAGGTTGAAGAAGTTGTAGTTGAATGGATTAAAAGATATATAAATTAGCTTTTTTATGGGAATTAGAAATATCTGGAAATAGAAAAGGGACTAAGAACTGAACCAAAGTTAATTACAGTCATTTTCTGCATCTTTCAGCTGAAGATATTAAACTAAACTTTATTTGGTGTAAGGTGGGAGGGAAGTGGTAATTACACATTATTTATTTCTTTTCCTCAGTCATCATCTCACTTCAGCAAGTTTAAAATTAGAATTTTCAGCATCCTTATATGTGTCAGAGATGCTGAGATATTACCATTCCATGCAAATGACATTAAAGGGGAAGTTTTCATAACTTCAGAATTAGTCCGTAAGCCAGTGTTTTTCATAATCCCTTTTAATTAGACAGAGAAGTAATGTTTCTCAGTACACACTCTTAGAAACACTGCAATACCAACCGGTGGCTTTGGCAGGCAACGACCTACTTGCCGCGTTAACTTCTGTATCTCCAGAAGCAAAGAGCTGAGACGCTCTGTAACTATTTTGGATTGACTATGTGACTAACTCTAAGTCAGTGGATGAGTGAACAAATAAGTGGGTGGCTGAGTAAATGAGTGCATAGATGAAGAACTGAATAACCAAATAAATGAAAGGATAAATGCATGAACACATGCACAAATTAACAAGTTAATGAATTAACAGGTGAATTAATAATTGAAACATAAAAATGACTATAATTGCAAAAACTGAAAGAAAAGTACCACTTTCCTCCATTATCCCAATGGACTTTAATCCTGCCAGCACAACGGAATGTGGAGCTTTAAAGACAAATCCGAGATGCATCAGCCATAAAATCTGATTTCATCGGTCCAGACTGAGCCAGAGCAAGGCAGGGTATTTTGTAAAAGGCTCATTGGTAATTCCATTGTGTAGCCAAGGATGAAAGTAACAGCTAGCCCACTCTTTGAATCACAGAACTTTTTCACCACTCCATTTTTACACTTCATCTCTCAATCTAAAATTCCCTGGTTTCATCTCCCTGCCTCATCCCTGAGCTGTTTGTTGACAAATGGGGGCCATAAAAGCTAAGGTAGTTCTTTAAACTAGTTAAGCTTTTGTGCTCATTACTTCAGGTGAATAGGGTGATCTTCAGGTCACAGGGTCAAAATTCAAAGGTGAGTATAGCAGATGTAAAAATTATAGATTTATTTAATAACGGCTCTCACAGACATCTACCTGTAGCTCACATATAGGACAAATTACACATGGAAATAATCTTGCTAATGACTGCATTTAAATCCACTACAATAGGGGTGCCTAGGTGGCTCAGTGGGTTAAAGCCTCTGCCTTCGGCTCAGGTCATGATCTCAGGGTCCTGGGATCAAGCCCCGCATTGGGCTCTCTGCTTAGCGGGGAGCCTGCTTCCCCCTCTCTCTCTGCCTGCCTCTCTGCCTACTTGTGATCTCTCTCTCTGTCAAATAAATAAATAAAATCTTAAAAAAAAAAAGATAAATCCACTACAATAAATGTAAACATGATATAGTGGTTTGTACTTCATAGTCAAATGAGTCATATCTAAAGAAAGGCTACAGTATACTAATGCTGGAAAATTTTGTTCACAATTTATAGAAAGCCACCCAACAAAGTTAAATAGCACTTATCTGGAGTCAAACACATAGGAGTTCAAATCATGGCTCTACCAGTTCTGTTACCTGAAGAATATTGCATAACATCTCTAACCTCTAGATCCCTTATTTGTGAAATAGGATAATTATAACGATTTCATTGCATAGTTGGAAGTAATAAATTTGATGAAATGTCTAAACTTACCCTCATAGTGTCTGGCAGAAAATAAATGCTCGATAAATAAAATTTATAATAAAAGATAACTAGACAATAAGTGATGGAGAATTTAAACCTTACTTTTCTTCCCATCACATCCTATTATATTCTTACAGTGGTACATCTTACTAATTTTGTGTCACACATAATAGTCCCTGTACCAGCACAAATTCTTTCAGTTGCATAGAAAACCTAATTCAAACTAACCTCAAGCAAGAAAATGGAATACATTGGTTCCAATAATTCAATAGTCTAAGGGTATCTATGACATCAGGCTCTGCTGGAAACAAAGGATAAAACATCATTCATGTATAATTTCATTCATTCCAAAGGGCTCTTTTCTCGGGACTGCAAAATAGTTGGCAGAGTTTATGGAACTGGTAAACCTAGTCAAACCCAACTAAAAAAGGTAGAGTCTTCATACAACACCTCTTTTCTGGGCATTCTGTAAAAAGATTAACTCTGATTAGCATGGCTTAGGTCACCTGCCCATTTCTGAACAAGTCAATGCAGGCGGGGGAATGGAGCACCCTGACTGGCTTAGAGTTGTCTCACAAATCCTTCTGCAGCCCTTGTAAGCAGGGCTCCATACAGATGACATGAGTGAAGAGGGGAGAGAGGCTGAATTTCCAAACAAAAATGGTGACTCTTTATATCAGGATACATCTTTGTATGCAGAATAGGGGATTTCACTGTGTAAACTATAAGTTTCATTATGCAACTGACTATCACAAATTTGCCAGCTAAGGATTGAGAAGTAGATATCCCAGGGAAGATGCTAGAAAAAATTTAAGGTCTTGGGGAAAAATAATCTTCTTCCTGAGGTAAGACACAGGGTCAAACTACCAAGAATAGAATTCCAAAACCTGTTTTTATTTCTTGCATTCATTGATCTTTTTCTCTTGTATTGATTATTAGATTAACTAAAATCTTTTTGAAAATCGTAAGCTATCTCAATATCAAGAGGAGGTAGTTTTATCCACTCTTATGTGAAAGATTTAGGAGGGTGGAAACTAGATCCTGGGTCAGTGTGGAGATGAGAGTTGGCTGCCCCCACCAAGAGATTCCAGAACATAAACCTCAGGGATTCTAGGCTTTGTTTCAATAAGAGATGTTTTATCAATAATTAAATTCTCATAGAATATACTGAAGATTAATTCAAAACGTCAGCTTTTATTTTAAAAAATAGGATAACTGCATAGAAACAGCTTCACCATTAGCAAAAAATATATAAAATATTGTCCCCAAAGAATTACAGTTTGTTTGATTAAAGATTCTCCTTAAACTTAAAATCAGCAGGAAGGAAGTCATAGAGCTTTCAAATATTTCTCATTTCTGCTTACCCACTGAGAACTTTAAAAATACAAATGGAGTGCGGTATGAGCCTCTGCAGGTGTTGGAGAATGAAGATAAGCATCTCCTCAATAACCAGGCATTTTGGGAACATAAAGCATATTATATAAACCCTAATTTCCATCTATACAGCATAAAACTATAGGAACTCAAAAGGGGCATGACATTAATGTTGAATTTCTAAGGTGTTCTCTGACTTGCTAAATACAACTATTTTCCTTAACCAAGAGCTTTGAATTTCTCATATTGTCTCTGGTGTAACCTTAAAAGTGAGAGAGAGTAAACTATATTTAGGGAGGAAAAAAAATCAAAGTTTACATTATTTGTACCTATCTTGTCCCAGTAAGGATTTCTCTTTTTATTATTTATGGACATATGTACAGATTTTCAGAGTGCAGTTCAATTAACTTTGATAAATGTGTATACCCAGGCAACCCACATGCCTATCAAAATCTAGAATATTCATGTCACTCCAAAGTTTTTATTCTGGAAAACTCCCATGTCTATTACCTTTCGTCCCCACTTTGGCAGCCCCATGGATATCACTAGTTTGGTTCTTTTTATTACTGAGTGGTATCTCCTATTTTTTCATTCTCCTGGTGGATATTTAGATTATTTCCATTTGGGGGATTTTATGAATAACACTATTGTGAAAATTTCTGTGGAGTGTTTTTGTGGACATGTATTTTTATTTCCGTTGGATGAATGATTAGGAATGAGAGTGCTGGGTCAGATTAGGGATAGGAATCTCACCTTATAAGAACTTTCCAGTTTTCCAAAGTGATTTTTCCATTTTCCATTCCCTCTACCAATACATAAGAAATCCAGTTGCTTTATATCCTCATCAATACTGGGTATTGACAATCTGCTTAATTTTATAGCACTCTACATGGTATCTTATTTGCATATACCTGATGATTAACGATGGTGAGCATTTTTTATGTGTCTATTGGCCATATGTATATCATTCTTTATAAAATGTAACTTTTTGCCCATTTGGGGTGTTTTCTTTTTACTGAATTTTAGGATATTTGAATATTCTATTTCTTTATTTTAGAGAGACAGAGAGCAAGGGGGGAGGGGCAGAGGAGAGAGAGAATCTTAAGCAGACTCCCCGCCGAGCATGGAGCCTGACACGGGGCTTGATCTCATGACCCCGAGATCATGACCTGAGCTGAAATCAAGAGTCAGATGCTCAACTGACTGAGCCACCCAGGCACCCCATGAATTTTGGTAGTATTTAAACATTCTAGTTGTGGTTGTGTTTATTCTGCTTGAGATTTAGAGGACATGTGGACATATTTTTCACTAAATTTCAAGCTATTTTGATACTATTTCTTCAAATATTTTTTATGCCTCCAAATACAAAAATTTCCAATCCATAAACAGAAAATGTTTTTCCATTTATTTATATCTTCTTTAATTTCTTTCAACATCTTACAATTTTCAATGTATACGTCTTACACATTTTGGTTAATTTTTTCCTATATTATTTTTTTGATGCTACCATAAATGTAACAGTTTTCTTAATTCCATTTTCAGAATGTTCACTGTTAGTGTACAGAAATGTAACTGATATCTTGTATATTGATTTTTATCCTGAAACTTTCCTGAACTTATTAGTGTACATATTTTTTGTAGGTTCTTTAGGGTTTTCAATACATATGATCACATCATCTCAGAATAAAGATAGATTTACTTCTTCCTTTACAATCTGAATGCTTTTTATTTCTTTTTCTTGAGTAATTTCACAGTCTAGATATTCCACTGTAATGCTGAGTACAAGACATATTGGACTGATTGATATTTGTATGTTGATTAACCCTGGTATTACTGGATAAATTCCATGTGGTCATGATATACTATCTATTTAATATGCTGCTGGATTCAGATTGCTAGTATCTTGTTGAGGAATTTTGCATCTATATTCATAAGGGATATTGGTCTATAGTTTTCCTTTTCTTGTGATATCTTTGTTTAGCTTTGGCATTTATACAACAGCAAATTAAGTACTTTGAAAGATCTTTGCTGGAAGTTTTTTGTTTTTGTTTTTCTGACTGCTGATTCAATATCTGTACTTACTATAGGTTTTTCCAGATTTCCAATTTCTAATTAAGTTTTAGTAGTTTGTGAGTTTCTAGGAATTTGCCCATCTCATTTAGATAATTGAATTTGTTAGCATATAATTGTTCATAGTGTTCCATTATAATCCTTTATTTCTATAAGGTTAGTAGTAATGTTTCCTCTTTCATTTCTGACTCTAGGAAAAGGAGTCATCTCTCCTTTTTTTGTAGTTTTTGCTCAATCTAGATAAAAGTTTGCCAATTTTGTTGATATTTTCAAAGAGCCAATTATGGTTTTGTCAATTCTCTATGATTTTTCTACTCCTTATTTCATTTATCTCCACTTTAATCTTCATTATTTCTTTTCTTTGGTTTACTTGGATTTAGTTTGCCCTCTTTTTCTAGTTTCTTAAGGTGGAAGATTAGGTTATTGGTTTGATATCTTTTTTTTTTTTAATGTAGGCATTTAGATGTAAATTTCCCTCTGAACCTTGCTTTTGTTGCATGCCCTAAGTTTTAATTTGCTGTGGTTTTGCTTTTGTTCATTTCATCATATTATTTCTCTTGTGGTTTCTTCTTTGACCCACTGGTTATTTAAGAGTACATATTTTGGTCTCCACATATTTGTGAATTTTTCAAATTTATTTCTGTCGTTGACTTTTTTTTTCTTAAGATTTTATTTATTTATTTGAGAGAGAGAAAGCACAAGCAGGAGGAAAGACAGAGGGAGAGGGAGAAGTAGGCTTCCAGCTGAGCAGGGAGCCCGATGAGGGGCTCGAACCCAGGACCCTCGGGTCATGACCTGAGCCGAAGGCAGATGCTCAACTGACTAAGCTATCCAGGTGTCCCTATATTTATAATTATTATAGCTTTTTGCTGTAGTGAATCTTTTGTCAATGTCCTTGTCTCTTATAATCATTTTTATTTAAAGTCTTTCTATGACAATAATACAGCACTCCAGCTCTCTTTCGGTTACTATTTGCATAGAATGTGTTTTTTCATCATTTTTCTTGTACTCTATTTGAATATAAAGTGAGGCTCTTGTAGATAGCATATAGTTGGATCATTTTTTATCTATTCTTGCGATTTTTGCCTGTTAATTGAAAATCCTGACCCGTAAGTTAGGACCACTTCTCCATTTTACTATTTATTTTCCATATATATTATATATTTTTGTTCGTCAATTTCCTCCATTACTGCCATCCTTTGCTGTTAAGTAATTATTTTATAGTGTACCATCATAATTCTCTTTTTGTTTCTTTTACTATATATTTCTGAGTTATTTTCTTGGTCGTTGCCCTGGGGTGAAAATTAATATCTTAATTTAAAATAATCTTGTTTGGATCAATACTAATTTAATTTCAATAGTACACAAAAACCTTGTTCCTGTAAGCACTACATCCCCTTTATGTTGGTATTTTCACAAATTATATTTCTATACAAAGACCAGTAATTATTTTATGCAGTTGTCTTTTAAGTTATATGGGAAAAAACAGGAGTTACAAGCGGAAAAAAAAAAAAAAAAAGCAATAATACAATCTTTTTAAATTTACCTATGTAGTTACCTTTACCAGTGTTCTATATTCCTTGGATTTACCATGGATTCACAGTGGATTTACTGTCTAGCGTCCTTTCTTTTCAGCCTGAAGGACTAGTTCTAGTATTTCTTACATGGCAGATTTCCTACTGACAAACTCTGTTTCTGTTTATTTAGGAATATCTTAATTTACCCTTCATTTTTGAGGATAGTTTGCCAGATATAGAAATCTTAGTTGACAGTTTTGTTTTTTTTTTCAGTATTTTGAGAATATCATCTCACTGTCTTCTGTCTTGCATGGTTTCTGATAAGACATCAGCTGTTAATTTTAAGAAGAATCCCTTGTATGTGATGAGTCTCCTCTCTTGGCTGATTTCAAGATTCCCTGGCTTTAGCTTCTCCCTCTCCTTCTGCCCTTCTCCCCACTCCTGCGTGGGCACTCTCTCTCTCTCTCTCTCCTCTTTCTCAAATAAATAAATAAAATCTTTAAAGTAGCCCTTAATCAAGAGCTGTGGTTCTCAGTTGGGAGAATTTTTTTTTTTCCTGATGGGTTATGTGGCATTGTCCAGAAATACTTTTGATTGTAATAACTGAAAGATAAATGCTATTTTCATAAAATGAGGATATGGGGTGCTGCTAACAATTCTGCAATGCACAGGACAGCATCCACAATGAAGAGTTATCTTACCGAAATGTCAACGATTGTATCATTCAAAAACCTTACCATAGAGGTAGAGAAGTCCTAGTCCAATGGTATGGCCTTTTTGAGGTCTCAGAATGATGCCTGAAATATTCAGCAATGTCTCCCCTGCTGTGGCTAGTCAAAATCCCAATATCTTCTACCACTATGTCATCCCTGGAATCTCTATTCAGTTTATGACTTTCCCAGAATTGTTTTCTGCCTGGCCCAAAAGAATCTTTCCCTGAACATGTGCAGCTGAAAATCCAGACAATAACTCATTTCTGGCATTCCTCTTCTATATCACTATTTGCCCTCTGATACTTTGGCCTAAAAATCCCACCTACCTTAGAAGTTCCAAATTTGATTTGTTTCTTCCACCTAGTAAGAATGCTGCTTTATTTTTGGAATCTACTTTCCTACATTACAGTTTGAGAAGTACCCCTAGTCAAAAATTCAGTGTGAATATGGAGCTCACTCCCCTGCTTTGATGTCCACTGCCTTGAACAAGTTTTTTTCATTTATTTTGTCCACTTTCATAATTGTTTTGCCATTACTAGAGAAACTGGGCTAAGAAGAATCAATATACAAAAGAGGACATAACTGAAAGAATTATAGAGAAATAGAGCCATGACTTTCAATGAAATGAAAGAATATATGTGTGTATATATGTATATATATATGTATTTCATATATATATGTGTGTGCATACATATATGTATATATACACACATATATTTTATATATAGATTTATATATTACTGAAACTAGCCAAAGAACCATTTTAAACCTCTAATCTTGTATCTTTCCAGTATTAAAATGCATATATAATTTTTACATGAGTATTAATATTTCTTATTTACTTTTGCTTGAATTATACTACAAAGTTACAAAATTTAAGCAAAAGATAATCATTTACACTAAATTCTTAATTACAGTTATTGTATCCCTAGGTAATGAGCATGTTTTTTGTTTGATGCCTAGTATCAATTTCTCATTTATCCTGGTAACATTACTCTTAATTTCTTTTGGAATATTACTCATTCCCCCATCTCTGCCTTGAGTTTTAGGTGAAATTGACCCTACTCGTAGCTTGAAAAATGGACTCTGTTTGGTTAATACCAATCTGAATATATCACCACTTGGACACAGTGACCCAGTCAGATATGGACATGGCCTAAGCCAATCGGCATAAACAAAACTCACTGGTAATGCTTGCAAACATTTTTTTTTTCCTCCTTGTGGGACTAGCTGACAGAAGAATGTGGAACCTGGAACTGCTGCCGCCACTTCTGCATACATGACATCTAGTCAACACACAAAGGAGTGCACAGTTGAAAGAACTCTTAACATAAAGAATCAGAAGTCTACAGACCTTGTGAAACTCTGAATCAAATAGCTCCTGGAGCCAGTTCAGCCGCTGAAATATTTATTTGAATTAATAGATTTCCTTCTTTTTTTTTTAATGTTATGTTAGACACCATATACATTTCTTTTTTTCTAAAAACCAGTTTGATTTCATTTTCTTTCACTTTCAACCAAAATACTCCCAAATTATTTACTCTTATCATAATTATCTATGTTTAAAAAGCCTCCCTCAGCAGGTGAAGGTTTTGGGGAAGAATTTTTACCTAATGGCAGAGTCCCCAAGACATGGAAGCCTTAATTCAACCTCACAGAGCTAACCTTGCAGCTCAATCTACACAATTCTCTGCATTATCGTTGACCCTCTACCAGGATAAGTCCAGGAGGACTGGCTCGTAGAAAGGCATAACATTTGACCAACACCAGTTCTTTCATATTCTTATCAATCCCTATAGTGATAAATAATTTAATTATGAGACAAACCTGAATATTTACCTACTATTGAAAGCAGACCTTAAAAATCACCTTGATAATTTATATTATTTTTTATTTACTCTTGTTCTGTAGTTATAGAATAAAGTCATTTAAAACCCATTTAAAAATACAGATGGGTATAGAACAAAAAGTAAGAGTTGCCATTATCAACTCATTGTCATTCAGAACCTTGCCTTGTTCATTTTCAGAGTTATGGATTTCCATAGAAATGTATACACTTTTTGTATAAGGCCCCAATGATTCTTACCTCCTAGTAGTCACATGCTCCCCTTGCCCATGGACTGGATTGACTGAATTCCTTCTAATGCGTAGAATATGGCAGAAATGATGGAATATCACTTCTGAGATTAGGTTATAAAAAGACTTCCTTCTTGAGTGCAGTCTCATTCTCTCTTGGACAGCTTGTTCCAGGGAAGGCCAACTATCATGCTGTGAGGCAGCCCTGTGGAGAGACACAGGTCAGTGACCTTGGAAACATTTGCTGAGGCTTGCCAACAGCCCTGTGAGTGAACTTGGAAGTGGCTTCTTCCCAGTCAAGCTTGAGATAGCTGCAACGGTGGCCAACGCCTTGACTGCATCCTCATGAGACCCTGAGCCTAAGCCACCTGGCTAAGCTGCTCCCACATTCCGGACCCAGAAACTGTGAGATAATAAATGTTGCTTTAAGCTGCCATAGTTTGAAGTAATTTGTCATGCGGCAATAGAAATCTCATACATTTTCTTAACATGCATTTCTAATGCACATTTCTTCATATTTGTTTTGATTAGAGTATACTCTTCTCTTTGCATGTCCTAGGTATGACTCCCACTCTTCCAAATCAAGATGATGTTAAAAACACTAAAATGTTAACATTGTTTGTACTTCTTTGTATTAAAATTTAAATTGTTCTTATTTATTATCAAAACTTTCATTGTATATTTTTGATAAGGTATAGGTATTGTTTATGATGCTTTTATACATGTTGGCTCCTAAAAACTACCTTTCATCTTTTATTCTGCCATAAATGTTATTTCCTAAAATAATGATCTTGCTTTTTATATATGGTCTTATTTGGGGCCAGGACGTGTGGGTGATTTTAATGACCACTGTATCTAATTTATTGTTTCTGAAGCTTTAAGAGCATCAAAGTTTCTGCCAGCACTCTTCTGTCAGACAGTATCCCAGATAGGGACTACTCCTGACGGACTTCTAGAATGGGAAGTCAGGTGGATCAGAGCTGCCCCAGAGACATAACCATCCTTGCATCATTGATTTATAATGTAAAATTTTTGAACAAAATATTAATTATCTAAATTCAAAACTATTTTTTTAAAAAAGAATAATTCAACATGACCAAATCGACATTACATGAAAGGTTGCTTCACCATTTACAAGTTGAACAATGTAATTACTACATTAACAAATTACAGGATAATAGATGAGCAAAAATTATGTCGTAAAATTTGACCTCCGTGCATGATTTTTAAAAATATATTTTTTCAAATATTCCATGATAACAGAAAATGAATCCCTAGGAAGTAATACTTCTCATCAAAACAAAACAAAACAAAGGAAAACAAACCAAAAAACCCCACTGTGATGGTCAGGGTAGCCATAAAACTTATTAAATAGGACTTTAAATAAAAATTTTTAGGGGAGGTTATACTACATTTGCTGCAAAAACAACAGTCTCTCCAAATTTCAGTGGCTTGTGCCCACAAACATTTATACTTTTTTTGCTTCCAATATTTTATTTCTCAAATTAGATGGTATTTATCTGGTTGTATCCTTTATAATTATTTTTTTAATATTTTACTTATTTATTTGATAGAGAGAGTGATCACAAGTAGACAGAGAGGCAGGCAGAGAGAAGGGGAAGCAGGCTCCCTGCTGAGCAGAGAGCCCGATGCGGGGCTCGATCCCAGGACCCTGAGATCATGACCTGAGCCGAAGGCAAAGGTTTAACCTACTGAGTCACCCAGGCGCCCCTATAATTATTTTTTAACCTATAAAAGTATATATTTATGCTTTATATACTTTAATTATATTTCAAAAAAAATTTTAAGTTCAAAATATGGAAATGGATGAATTTGCCTGAAAATAGAATTTAGAGTGTGAACAAAAGAGGTACCAGAGCTGAACCCTAAGGAACTCCAATTAATATTTGAAGGTTGGCAGAAAAGAAATTGCTGACAAAGCAAAAGAGAAGCAATTAGAGGAGGAATCAAAAATCTAGGCAAATAATGTGTCATGGAAATAAAAAAAAAATAGTGTTTCCAGGAGGTATTGGTCAGCTTCTTCCAATGTTATTAGAAGTTGCACAAGATGATGACTTTCTATTTGAGCTCTAAAAGAAGCCTTAGCAATGTTCTATTTCACTCCCTCATTTTACACCTGAGATTTAAATAGGAAGAAGGAAAAAAGGAATGACAGAAGAAGGAAGGACAAAAGGAAGAAAGGAAAGAAGGAAAGAAGGAGGGAGGAAAGAGCCCAGAAAGCAGAAGAGATTTGTACTACGTTATACAAGGGTATTTCTCGTAATAGGACTGCATTCTATGACTTCCTACTTGGTTCAAGAATCATGAGTTTTAGGGGCGCCTAGGTGGGGCTCAGTCATTAAGCATCTGCCTTCGGCTCAGGTCATGATCCCAGGACCAAGGGATCGAGCCCCACATCGGCTCTCTGCTCAGTGGGAAGCCTGCTTCTCCCTCTCCGACTCCCCCTGCTTGTGTTCCCTCTCTCGCTGTGTCTCTCTGTCAAATTAATAAATAAAATCTTTAAAAAAAAAAAAGAATCATGAGTTTTATTCTGGCCAGAGTGAGTGGGACTGTTACACTTTATGAGTTCAGACAGGTCTTCTATCATATCTCTAATACTGGCTTCAGAATATTACAATGCGACGTGGTGGTTTTATTTAAGGACACTATAATTTTTTAGTTTCTCCCATGTTTTTGGGAAACTTTATAGTCCTAATTCCTTCCTTCAGTATGGATTGTTGGATATTCAGGAAAAACCGCATTCAGCTGTTATGAGCAAAGCCTCATACATATTGAATACTGCAAGGTGTAAAGATAAAGACCCTTTCTCCCTTTCTCCTCTTCATTTCATTATTCCATGTGCCAACTTCTGACCATTTGGAAGTCTCCCAATCCCTGGCTTCCTATTTGGATTATTTCTTCCATTCTATTCATTAATATAACACCGACAAAACAAAATTTGCTTATCAGCATTTTCTCCCCATTTTCCTTTGCTTCTTTATAATAGTTCTGTGACTCTACATTTATCTGGGAACCAGACTTTTGGAAGCCTAACCATTGCGGAATACAGCTATACATTCAGAATTAAGGACATAGCCTGTGGGCTGTCAAAAGAACTTTCCCAAAACTCAAGCCCTTTACTCCTCAGGATGCCAAATGATTTACCTTATTAACCACATAATATGCAAAGCTCGAAAAGGCTTGCTATAGAGTTAACCTGTTCAGAGGAAATTGGACACAGGAAATTCAAATGGCAGTAGGAGATGGTTCTACTGAAGCTAACTCATGTTGTTTGTTAAAGAAGTGATATTTGATAATACAGGAAGGGATGGAGCAACTACAAAAACAGAATTATACAAACTTGGCAGTGTAGAACCAGTAATGAAAGTAAATTAATGTGAGTAACCAAAAAAAGTTCAAATGCAATTCAGTAGTAACCACTTAGGAAGTCAGGGAAGTGTATAATACATCTCAGAAAGATTTTCATCAAAATATTTGTTAGTGTTTATTTGCTCTTTAGTTTTAATGCATAAAAGAGAAGCTGAAGGTTTATTAAGCACCCCTCAGGACTCAGCAGCATTAGAATGATGAAGCATTCTTGTACCAGAGATGAGAAAAACAGCCACTATGTTTTCATCAGTGGTATCTTTTTCTGATTATTTTTTCTTGTTCTTCAAATGAAATGTTGGATAACTACCTCTGTCTCTCACCCACACAAATTCCAATATATCTAGTTTTTCCCTTGTTTGTATCTGAGAATCTGTTTATTTGCAGTAACATCTTGCATGAAACATGCACTACCAAAATAAAAGCAAATTACTGAGTTCCTTTACACATCTAATTAGATGATAGGACTAATGACAATAATAATTTGAAATGAGTCCCTGATCTCCTGCACATAGATTCAATTTATTTTATTATTATTTTCAAATAGTTAAAGCTTATTTTCTTATAAAATAATGTTTAAAAATATTGAATATTAACTAAAAGAATTATCCATGATTTTACCATGTTAAATAATACAATTTTAATTTTATTTATTTATTTGAGAGAGAGCGAGAGAGGGCATGAGCTGGAGGAGGGGTAGAAAGGGAGGGAAAACAAGACCTCCTGCTAAGCAGGGAGCCTGGGGTGGGAGGGCTGGATTCCAGGACCCCAGGATCATCACCTGAGCTGAAGGCAGATGCTTAACCCACTGAGCCACCCAGGTCACCCAAAATAATACAATTTTGATATCTGAATATATCCTTTGTCTTCTTCCATCTGTGCATACGTTTGCTGTGGTTCTAACAATGCTCTCTTCACAGTCTCTTCTGCTTTTCATCTAATATCATACCCTAGTAAACACTGCTTACATATTTTCTAAGATTTTTTTCTAGTGGTAAAATACACATAATAAAATTTGCTATCTTAACCATTTTAAAGATTTTTTTAGACAATTTATAAGATTTTTAAAATGTTCATTTAAAAAGTTTTATAACTGGGGCACCTGGGTGGCTCAGTGGGTTAAAGCCTCTGCCTTCGGCTCAGGTCATGATCTCAGGGTGCTGGGATCGAGCCCCACATTGGGCTCTCTGCTCAGCAGGAAGCCTGCTTCCTCCTCTCTCTCTGCCTGCCTCTCTGCCTACTTGTGATCTCTCTCTGTCAAATAAATAAATAAAATCTTTAAAAAAAATAAAAATTTTAAAAATTTTAAAAAATTAAAAACTTTATAATTGTTCATTCAGTAAATGTAATGTCACTTAACTTACTATTATTGTCTGGTTGTTAGATATTTAATCCATTTCTTTTTTTTTTTTTTTTTTGAAGACTGCCTAGTATGATGATGAACACATTTGTGTACATATTTGTAAAGTTTTAAAATTTTTCTTAAAAGACATTTTTCCCACAAATGAATCACTAGTTTCAATTTACTGTGTCAGCAGCAATGTATGAGCCTAACAGTTTCAGAGCTACTGGAAAAGACCTCTCAGGTAAATCATTTTCATAATTCAGATACTTGTTCCTGGTTTATCAGATGTGTTAGTTTATACTTTATATTTCAGCTTATCTTAGGTCAAGGCATACATGAATGCTTCAAAGCTAAAGTTCTCCACTGTACAATCAATGCCATTGACATACAGAATACTTCTCTATTACTTTCTATGAAGGTAGAGTATGCTGTAATGCTTAATAATTCCTATTTTTATTCTTCAAAGTATCATTATGATATATTTTAAAAAATAGCAGCACGACAATTGCAGGTATGGTGATGGCTGGTGATGATTAGAGTAACTGCTTTGAAGTCTGTTGGAAATTTTCAGACTTGTCTTCAGCATCAGGGAGACAAGCAGATGATCATCATGTAAAAATTCAGTTTATAAAGGTATATTTTTTATCAAAGAAAAATGTAAATATAAATGTGCTAATAAAGTGTACAAATGTTTGACAAAAGTAATTGGAAATTTGATGCCAGCTGTCATGTGATTAACATTAAAAATAAAATTCTAACTATATATATATATATATACAGATGTGACTATATGTAAATTAATCAAATATTGTATTACACATGAGTAATTTATGCTACATACACTCTGGCAGAAGAAAAAATTAGCTAAAGTGAATTAACTGCTTGCCAAAACATAGTTGCTTATGACTACAATGATAAATTCCAACCAAGTTGTTCCAGTGGCTAGAGTGTTTTATCTTCACACAACAAAGGAGACAGGGAACAATCTGTATTTACTGGGGACAGTGGGCAAGATAGAAAAGGGACTACTGGAGGAAAATGTGCTACCAGAATATTCTAAAAGCTCTGGGTCATAAAAGTAGCCCTTATCACAGATTCTATTGCCGTTTAGGATTCTGAGATTTAAAATACCCCACATTAGCTCTTCCTAGTATGTGCCTGATTTGGTAATCTGCTCATTTCATTTCCTAATTATGACTTCTTTTTTTTTTTATTTTTATTAACACATAATGTATTATTTGCCCCAGGGTACATGTCTGTGAATCATCAGGCTTACACATTTCACAGCACTTACCATAGCACATACCCTCCCCAGTGTCCATAACCCAGCCACCCTATCCCCACCCGCCCCTACCCCCAGCCACCCTCGGTTTGTTTTGTGAGTTTAGGAGTCTCTTATGGTTTGTCTCCTTCCTGATCCCATCTTGTTTCATTTCCCTCCCCCACCCCCCACGACCCCCAATTATGACTTCTATGACTATTTCGAGGTTGGTCCGCACAGGTGGAAGCAAAAGATAAATTCTATGGCAGATATCAAAAATTATATGAAGGGGCGCCTGGGTGGCTCAGTTGGTTAAGTGTCTGCTGCTGGCTCACGTCATGATCTCAAGCTTCTGGGATCTAGGGGCCCCACCTTGGGCTCCAGCAATCCTACCCCGGGTTCCCTGCTAGGCGGGAAGCCTGCTTCTCCCTCTCCCTCTGCCGTTCCCCCTGCTTGTACTCTCTCTCTCAAATAAATAAATAAAATCTTTAAAAAAATTCAATGAAGGTACTCTAGCAAATATCTTCCTGGAAGCTGAAATTCCTTTAAGAGTAAACAAAGTCCCTAATTTCATAATCCATAAGACCTAGAATACAGAAATGAAAACCTACAGTGAGGAAGTAATGAACTCTCAGGAATAAACCAGCAGTCAACATCGCCTGCTCAGTAGAAACACGGGAAACTTCTAAAATAGTCTGATGCCAAGCCTCCACGTGAACTGGATCAGAATCTCCAGGTAGAGGAACTCTGTAAATGGCACTTGTGAAAATTCCTCATTCTCTGAGGTCTAGTGGGGGTTTACAGCCAGGCGGTAAACAACTCCATCCTAATTACATTTCTAGAGCCCTTTACAATTTCTAAGACATGTTCTCATTCATTATCTCATTTGATCTTCATTAGCAACACAATGAATTACAGGTCAGAGATTAGAATATTCATTTTATGAATCAAAACATCTGAAGTCCCAAGAAACGAAATAACATCCCCCAAATAACACAGGGTACAGATTTTAAGATCAGAAAGAGAAAGCGGAATATGAGGTGTAGAAATCAAAGAAGTTTGAGGAGAGAGGCCCCAGAACCTAAGAGGAACACGTAAAAAATTAAATGGAGGCCACCAAAGACAATTCAGCCTGTTTTTGTTGTTCCTACTGTAAATGTTATAAACCCACAACCCGTGTGGTCCATCACAGAATACTGCTGAGAATGGACAATCTGCAAGCCAGAAGAGACCACAACATACCAAGCACTTACAAGCTAAAGTCCTTGAGAGGCAACTTTGTTGGCCCTTTGCCCTCCTACTCTCCCTAGCTACTCCCTGCCACATACTTTTGACTGACAGCATCAAAGTAAAATGTTGAATTACCCCAAAATATTCGATTGCATTTTTCTAAAACAGTAAGTGAGATGACATAATCTTCAGAAAATATATTTTACGGTTTGTCTCCATCCTGCGCATGTCCCTCCACTCAGCTACTTCACTTGATTTTCTCTCCTGTGCCTGCAGCCTCTAGCCCTCTCCCTGTGAATCCTTTTATTATCAGTTGCGCAAGGAAAGAATCCTTCCTTTTTTGGAGAGGAAAGGAAGGAGGAAAATTGCTTTGGAAACAGTAGGATTACTATTGGTGGGGTGGAGAAGAGGTGAAACCTGTGGCCATAACCCTATTAATTATTTATGTTCAGCCACACTTTTGGGAAGCTGGGAAATGGGTGACTCCCCAGGAAACCAACATGAGCCTCAAGCATTTAATACTTCCCTCTCCAAGACTTTGTCTTCATTATAGGGAGGGAAGATTGGATGGGAATAGTTAGCCACTAGATACTTACTTGTGCCATAAGTCATAGTAATGATGCTTATACTTTGATGGCAGCATATTGGTGGACCTAATTCCCATGACCCTGACTGAGGGGCATCCTATAATGAGTGGATCTCCTCACACACACCCAGTGGAATTTCAGTTCAAGTGTTAACTTTTAGGAACACGGAACACTTCGGTCACTTTTGGCTTCTCACATTTGCCCTAGAACCTCCCCTTTGAATTTCATTCTGGTTCCTTGATAATTAATAAATTTGCCTCTTTTTCTACCTTAGCTCAATTGAGTTTACCTATAGATGAAATCTGCAGGCTTAGTAGAGACACACTCCAGTTCTTAATTTCTGCAAATTGCTCTCAAAGGAAGTTGACTTGGGTGCTGTTAAGTATCTATTTCTTATACTGTCTCTAAGCAAATGGCATGCCTTAGTTCTCATCTGGACACAAAGATGGAACAGTATGCCTCTGCTCATAAATATTTACTAATAATTGTGGCATCTGATTATGAGTAATGGTTCAGCCTAACATACAGTCATTCTGAGCAGTGAGTCAGTCTCCCTAGAGACTTCAGTATTTGTTACTTTGAGTTCAAAGTTTGAGTACTTTAGTGTCAGACTTGGCAGGCTCTTCAAAGAATACTGGCTATTTTTTGACTCCAGAACAGCCAATTCCTGAACTATGTCTCTCTTAATTTAGTGAATTTTCAGAGGTTTGGTTGTCTTAAAATTTTGTAATTAATTCAGTGTGGCCTTCATGATTTTATTATTCCAATAAGTGCAGGCATGATATCGCTTTCTACCAACACCCTCTGTCCACAAGTATTTCAACAGTTTGGCAATTACAATAGTCTCTCTAAACTCCTGTACAGAGAGATAAATTGGATTTAAAGTATAATCATGTGCCTATGTAAAGTCTAAAATCCTGACATCCTCCAAAAGAGTACTTTTTAAAATAAATTTGGTATCTACATAGTCTTAAGTCAAAGGAGTGGCATGGTTTGAGGAATTACAATGAGCAACCAATGAAATTTTAATGGAAGCTCAAAATATTTGCTTACATGAACAATGATGAAGCTCTAAGTACAGTCTTCAGGAATACCCTTTGCTCTCCTTCCTGCTTCCTTTATATTCCAGATATTTCAGACAATTTCATCCTAATTCTCCCATCTTTCCCTCCATTTCCAGCCCCATGAAAGTATTTTCTTCTTTTCTACTCTTTTGTAATCCCATCATTGTCTGAAGTAACTTGACCTAATATCTCTTATCAATTAAAAACACTCTCTCCAGAAGAAGAGAGAGAAGGGCAAAACTGGACTCATGGACACAGGATTCCAGAGAGGGAGGGCAAAACTGTGAACCTGCCAATGCCAATTCTTTTTGCATCACTAGGGAGTCCAAACTAAAGTACAATTCGAATTAATGTTTCTTCTATTTACCCTTCCTTAACAACTAACCAACTTCATTTTCTGGATATAAAATATCAATACATGTAATCTGAGAAAGCATTACACATTTCATGGAACACAGTCCTCCCAATTTCTAGAAAGCTGTGGAATCTAAGAATAGCTATCAGAACATTGCCTTGATTTGAGATCTACCAGTAGCAATCATGACTGTACTCAGCACCATGGGATGATGCTAGTTGGAGAGAGGCAATAAAAATCTTGTGATATTGTTAAGGACAAAATGAGAACAAAAGAAATCATCTGAAATCTTAGGGAGAGCCCCAAATGGGCAGATGACAGAAATACTATAGTGAAACTGATCTGAAGATGGGAAAATGAACAATTCAAATGTAAACACTGAAAAGTGCTGAATTAAATTTAATAAAATGCTAATGACAGTTGTGTTAGATGTCTTCTACTCAGCTCTCCAGATCCACTCTCTAACCTTTCCCACCATGCTCTGTGCTCCAAAGGGCTAATCTGTATTGATTCTCTCCACAAGCTCCCTTGCATTTTGGCTTATCTTTGGTTGGTTGTTTTGTTTTGTGTGTTTTTTTGTTTTTTGTTTATGTGTTTTTGTTTTTTGCCAAAGAGAAGAAGGGACAGGAAACAATTGGATAGGAAGAGAGGGAGGTTTGCCAACATTTTTATTTTTCCAGCTCTCTCCCACCAGGTCACCATGATTTGGCCTATCAGATAGCCCTGCCAATGTAGTTACTCTTTCTGGTTTCTTCCTTGCCCATTCTTGCTACCCTTTTGGTACTGCAATATCCCTTGCTGATATCCCTATAACCCACTCACTCTTATGTAACTGGTTCTTTTATCAAATTCCCCTCAATTACGAAGTTCAAGTGTGCTGTTTCTTGATAGCACCCTAATTCAGATTTCTTAAAAGGAATAACAAAGATTACCATGCTCTTAAATGCTGAAAATAATTTCCCAACAAATTATTTCCTTGTTCTTATCATACATCAACTTCCCAAAATTTTCTCCCATCAATTGTCTTTATAGTATGATGTAGCCTCATACACTTGAGCTAAAGAAAATAACTCTAGGGATGCCTCGAGTGGCTCGGTTGGTTAAGCGTCTGCCTTTGGCTCAGGTCATGATCCTAGCGTCCCGGGATTGAGTCCTGCATCAGGCTCCTTGCTCAGAAGGAAGCTGCTTCTCCCTCTGCTTCTCCCTCTGCTTGTGCTGTCTTTCTCTCTGTGTCTCTCTGTCTCTCTCTCTGACAAATAAAATCTTAAAAAACAAACTCTAGCACATAAAATTTAAAACACTTTATGAGAAATTATATTATTTGGCTTTGTATTACATTACTTTTTGATATGGGATGAGGAATATATTTGTTTTCAAAGACATCTTGTGTTTGTGCCTCAAATTCAGTTTGCCTTTGAGGGTTGAGAATAAAATCGTCTCCTGGAAGACTGCTAGATTATAGAAAAAAATCTATGCTAAGATGAAAATAGGACTGGGATTTTATTTTATTTTATTTTATTTTTTGGGGGGGATTTTAATAAAGTATCCTCCTCACCTCCTTATTACACATGAACTTCTTCACAAATACAAGTCATGTTAGCCTCACATGGAAACAGAATGGCATGAAGAATATTAGGGGACTCTCTAATAATCCCAAATTGTCTCCTTCTTACAAGTGTTAAACACTTGAAAGGCTTCCATTAGTTATTCCTTGGGTTTGGTTAAGCATTGCCTTCTTCTATCTTCTCTCTAACCTCTTCTTTGCAAATGCATTCACCTATACAGTAGGAGCCACAGCATAAATCACAAACAGCTGACAGTGAATTTTCTTTCTTCTTCTTTTTTTTTAAGATTTTATTTATTTATTTGAAAGAGAGAAAGAGAGAGAGATGGAGCATGAGCAGGGGGAGGGGCAGAGGGAGAAGTAGAAGTAGAGGGAGAAGTAGATCAGGAATCCAAACTTGGGAGTAGATCCTAAGACGCTGGGATCATGACCTGAGGGCAGACACTTAACCAACTGAGTCACTCATGTGCCTCTGACAGTGAATTTTCTATCAGGTCTTCTCATCAGCCAGAGGAAGGCACTGGAGCTGCCAGGAGAAAGGGGCTTTGTAAACATACTCTTCCCAGCAAACAGAGCGGAGAAGAGCAGCATGGAGATGCTTTACGTGCTCAAAACTGATGTTCTCCACAACTCACCTTTCTCTATGTGAGCAGCACAACTTTTTCAGGAAAGCCCTCAGAAAGAGGAAGACAGGGAAGGAGGAAAAGAAAAAAGAAAAGAAGGTAGTAGCTCTTTTGAAGCCTTCCATTAAATCCATGTAGCAACCCATGGGTCCGTTGCCCTAAGCTAAATTAATGAAATAGTTTCTGGCTCCCTATTCCCTATCAGTGATAAAACAAATTGTTCTTTCACTTCTTGCTAAAGATTAACCTCACAATGACACAGGAGATCACCACTCTCATAATTTTTTACCTGCAAATGAGAAACTGCAAAACCTAGAAAAGTCCTCAAGGACTGAATTTTTAATGTTAGCATATCAGTCCTGATGACAGATGGTTTGAGCTTCAGAAAGCCTCAAGGGGGGTCCTCGGTCCCATCCCACAGGTGGCCAGAAAGCCTGCAAACAAGTATGTCTGCCTTCACCCAGGCATCGGCGATCACCTGCATGGCTCCTCTGCCAAGTTCACTCGGTCATACACTTTTAATTCTTTTATTCTCTGCAGCTTAAAATTCTAGGCCATCTAAGTATCAAGAAAGTAAAAAAAAGGAATCAGATGTAGGACACATAGTAGAGAGAAGTCAAGAATAACCACAGTAACAGCATCAAAAGCAGCCGTAACAAAAGCCTGGCCTTGGGGGAAGAAGGCATATTAATTCTCTGAGCTAACCTGCTTGTTTGTTTGAATGTGTTCCAACCTTCTCCTCAGTTATACGCTCAGAACCAGCCTGGGTCAGCTGCATGCCAGTCTTTCTGAGAACTCCTTTATGCCCAGGTGTGTATTCTGGTCTTGAAACCTAACTTTTTCTCTCTCTGTTGAATTTGTTGAATCACTCAGTTGGAAGGATTTTTCTGACTCAAACCTCTTTTTAGCTGGCACATTGTGACACTCTCATTTGGACACAGCTGCTCTTGCTGTCTTCAAAAGGAACATTTTACTCTGCCCTAAACTCTACGCACATTTACTACTGTTAGCCTCAGCAATTGCACTACAATGATTTAAGTCCTTTAGCAGCACCCTAAATGGCCCTTCATTATTTACCTTCGTTTCTACTTAGTGTCATGTACAGGACAGAACTCTTGTGTTCCAAGCCATCAATCAGCTCATCTTCATAGAGTATGATAAAGTTTTGTGCCTAAATGTTCACATTTGTCATTTCAAAGACAAATAGAAGGGCTACATTTTCCAATTTTTACTCCGAATTTCCAATTCCACACTGTCAGTTCTTTAAAGGAGTATTCTTTTCCCTCACTAGTGTGTGCTGAATATGCAGGTAACACTCTTTTTTCTTCAAATACCCTGCAATTTCATGCCTCTTCTAGTCTCTTCTTTATATATTTTCATGTCATTTTTCTAGTTTTCATATTGTAAATTATCTTCCCTGCCTCACAGTTGCAGGAAGAAAAATAAAGACCTCCGTTGGGTTGACATTTAAGGGTTTATTATTCTCTCTTTGATACATGAGCTTAATGCTCATTAACACTAAAATGGACTGGCTAAGGGAAAAAAAAACAAAAAACCTGCCTTCAAAGATCCTGGGATAAATAATGTAACACAGTCTCCTCCTTTCCTCCTCACTAAAATGATATTAACCAATTCCACATTCCTTCAAAGTAAGCTTTTAAAAGTTTAATACTGTCTGCTTTTGCTTTTCAAGGGTGTGCTAAGGCTGTCCTGGAGTCTGATTGCTTTGTTAGGAATTCTTTTTCCTCAAAATAGATTTAATATATCCTCGTCCATCCCATTGTCTATATCTGTTCTTTAAGTTTAAATTTAAAACAGCCTCAAAACACCAAATTATTTGAAATTGAGTATCAAACATGTAATCCTCTGGGAAACATGATCACTTGGTTCTCTTAAGATTTGGGGGAGCTCTAATAGTTGTGATTTTTTTTTTAATAAAAACATTAACATAAGTATCTAAATCAATGTTTTACCTTAATAAGACAATTTTTTTTCAGAATCCCTTTCTGCCCCATATTAGTACCAGTTTCCTTCTGTATACATTTATATCTCTCTTCTATCAGAACATGAAAATGGGCTATAGTCAAAATTACCCAACCTCTGCATGGAATTACGAGGGGCGCGGTTTGTTTCTCTGGCCCTTTAAATCTTACCCTTTCGTTCTGCATCAGCCAAGAATACATCACACCATAGGAGTCTAATGGCAATTTTATATAACTTTTCACAGGTGACTATTATATACGAATCCCATATTGGAAATAGTTCAGGAAAGCTGCTATGTTCTCTCCATCATGAACTTCTAATTGGTTGAACAGTATTAAACCCTGGAATTTCCTGAGATGAAAACACTTGGATTTCCTGGAACCAGTATCAAAATTCTCCAAAGGGATAAGGAGCTGCTGATTTTGTAAGGTGGGTGCCAATTATCAGAAGTCATTCCTCAGGGATCTTAACCTAAGTGGACAGCCTTCTATTCACTATGATAGTTTGGAAAACAGAAGTTCTCCAGGAATGGGAGGTACAGGCAACTTGTATTGGTCCTAACTTCAATTTCTCCCTGGGGTTCCATTTCCAGAATTTTCCATTTGCTCAAAATCTCCCTCCTCAAGTTTCAGATAATCAGGATTATCTCAGGGTTCAGTTTTGTGCAGCAGACTGCATGCAGAGATAACAAGATAGCTCAAGTTTTCATATCTGATGGGCCCCACTGCTTTAGCAGTCTGGATAGTGGAGCAACATTTTCCATAAGCTAGCCTGACACAGAGAGTCAAAGACCAAGTAGGTCCTCACCCTCTCTATGTCAGACCTAGAAAGGAGAATCAGCTGACTTGGGCTTCATTCAGGGAAAACCAAAAGTCAAAAGTATTAATTCCCAACTGTGTCTTCCTTGATTTTAACAAGACATTGACCAGCCTTTGGTGCTGAGGTTTATATCAATACTTCTCAGATGTTAATGGATCTGTGACTCTGAGAATCTTCTTTTTTCTTTTTTTAAAGATTTTATTTATTTATTTGACAGAGAGAGAGAGAGATCACAAGTAGGCAGAGAGGCAGGCAGAGAAGGGGAGGGGGAAGCAAGCTCCCCACTGAGCAGAGAGCCCAATGCGGGGCTCGACCCCAGGACCTTGAGATCATGACCTGAGCCGAAGGCAGAGGCTTTAACCCACTGAGCCACCGAAGTGCCCCAGAGAATCTTCTTATGATGCAGATCTGATCCAGTGGATCTGGGATTTGGCCTGAGATTCTGCGTTTCTCACCGTCTCCCAGGGGACACTGGTCTGATGTTGGTTCACAGATGACAGTTGGACAAACACGAGACTCCAAAAGCTTAGAAGATTGCAGACTGTGGTGTATAAAAGCATTCCCTGCAGGGCTTAGTTAAAATGCAGAGTCCCAAACTCCATGCTGAGAGCTTCTCAGGTGCAGCCCAGACATCAGTCTTTTTAAAAAAGTACTCCTGATGTTCAGGCTTGAGGGCCTCAGATCACTCTTGAAGAAAGACAAATTCAGGGTGTACTGGATTCAGCTTTTGGCAAAGCATCAGACCAACGGGCCAATCTTGGCTTTCCAACTTACTAAGCCTGTGATTCTGAGATAAGTAATTAAATATCTTTTAGGCATTGCTCCTAAGGCTAAAAAAAAAAAAAGAAAAAAAAATAGGTTTTGTATTGTCTGCCCTATTGGCATCCTGCCACTGCTGTGAAGTTGCAACGGGATCGTGTATGTTCACAAGCTCTACAAAGGTAAGCTGTCTGGCAGCCCTGTGTAATCATTTCCAGAGTCATTTGATACCGAGATGTCACCACCTTCTTCCTGATGTGTCGCCAGCCCCGCTTTTCCAGCCTTTGAAATATTCAGAGAGGATCACAGTAATATGCTCTGAGGGAGTCCTGGAACCTCACCAGGAAGGCTCAGATGCTGAGAAATGCAGCAGAGCATTTACTTAGGGGAGTCAGTCAGAGACAGGTCTCATTCATGTCAGCAACAATTACAGATGCAAATTTGAATCTATAAAGCCCCGGTTTCCTACGAGATCACTTTTCTCTTCACACTCCAATAATATCTTTGATATTCTCTTGTTCTTGGAACCTAAAGCTTTAGACCTGTAGGATACAGTGATTAAACATTGTTTTCCTCACTGACTAGCAAAAAAAAGAAAAAAAAGAAAAAGATCAGCGATCATTGGTGTTTGCATCAGACATGACTCTGAGACTAAAGTAGGGGTTTTGATAAATTGAAAACAATGCATATGTCAAGTGATACTCTAGCTCTTCTATTTCTTCCATTTCATTGAACATCTATTCAATCTCACAGTTCCATCAGCCAACAGAAAACATCCTCTCATCTTTCCAAGGGTGCCCCCTCCAACCCAGGTCCCTTGCATTCAACATCTGTTGTTTATTCAAGGTGCAGGAAATTCCCTTTGGGAAGAGATAATTCAAAGATATGCAAATGTACGACTCCTTGGAAGTAATTATCTGAGCCAATACAAAATCCAAAATATTCATTTTTAAAATAAAAATAAGTGCAACTGGATATGTAAAAATGCACTGCAGTTATCTGAATTCACATTCATGTCAAAAATAGATACACACACATACATGCACAAGAATTTTCAAAAGTCCTTCATAACTCAAAACAATTTCACATACAAAACTTGCACTGAGCTCAACTGAGTTGGTGACCCTTGGTAAGACTTGCAGGAACCTGAGTATTACGAAGGTCTTCAGGAAAATTCTTCCCTTCACATCCACTCACCACTCATCTGCCTGCACCCAAACCCCAAATATCTTCCCACGTAGACTGATGCCTGAAATTATCACATAGAAAGTCTTTCTTTGGGGGCATCTGGGTGGCTCAGTGGGTTAAAGTCTCTGCCTTCCACTCAGGTCATGATCTCAGGGTTCTGGGATCGAGCCCCGCATTAGGCTCTCTGCTCAGCAGGGAGCCTGCTTCCCCCTCTCTCTTTCTGCCTGCCTCTCTGCCTACTTGTGATCTCTTTTTCTCTGTCAAATAAATAAATAAAATCTTAAAAAAAAAAAAAAAAGAAAGTTTTTCTTTGGAGGTAAAAAGAAAAGACCCACATGAAATTTTGTCAACTGTATATACCATGTGAGTAAATGTGTTCCTTTCAGATAGATGTCTGTGTTAGTTTCCTATTATTACTGTAACAAATTACCACAAATATAGTGGCTTAAAGCAACACAAATGATTTATCTTACAGTTCTGAAAGTCAGAAATCCAAACTGGGTTCCACTGGGCCACAATCAAGGTGTTAGCAGGCTCCATTCCTATGGAAACTCTATGGCAGAATCCATTCCCTTTCCTTGTCCAGGTTGTAGAAGCCACCCACATTCCTCGGTTCATGGCTCCTCCCTACATCTTCCTAGCCAATAGCATAGTATCTTCAAATAATTCTTTCTCTGATCTCTGTTTTTGTCTTCATACCTCCTTTTCTGACTCTTCTGCCTCCCTTTTCCTTATGATTACATTGAGCCAATCCAGATAATCCAGGCCAATCTCATCCCAAGGTCCTTAATCACATCTGCAAAACCCATTTTGCCAAATAAGGTGATATATTCATGGTTTCAAGGATTACGACATGAACATCTTCAGCAGTGCGCTATTCTCCCTACCAGTGTGTCTAGAAACTATCCTATAAAGACATTGGCTTTTTTTTTTTAAGATTTTATTTATTTATTTGACAGAGAGAGAGAGAGAGATCACAAGTAGGCAGAGAGGCAGGCAGAGAGAGAGGGGGAAGCAGGCTCCCCGCTGAGCAGAGAGCCCAATGCAGGGCCCGATCCCAGGACCCTGAGATCATGACCTGAGCTGAAGGCAGAGGCTTTAACCCACTGAGCCACCCAGGCACCCCAAAGACACTGGTTTTGATAATAGGGCACAGGAAGTAAAAGGGCTACAAGGCAAAACATGGAAGAATGGGTGGGACACTGAAAGTTACTGAGTACTGAGCACTTGGGAAAGAGAAGCTATGCCCAGATTAGGGAGAAATGCCCTAACAAAGGAGATGAACAGTGATGAAATCAAACTTCGTCTACTTCACAGTTTTACTTAGGCTCTGCTACGAAATGAAAAATATGTAAGCAATAAGCACAAATATGCTTATGACTACATATACATGTATGTACATACAGAAATACATATACACATATCTAATGGGAATTGTGCCAGTTGTTTTTTGGTGGTGTCATGCGGGTAATTTTTTCTTCTATTTTTCTGTCATTTCTTTTTATCCTACCATCTAAATATCCTCCATTCCTGCTGCGAACTGCCCTAATCTAGATTATATTTCTTCTCCCTGGGATTACTACAGTAGCCTCTAAAATATCTCTTTATTTTTAAGTTTGCTCTTTGATTTTTATTAAAAACTTTTTCTTTTAATTTGAGTATAATTGACACACAATGTTACATTAGTTTCAGGTGTCCAACTGAAACACCAGTGATTCCACAAGTTTATACATTATGCTATGCTCACCACAAGTATAGCCACCATTTGTTACCATATGACACTATTATAAGACCACTGACTATATTCTTTATGCTATGCCTTTTACCTTGTTACTTAATCATTCCATAACTGGAAGTCTGTATCTCCCACTCTCCTTCATTTTGCCCATTCTCTTGGCCCCCTCCCTTCTGGAAACTATCAGTTTGTTCTCTGTATTTATAGGTCTGATTCAATTTTTTGTTTGCTTGTTTATTCATTTGTTTTTTTGGAGTCCACATACGAATGAAATCATGGTGGCTCCTTTAATCCCTTCTCCACACATCATCCACAAATATCATGCTAAACTGCCTATCTGCCACCTGAGCCCCCACCGCTTCTCCAACCTCAGCTCTCTGCTCACTTTCTCATACTCTGCTTCAGTCACAGTGAATTTTGTGATGATCCTTGATGCTAGCTCACCTGCATGTTCTCCCACAGTACCCTAAGTACCTCCCCTAGTGTTTCACGCTGTCTCGATTTTTTGCTAGACCGTATCTCTCTAAGGGCAGGGATTGTTATACCCAGCATAGCATGTTGCCCAGCATATAATAATTTCTAGTAATGTGTTTAATAAGTAAATGTACCATTTTAAAAATAATACCTTTATTATAATAATAATACCTTTCCCTCTATTTTCAGATAGGAACACAGTGCTTTTGCCCCCCCCCTCCCCCCAACACTCCCTCACAGCTACTGCTTCCCGGAACAACCTTAATGGTGAGAGCCCAACGGACACTGGTCCACATCCAAAGCCACAGTGATACGCTTCAGAAAACCAATCACTGAGACAATACAGAAATTACTAATTATGGATGAACTGTGATCATAGTGAATAGCAGTACAAGCAAACGCCGGTATATATCTCTAGGTAATCTAAGATAGCTTTGTTGCTATAGTGGCATTACGGGTAAGAGCTTTCTATCTTTAAAATGCTTTTCAATTTGGTTCATGCATCTCCTTTCAGGGAGAGCGCTTGTTATCATTTACAAAGAACTAGCAAGACAGAGCATGACACACATGTATGAAGACACACCCGCATACTGCTGAGTTCAGTCAAGTGGTGTTTTCTTTACGTGTCTCCAGATAATTAGCTTTTTTTATACAAATTTGACAGATTTGATAAGTGCTGGTCCACAAAAGTGGATTTTTTTTTTCATTTTTGAAGCAGGCTCGTAGCAAATATCCAATAACATTGCCATGGATATGATTTTTATTCCATGGGTTAGATCATCTGTCAGAAACTTCAGAGCAGGAGAAAGGGTAATGCCTTGGGTTTCAGCTCAAGAAGCAGAAGTCACCTTACAGTTTTTAGTTAACCTCCAAAGCAGCATGGCAGCAGGGATGGTGGTTTAGAAAGGCAGAGCTCAGGCCCTCGCCAGAGTAAAGAAAGAAATGCTCACATATGATATCTTTTAAAAGATTTTATATGATTAAAATCTTTTAAAATCTTTTATATTAAAAGATTTTAAAAGATTTTAAACATAAAACAAAAATGGTCTATTGTTTTATGTACCATTCTGTGACCCTAGGTTATGAGTAAAACAATGGAAAAATCACAGCCCCCAACTCCAGTGAGTCAGTGAGGAAGACAGATGATATTTTGAGCACTCTCTTCACAGTACAGATGTTGATATCTTTTCTTTTTCAAACTAAAACTCAAAATGCAGCATCTTATATAACTACTGCAATAGTGAAAAAAAAAATCGCTTCATGGCTGTTTTCTGAAATGATATAGCCACTATATCATTCTGTAATTACAACCCAACTGGTGAAACTTTTATCTTAATCTTGATATTTCTATTAATATTGCCTGTTTAACAATCATGACTGCGACTGGTAGCCACAGTCGGATTAATGGATCCTTGAAGCTCTGTCAGATAAATTCTTAGGAATCAATTCTGTTTATTTTTTAAAGTTTTTTTGGCTAAGACATTTAAAGAATCTCTAATAAACCAGTGAAAAAAGCAAGGGAAACAGAAAAGAGTGTCTAGGTTTAGATCTTCTAAATTTCATAGCTAGCAATTTAGAAATTATATTTATTCTGTCATATTTATATAGCTATATGAGTAACTGCAGTATCAGGTTATATTTTCAAAAATGGGTAACACTAAATCAACCTTATTCTGCATTTCTTTTACATAGAGAGTTGTAGCACTGAAGTCTATCATCAGTTTTACTAAAGAACTATCTAGAAATGTCATGCAAGGTACATGATAAGGCTTTTAAGGGACGGGGGAGCGTAAGATGTGGGAATTTTAAAAATCATACCTTGGTCCTTCTCTCAGTTATTCTATAGAGTACGGGACATGGAAAAATGTTGTCACAGAAAGTCACAGAAGTGCAAAACAAACGAAATAAGGAGACCGGTATGGTACTTTGGGTCCTATTAACACAGTAGGTGATTAATAACAACAGTTTGGTGGTGGTGCATAATAAAGTGAGTCTTACTCAGAGGTAGCCACTTTAACAGTGACAGCTTTTTGGTAAGCAGTGCCACCAGAATTCTGTAATAGCTTCTTAGAGAGTAAATCACTTTTTAAAAAATATAATAGCCATGACGAAGCATATAGGTAATAGTTCTCTGGCTCTAATTTTAAATAATGCTTTCTCAATGTGGTTTTGATTTGAATTGCCTTGATGGCTAATGATGATGAACATTTTTTCACATGTCTGTTAGCCATTTGTATGTCTTCTTTGGAGAAGTGTCTATTCATGTGGAACACTGAAAAAATAAAATAAAATTTAAAAAAAATAATAAAAATAATAAATAAATAATGCTTTATGTGTGAAGTAGCCAAGCTATAAGACACCTTTGAAACTTCAAACATCCCTGCTTAGTTGGGAGTTCAAGGCTAGCCTACCTGGTACTAAAATTCTTAGCGAAAAACAAAAGTAATCATAACATCAAAAATTATAGGTACCATTTTTTGGGACAAACAATCAACTGAAAATGAAAAAGACTGGGTCTCTGTTTACCTCTGATTGCATTGATTCATTTAATATTTACCCTAACTGTATTTTTAATAGATACTAACAATACGATTTTAAAGTCAAGGAGGGAATAATAAAAATACAAAAACAGACATTTCTTTCAATAAATCAGTTTCTTAAAATGGGTCAGATGTAAAACTGAGCATTACAGGGGTAAGCAACCTGCCTTGATGCAACCAGGGTTTCAATCCTGGTCTGACTTCATTTCTATGCTCCTAATCATCTTGCTCTACAACCTCCTAATATTATAAACATGTTTAAAATAATACTTTTCTGAATATTTCATTGCCTTTGTTTAGTGGAGAGATCCCACCTGTCAGCTCAGGGTGCCAAGCTGGGCCCCAGGTATGTTCTATTTGGCTGCCCTTGCCCCCAGCTCATTCACCTACCTGAGCCTAACAGTATACGAGTTGAAACCTCTGAAATAACACAGTTCATATTTCAGATTATTTTCAAAGTATTTTCTCACTTTGTCTTTGCTGCTCGGAATAAACCAAAAGGTTAACAAGAGACGCAGGGTCATTCCCATAGGATGAATGGACTGACACTCAGAAAACAAATAACCTATCAAGGAACACACCGTAAGTGGTACAAAGAACAAAGCTCTGATGCAGATTCTCATTTGATTATGTTGGGACAAGTTTCTAAAACCATCTGAAACTTAGTTTCATCACTTACAGAATGGAGCTTGTATTACCATTTCCAATGGGTGGGGTGAGGCTTAAATTATACAGATAAGCCCTCCAACAGAATGTCTGTCATCTAACAGATTCTCAATAAAAATTAATTTTTTCTGTCTTAATGATTGCGGACTAAGTTAACAGTGTATGAAGAAATGAGGTCAGAAGATAATAAAGATCCTGTCTGCTCTCTCTAGGGTATGATCTTACCCACCATTGTGAATACAGATTAGAAGCTTAATTAAAGTGGAAGAGTAAGATCAATATATTCTCAAGCTAAATGAAAAGGGAATCAATGTTTAACTAGATTTTTAATTATAAAAATGAATATATACTTATGGTAAAAAGAAATTCAAAGAGTAATAGGAAGAGAACTACAAGTTATCTGATTGAAAAGCTCCAACGATACTCTAGAAATAATTACTGCTGGTTACATTTATACTCCTATTACCTTTCATGTTCTAAGAATTTTTTTTTTTAAAGATTTTATTTATTTATTTGACAGAGAGAGAGAGATCACAAGTAGGCAGAGAGGCAGGCAGAGAAAGAGGGGGAAGTAGGCTCCCCCCGAGCAGAGAGCCCGATGCGGGGCTCGATCCCAGGACCCTGAGATCATGACCCAAGACGAAGGCAGAGGCTTTAACCCACTGAGCCACCCAAGTGCCCCTTTTCTAAGAATTTTTATAACACACACACATATTTCTCAGGACTTATATGTAGATATTTACATAAAACAGACTATAAATAGATATAAATATAAATATACACCAAAAATGCTATACACACAATGGACATGTACATACACACACAGACACACATATATGTTATACAGATACATGCACATACGTGCATATATTGATACTAAATACAGCACATTCTTTATAACATCCATGTACTACTCCATAATTCAGAATTTTTCTGTCATCTTTAAACCATTTTGAACTATTATAAAGAATACTACAATAAACATAAATCTTTGCACATGTTTGAAGCTCTAACTCTAGAATATATTCTAGAAGTAGGTCTCAAACATGTCATTTTTAATTGTGCTAGGTATTATCAACTATACTCTAAAAAGTGGCTCATCCTGCAATAGTGTATGAGTGTTTATTCACTCATAACCTCTCCAATACTGCATAATATTTGATAATGTGAGAATAGAAAAATGTAAATTCATTGCATTAGCTTAATCATTTTGCAGGCTGAAAGCTTTTTTTTT
>CM052883.1:103667544-103690332 GCA_028534135.1 Potos flavus | reverse complement strand
AAACTATGGAAAGAACCTAGATTTCCATCAACAGATGAATGGATAAAGAAGATGTGGTATATATATATACAATGGAATACTATGCAGCCATCAAGAGAAATGAAATCTTGCCATTTGCAACGACATGGATGGAAATGGAGGGTATTATGCTAAGCGAAATAAGTCCATCAGAGAAAGACAATTATCATACAATCTCTCTGATATGAAGAATTTGAGAGGCAGGGTGGGGAGTCGTGGGGGGTGGGGGAGGGAAATGAAACAAGATGGGCTCAGGAAGGAGACAAACCATAAGAGACTCCTAAACTCACGAAACAAACTGAGGGTGGCTGGGGGGTAGGGGCGGGTAGGGATAGGGTGGCTGGGTTATGGACATTGAGGAGGTTATGTGCTATGGTAAGTACTGTGAAATATGTAAGCCTGATGATTCACAGACATGTACCCTGGGGCAAATAACACATCATGCGTTAATTAAAAAATTTAAAAAAAAAAAGACAAAAGCCATATGATCTTAGAGGTAGAATCTAAAAAAACATAAACAAAAAACAAACTCATAGATATAGTGAGTGGATAGGTAGTTGCATGAGGCAGGGGGTAGGGGTGGGAAAAGGGCTAAAGGAGTTCAAAGGGTAAAAAAAAATTCAAAAAATACAAATTAGAAAGAATAAATTCAGAAAGAAATAATGTATTCAGTGTCAGAAAGAATCAAAGAAAGAAAGGAATTTATCAGTGAGAAGTTATTTCAAGAATTTGTTTAGATAGGGGCACCTGGGTGGCTCAGTGGGTTAAAGCCTCTGTCTTCGGCTCAGGTCATGATCTCAGGGTCTTGGGATTGAGCCCCGCATCGGGCTCTCTGGTTGGCAGGGAGCCTGCTTCCCCCTCTCTCTCTGCCTGCCTCTCTGCCTACTTGTGATCTCTGTCAAATAAATAAAATCTTAAAAAAAAAAAAAGAATTTGTTTAGATAAATAGCTTGACCTTCCACAATTAGCTATAAAAAGAAGAATGAATTAGACCAAGATACACTAAAGATTAGTTTAGCAAGTACAATTGCCCATACTGCAGTTTACTAATAAACAAACAGACAAATTTATTGGCTCTATAGCGGCAATTGTACCTTAAAGTATGACTTATGGTTTGAATGATCATGAATTTGAATTCACATTTTATTTCACTAAGATTGTAAAGACAGGGGCGCCTGGGTGGCTCAATCAGTTGAGCAACCGACTCTTGGTTGCTCAGATTATGGCTCAGATCATGATCTCATGGGTCTTAGGATAGAGCCCTGTGTTCGGCTCCCCACTTGGCTGGGAGTCTGCCTGAGGATTCTCTCCCTCTGCCTCTTCCCCTACTCATGTGCACGGGCGCATGCATTGTCTCTCACATACTCTCTAAAATAAATAAATCTTTTTTTTAAATTAATAAATCTTAAAAAAAAAGATTGTAAAGACAAATGTGATTCTCCACTATTCTACTTATCACAACAGTGTTGTTTAAAGGTAGTCGGATCTCTTTTAGTGATTTGTCAGGTACCTAGTAAAGGATTTGTTTATTCTTAAAAAATTAAGTTAAATTAAATTGAAGATTTCTTTTTTAAAAAATGCATTAGGAGCTAAGCTACAGAGTGAGAGAAGATATTTCAACACATACAGCTGAAACTGACAAAAGATCTAAACCTAAAACATATAAAATACACCTTCAATTAAACAATAAAAAAACAAAGAACCGATTTTTAAAACAGCAAAAGACCTCATAAAGGGAGAATATTCCAGTAGCCAATAAACATAAGAAAAGGTGCTTAACTGAATCTATCATCAGAAACTACAAATTAAATGCACAATGTGTCTGTTAGAGATATGGGACTATATTAACAAAACAATAAAATAAAAAATTTTATATATATGTAGGCATTTCATTCATGAAAAGGTGGCATTTCAAATTATTGGAAAAGGAGACACTATTCGGTTTGGTGTGCAGAAAACATTGGCCATCCATACGGAAAACATATAGAAAGATGGAATATAGGCAGCATTTGTGAGACAGTCTTCATCATGTATACCATAAAAATCCATTGTCCTGAAGGCAACGAGAGGTAGAAGTGATAAGTTGAGAATTAATTGGAAGTAGAGGACATAAGGTTTTTAATAGCATTCAAACCCCTGGTAGCAAATGAAAGAGCAAAGAGGTTAGAACACAGAGAGAATGTCTCCATACCCAAAAAATCAGGAACTTCTGATAGAAGGAGGAAGGGATCCAAATGCAGAGTCTGACAAAAACTGCCCTATTTGTATTCCCAGCCCCAAACTATAGAGAAGCCAGGATATGGCGCAGTTACAACTGATGTCAGGTACTGAGGTCCCAGACTTCCTTTATCAGCAGGCCCTCTCCTGGCCTGTTTTCCACAGTTCTCTGTAGAACTTCTCCACTGTAAGTATCTCCTCCTTTGCAGTTACTCACTCTGCCCCTTTCAGCCCGTTAGAAGAAGGAAATGAAGTCGCCTAGAGAATGTCGTGGTGCGAAGCATCAAGAAGAACAGGAGGATGGGTGGTGGCCATTTCTAAATGATCCCTGCCTCAGTCTCACAGTCCCTGTCCCACTGTGGTGTTCCTACAGGCTGACATAAAGACCCAGTGGGCCTAATCTCAAATAATGGCAAGCAAGTTATGACTAGATAAATTATCTTAACATTTATGTGAATTACCAGAAGTACCCCTGCTGAACCTCCCCAAGGAGTCTTCCCAGATGCTTGCTGTGGTAAACAATCAAAAATAAAGTGAGCTAAGAAGGAAAATAGTTGGCCTAATCTTTATACTATTTCTGACACTTATTTCAGGAACTAATTAGAAAAATAGAAAGGATGAAATTTTGCTTCAGATATTACATAAAACTAAGAATCTGAAAAAAAAATCTATATAATCACACATACACACTATTATTTGACCAACGGCTATGCCATCTGACTGTTCTCCAGTTGAGACAATTAAAGGAAAAATTCACCCTCCTGTGACAGTCATTGAAAAGCAGCAGTAGCTCACTATAATCCTCCAAGTGATGCTTTCATGAGCAAGGCCATTTTAATTTCCAAATTTCGTTTTAAGCAATATATAAATATTCCTGCACCACCATGACTCTTCAGACACTTCCTAATTATCATAATTAATAATAATAACTGGGACCACCATCAATATCACCTTTGGTGCACAGCCCTGTATGAGCAGATGACAAATCCAGCTGTCACAGAGGACCAGTCTCTGGACTCCAGTTAAGTTGGAAGTACAGAGTAAATGGCATTATATCAGAGACAGGTTAATTAAAACCATAAAGATGATTCCAGACAAAGGACAGAGAAGCAGCATTTAGTACCAAACAGTTTCTGTGATACCATTCCAACTAATTATTTTTACCTTATATAATCTAATCTTTTTCCTTTGTATTTTACAGTTATTCACTTCACACTGTGTGTTTCTGCAATTTATTTTTTTAAATTTTTTATTTATTTATGTGACAGAGAGAGAGAGGGAGCACAAGCAGGCAGAGTAGCAGGGAGAGGGAGAGGGAGAAGCAGGCTCTCTGCTGAGCAAGGATTTCGATGTGGGGCTCTATCCCAGAACCCTGGGATCATGACCTGAGCCGAAGGAAGTTGCTTAACCTACTGAGCCACCCAGGTGCCCATTTCTGCAATTTAAATAGCATTTGGAGCCAAAACAAAGCAAACCAAAAGGTAGACACTACATGTAGTAGGTAAAAGTTCAGGCACTGAAGTCAAATTTCCTTTCTTCTTCTTTTTTTTAATCTTACTCTATCAGTTGCTAGTACAAAATCTTAGACAAGTTACAAAAGCTCCAACTAGCATCCAGGACATGGGGTTCATACTGGAATGAAGTGAGCTAGTGCAGGGAGAGAATTCTAATGCTTGGTATTAGCCTGTTAGTTCATGGGAACAGAAGTTCTGTCTGGCTCAGAATGATCTTTCCATCACCTAATAAGTCTGACACAGAGTAGGTGGTCAGAAAGTATATCACGTGTTGGAATGTTTCTTTGGAAATCCAAAGTGAGAAGTTCTGCAGAATTATTGCAATTCTGCAGTGGACTACAGTTTACTCGCATCAAGGAGTTGAAAATCAGCTATCAAAACCAAATTCTAGATCTCAAAAGCTGGGTCTTTTGAAATTATCATGTAAATAAATAAGATTTTTCCATCCCTGGAGACCCACACTCCAATTTAACTATCTTAAGCCTCCTTCTAAAGAACCCTTTCTTTCCAACTCAAAGGTTTATATTGGAACTCTAGGATTGAGTAAGGGGAAGAAATTGGATAGTAGCATTGAGTAATACCCTTTCCTAATTTGGCCAAGTATCTCCAATCAACATTTCAGTTGAGAATTTCACATACATTTCGCCAAAGCACCTAATGTCCTTTGTTCTCAGAGAGATATCAGGCAATAATATCGAAGTCATGGATATCAGTATTTCCTATAGTTGGAATTTAGCTTTATGCACTTGGCTTGGGCAATTAGGAGATAGGATTATTCTGTGTTCCAAGGACCTTTCAAAATCAGATGTAAATGCCCCACCTCTGGACAGCATCCTGTGCTCTTTTCTAAAAACCCAGGAAGGCTCTCCCTAGAAAGCATATGCAGGAGAGGAGGCCAAATAGATCTGTGTTCTACACGAAGACATGAAAAATCCCTTGTGTAGATGACACTATGGTGTAACACTGGGGTGCTTACTAATGCATTTGTTGGAGCTCTCAATTAGTCCCTTTGAAGGATGATTCCTGATGCACCTGTTAGCATCACTGCTGCTGTTACAGCCATCCGGGTCTTTTTTATCCAGACTGCTCCTGCCACGTAGCTCTCATCTTACGAGTCATTAAGGTGGAACCTCAAATACCAGCTAGTGTTCAGAATAGTTGCCCAGAATGCTGTGGCTCCACCTTCACTGATCACCTTTCCCATATTTAGATCCTGAACTCAACAGTAGCTCCAACTTTGAGCATCATTCCTGTCCCTTCTCCCTCAGTCTGGCTTTCATCCATACTCATCTTATGTCCTTCTTTATTAACTCAGGCGTATTCTGAAGCTGGCCCCTCTCTTTCTCCTGGACTGTGCTCTAGGTAGAGACCCAAACCCATGTAATGAAACCTTTTTTCATGTCAAGCAAACTAAATCCTGATCCTGTATGTTGGCCAATAGCGTCAAAGCAGAATTTTTCAAATTTGAGTATTAAATTTTAGAGGTAAATGTTTATTTTCCTGAACTGTGACAAATTATTTTTTAAAAGATTTTATTTATTTATTTGACACAGAGAGAGAGAGAACAAGCAAGGGGAGTGGCAGGCAGAGGGAGAAGGAGAAACAGGGGTTACATCCCAGGACCGATGCGGTGGCTCCATCCCAGGACCCTGCGATCATGACTTGAGCCGAAGGTAGATGCTTAACCAACTGAGCCCCCAGGTGACCATGACAAATTATTTTTAAATAGAAAGTGACTTTAAAAAGCACAGACATCAAAAAAATAAAAAGTACAGACATGAAATTAGGTGTTTGCTTTTTTTATACCTCTTTATAACTATTTTTAAACATCTATAGAGCCAAATTTAAATTATTGTTTTACCAAATTGCTCTCTAGTTGGCATTTACTTGTTTGCTAGTGGAAAACAGCAAGGTTTTCTGAAATAAAAATTACTCCATAGCAAAACTTTTCTGAGACCTTATCATCACTATTGTTTTCATAATTATAAATGTAAACAAATTTATAATGCCTTAACTGGGGTCCACTGAAAGAATCATTGTTTATCCCCTACAAATAAAATTTCTGATGTAAAAGATAAAAAAATAAAGCCAAATTAAATAGAAACTACAAAACAAATACAACTTAGATTAACAAACTTAATATAAAGTGACAGCTAATGTCGTTTCACTGAAAATAAATTTTTGCTTTCAGTGTGACTATAATACCGACTGCTTTGAGGCAGGTTCTCTTGGGACCTTCCACAATCCTAATGTCATGTGATGACTCAGTTCTGCCAACCCTTCTCTCAGATTAAGTTATTATGAAGCCTTGTGTATAGAGCATCATATGACATTCGGCCTTCATTTCATACAAATATATTGTTTATGTATAAGTCTGCCTATGTTCTTTTTATATTGATGCATAGCAATTAAAGTAGTTTTGGAATAGTACTTTAGTATTAAAGGCATCACCTAGTTAATTTCATAGATAGACAAATGATAGATGACTGATAATCACTGAACTAAAAGAAAAAAAAATAAAAATTTTAAGCTCTACCTACAGGTTGAATGTTTGTATCCCCACCCCCCACCCCAAATTTATACTTTGAAACCTAAGCCCCAATGTGATGGTACTAGGAGGTAGGGCCTGTGGGAGGTGATTGGGCTCTGCCCTCATAAATGGAATTAGTGCCCTTTCAAAAGCTGTCATAAAAGCTCACTTGCTCCTTGGAGGATACAATGTCTGTCAGTGAGGAAGCAGGCCTTTATCAGACACTGAATTTTCTGATGTCTCGATCTTGGACTTCCCAGCCTCAAGAACTGTGAGAAATAAACTTCTGTGGTTTATAAGCCACCAGTCTATGGTATGCTGCTACAGAAGCCCGAACAAATTAAGAGATTAAGACAGCTCCCGTCTTCAATTCATAGGCCACTGAGAATAAGTCCAAGGACTTGAATGGGTCCACAGATTTGAGGTCCTGTCCACTGCCCTCTATAGATAGAGATTTAGGTACAAGTCATACAAAGATTTGAATAGTTACAGGAATTAATAATATTAATGCAGGCAGAAATAGTTTAGAAGTAATCCTAAGGGGTGTGTGATCTATGGCAAACTGGAGCAACTATGACCTGCCTAAAGGAAGCAACTGCCACTCATTACCAGAATATGGTGGCCATAGAAGAACCATGCCATCTTCTGATTTTACAAGAATTTTCAATTCTTCAAGAAAGGAGACATGGAAATCAGAATTTTTGTGTGAAACTTTCTAACTTTTAAATCTTTTAAAATAATTTAAAATTTTTAAGCATTCTGTAGGCCAAACGAAATTATGTTTGTAGGTCAGATGTGCCCTGAGAGCCCCAGCTCCTAATTTCTGATTAGTTCTGACTGGACGTTATCTGAAACTATTCTGTAGGTCAGGGGATAATGGTAACCCTATGGGAGGCATAATGGAAAGACTTTTAGAAGTAGCTGCTTTGGAGAGACATAAATGAAGTTGGCCAGTAGGAGAGATCACCGTGACCTAGGGCACTAACCTGGTGAGAACTGGGGTTGAGAAAAGTCTCCAGGGGACACTGGTTCAGAGTGAGCGTCCTAGGCAGAGAATAGCTGAACAAGAAAGACACCCTGCTGTTTGGAGTAATAGATAAGAGGGTTAGGTGGAGGAACTGCATTCCCAGTATTGAGAATCTGTCAACCAAGTGTCTCATATACTACTCCCCAATCTCTCTCCAGCATCCCAGAATGAGTCATCACTGAAAGCTGAAGGCTGTGAGACTTACCATTTTCCAATATACAACTTACTATAGAGATGGATGAATTTCCTTATAAGAAAGCAGATAGAGTAAGATTACCTGAGATTATTGAGAAGACTTAATTATATAGACTTTCATTATGGTAGGTGTGGTCCAAAAGAAGAGGGCTATATATAAAATAAGCAAATTCACTTTATTAGAATTTCTACCTAGGTAATGATGGAAATCAAACAGTCTCGCCTAGGAGGTACGATGTGACTAACAATAAACACTGTCCAAAGATCCTCTAAGGGTCTTTAAGCAACAAGGGAATTTGTGGTTTTTTTTAAATAGCTTGCTTTGTTTAAATATGAATTTAAGGTTTAGGTTTTATAATCTTGCAGCACTTGTTGCTATGAATGAGTTACTACTTTCTATGCCTTTACCACAGATTTTTTTTTTAAAGTCTATTAATTTCTATACACATCAAATCATGTGTTTGTGTTACACTGAAATTGATTTGGGGGAAAAAACAGGTGCTGAAGTTGGAATGAAAGGTTAATGTTATTCTGACATCCTTCCTGAGCATTGACAAGAATCAGTGCATGTTTTGGCATTTTTTTCCCAGAAGTTGAAAATCACCACTCAACACCACGGAAAATAACAGGGCGTACACCACCAGGGAAAGAAATCTTCTCCAAGAGTCAGGCCCTCGAGGATCACAAGTACAACTGCTGAAACCAAGCTAATTTAACCCTAAATTAAACATTTCCTTGCTAGTAGGACCTCTGCATAAGGAATATGTAAATTGTCCTTTCTTCCCCATCTAGGAAAAAATATGCCTTGTTTTAAAGTCTAAGACGGTAATAGCCAGAAATAAAATTTGTTATATCTGTATTTCTAAACGATTTTAATTATGAACTACTTCTTTGTGATTCCTTCAATAAAAGAAAAATTCAGATAAAGAAGAATACTAGAGTTATGACTGACAATTTACAATTTTACGCTATTTATTTCACAAGATAACTTAAAGGAACCCTATTCAGGTAACTGGAGGATACTTACTCAATTGTTAGTGTATACGATTAGGCTAGAAGCCAAACAGTCTATTCTGATGTCTATTAAATAAATTTTCTATAAATTCTATTATTAAACTGTTTTTGTTTTCCTTTCAAGAATAAGACGCAAATGCAGTGTAGAATCTTAAAAGAACATGACTGTGATCGTGTACAAATGAGAACTCTGTTCCATACTAACAGCATCATCAAATCACTTTGCCATCGGCAAACTCTTCCCTGAAAAGACAGATGTGAAAACCCAAGGAAGATGTGAACTCTCTATACACTAGAGCTAATTTGCCTCTATTTTTCAAACTGAGTTCAAATTTCGAAATTCTCATTTAAAAACTTCAGACAATTGGTTTGGGGTGGGAGAAGAAACCTAATGCGTCTGCTGGCACGCTTCCAGCCTTTCTATCATCGGTCTACATTCCTTGGAGTATCTCCATTAGCTGGAGGTGAAAAAGCTAAAATACAGTTTAAACCAAGAAAAGAGACTGGAGAAGAAGGAAAAGGACCAACATGCAAAATAGTAGAGGAATATTCATCATTATCTCCTGTCAACTACTGGTTAGGACAATCAAGAAAAGCATGGTAAGTTTCCATGTCCAGATCTAAAGGAAATTTAGATGAGCAAAAGGAAATCAGGCAAGATTTTTCAAAGCCAGGGCTTTCCTCAGATAATTTCGTAAGTTTTGTAGCTTATCTTGTGGATTTCATGGTACTACATATGTGGGATGGGAAAACCCCCCAAGTTCAATTAATGAAGACTGAAAACCTATGATCTTCCTTTCTTAGTATCAGAAGGAGAAATTGAAGGGGAAAATAAAAAGGATATGGGAGTGGCCAGTAAGCTTGCTAGAGGGAAGAAGGATACAGATTCTTAATTTTCAAAATTATTTCTAGGTGTATACAAATATATCTAAATCATTCCAGGGGCAGATGATTGTTTTACCTCAGTCTTGAGTATCTGGCCACCTTCTATCCAGCCATTGTGAGCAACATAAAAGAAATTAGTCATAACATCATGATGAATTATTTGGGGCTCCTCCATATCAGAGCTAATACAATTGTGGCGTCATGCCATTATTATTTCAGCATCAGGCAGAGGCTCATTTAAGCCAGCAAGATACATCTTTGTCACAAAAAGAGCTGCTTAAAAATAGTATATAATACAGGACAATATTCACCACTATTGGCTCTGAAGGGTAAAAATCCTCTGCATTATAATACTTCTGTATTTATCAGCATGTCAGACTGATCTAATCAAAAACAACAACAACAACAAAAACCCATCAGTCATATACAAAGTTCTTTATTTACTTATAAGGAAATTTTTTAAAAAAGAACTCCTCTCCTAATTCCACTAAAGTCCTTGATTCTCCCATCCCTATCCCCCAAATTATACTAATCTTCAGCATATAGAAATAAATTAGCAGGCCTGACAATTTATTGCTTAAATCAATGTCTCCCCAACCCTGCATCCTCATAGCCACCCAACACGTACTCAGAGGCTTCTGGAGAGGAACCACATATGAATGCATTTGATCAAATATTTAATGCCTCTATCAAATTTCTTAGAGAGTCCAAAGCCTTCTAATATCATCAGACAACTGCAACACAGTGATTTTACTAGGCATCTCAGTACCCAAGGTGCTGAATGAATATATGGTAATGAGACTCCATTAAAGGAACAGATTAGCCAGTGTTCTCTGTCCTCTTACCTTGTAAGACCGGTATCTTCCTCTGCCATGCTATAAATCTGCTACAGTGTGTATTCCTCTGTCAAACGGCATGGCAGCTTGGGAAATAGAGGAATTTAATTGTAAGTACCTTCTGGGAAGATAGAAATTAGGAGGCACTATTTCCTGACTACTCCTCACTGAGTACATGCTTTTTAGACTACTATGAAGGCATCAGCAGAAAGAAAAGTAATATATACCAGTCTAGAAATACAATTCATATTTGTAATAAAGGAACAACTAAAAATGAGTGATAAAACTAAGTGTATCCTGTATGGACCCATTCAACCAATGATTATTTCCAGGAAATATAATTGGTTTCACCTGAAAAATGGGAGATGATTGTCCCAGATAAGTGGTCTGTAATTTACTTGCACTTTACAAAAGGCTGCTGATTAAACACTATATAAAGAATTCACCCAGAAGGTTAATAAATATGGACTCAAGATCCTTTGGCACAATAAGAAATAGCCTGGCTAAGGTACAGAGAGTAAGGAAGCAGTTTAGTCAGAGATGAGTGACCAGCCAAATGTCACAAGCTTCAGTATTAGAACCAGTTTGCTTATTTACTTGAGGGATTAAAGTCTTGAAGAAGAAAGGTGAGAGACTGATGACATTTCTGATATAAAGCTGGAGAACTCTCAAATTCAAGCTTCCATTCTTGGAAAGTGAGATGAAGAAGGATGAAAGCCATGTGTTATGGTGCTTGCACCACCCATAATGAAAACTGGTCCTGATGCAAAAAACAGGAGCAGAACCATAGCCTGGTAGAATGGACTCACTCAAAGAGGGCAGTGGGTAAAATGAGAAAAAAGCAAAAAAAAAAAAAAAAAAAACACAAAACAACCAAAATGTCAGTTCACACTTAACTATCCTAGAGAGCCTTCAGTCCCCAGTCCCTGTTGTTTTGTGAAAACAAAGTTGGTCAAAGTAGTTTTCTGCCTCAAACATCTGGATTTGGATACAAGGTAATCAATTATAAGTCATTTCTATATCATTAACCATCTCTGACTCAGAAAGTCATAGCATTGTTCCAAGAATTTAATTTTTCTACCTAAACACTAAGAACTTGAAGATGGAATAAAATATGTCCAAGTCTGGATTGGAATTGAAAGTTAATAAAGATTAGTGCAATTGTGATGCTGATTTCTCCATATCCTGGTATTACCTGCCGGTCAGGGGTGGTACCCAAAATAAGTAAATGCACGCATTTTCAGTATTTAAAAAAAAAAAAAAAAGCAAACTAAACTATTTCTTCAACATAGAATCATAATAGAATTTCAAAGTTAGGAAAGATCTAACATTTCTCTTTGTTGGAACCCCTCATTTTATAAATCACAGAACTATAGCACTACTGTGTTACTCTGGATCAGGCAGGATCTTAATAACTAAAGCACAAAATTTATATTTTATGGAGCTTCCAGGTTTTTTTTTCCCACCTCCATTTGCATGGTGAACGTTCTTCCATCCCTTCACTTTCAATTAGTATGTATCTTTAGGTCTGAGATGAGTCTCTTGTATGTAGCATATAGAGGGGTGTTGTTTTTTTCTACATTCTGCCACTCTGTGTCTTTCGATTGGAACACTTAAGCCATTTACATTTAAAGTAATTAATAGGTATGCAAGTATTGCCATTTTTAAAATTCCCTTTCTGGTTGTTTTGTAAATGATATATCTGATAAGGGATAATATCCAAAATATATAAAGAACTTATACAACTCAACACCAAAGAAACCAAACCAATTAAAAAAGGGGCAGAAGACCTGAGTAGACATTTTTCCAAAGAGGATATACAGATGGTCAACAGACACATTAAAAGAAGCTCAACATCACTAATCATCAGGGAAATGCAAATCAAAATCACAATGAGATATACCTCACACCTTGGCTAAAGCCAAGAAGATAAGAAACAGCAAGTGTGGGTGAGGATATAGAAAAAAAGGAACGCTTGTGCACTATTGGTAGGAATGTGAATTGGTATAGTCACTGTGGAAAACAGTATGGAGGCTTCTCAAAAAATTAAAAATAGAAATACCATATGATCTAATAATTTCACTATTGCATAATTACCCAGAGGAAAACGAAAACACTAACTCAAGAAGATATATGACCCCTATATTTACTAGAGCATTATCTATAATAGCCAAGACATGGGACCAACCTAAGTGCCCATCAATAGACAGATGGATAAGGAAAATGTGGTATATATACACAATGGAATATTACACCACCATTAAGAAGGATAAGATCATGCCATTTAAGACAACATGGAGGGACCTAGAGGGTATTAACGCTAAGTGAAATAGGTCAGACTGGAAAAGACAAATATCATATGACTCCACTCATAAATGGAATGTGAAACAAAATGAATAAGCAAACAAAAAGCAGAACCAGGATTATAAATACAGAGGCACCTGGGTGGCTCAGTGGGTTAAAGCCTCTCCCTTTGGCTCAGGTCATGACCCCAGGGTCCTGGGATCAAGCACCACATTGGGCTCTCTTCTCCGTGGGTAGCCTGCTTCTCTCTCTCCCTCTGCCTGCCTCTCTGCCTACTTTGATCTCTCTTTCTCTGTCAAATAAATAAATAAAATCTTTAAAAAAAAAACTATAAATATAGAGAACAAACTGATGGTTGACAGAGGGGAGGGGAGGTGGGTGGTTATGGAATGAGTAAGTCACAGGGATAAAAAGCAGAGAATAAGGAATACAGTGAATGATAATGTAACAGTGATGTAATGAAGCACATGGTCGCTTTATTCATGGTGAACATAATGTATAAACTTCTCAAATCACTACATTGTATACCTGAAACTAATGTAACACTGTGTGTCAGCTATATTCAAATAAAAAAATGAAAAAATTCATATTTTATGACTTTTATCCTAGACATCCACCTACCACACACAAGTTTGTGTTTTCGTTTTGCCTTACACACTTCAACAACTCTAGGTACCGTATCTCAAAGCTCAGTATTCTAGATTACACTACTATTTGTGAGCACTGTTAAACATTATACCAATCCACAACCAGGTCTAATTTGTAAAGAATAGAATTTGAATCTCTGTTGAAAATAGTGTCAGTCCTATAACTGGCCTTAAGTTATGTATAGAAAGAATGAATTTTAAATTTCTCAGATTCTGAATTTATTCTACAAGAGCCAATAGAATGTACATATTTACTCCAGGATTGACTAATAATTCAGTCAAAGCATAATATGTCAGAAAATCGGACGACCCAGTAATTTTTCATTATCTTGTTTTAGCTGAAATGCCCACAAAGGCAGGACTATCTTTCATCACAAGACTTGAATCCTCCTGGATTCCTAGAAAATTAGACTATGAGTACATCGTTTAAAGATGCAGCCAAGTATATATTAAAGTACAAGAAAAGTTGAAGGTTTTGGGATACAAAGTTAGTTACTGCATTCAAGTGGGTTTCAAGAAAATTGAATAGATTTTAAATAGCTACAGAATTAAACTATGCCAGCTCTCATCCACATTTACATAATTCTTTGCCAATTCCTGGCATCATCCTAAGTGATTGCAAGAACCATGTGATCTATTCATCCAAGCCCTTATGGTTCCTATACCTCATCAGCTCAAATGGTCTTCATCTCCACTCCAAGCACCACAGCTGATTCCCTAAAACGTTCTCTCCCACGCAATCTCATCTTCCTTACCCACCCATTCCCTCCACTGTAACGTTCCTGCAAATCCCCAGTCAGAGGTCAATCCTACAATTCACCTACTCTATACTCATATTCACCTACTCATGCAATCACTTGGACTGATGCCATGACAGACTTGAGAATTATAATTTTAGTGGCCCACAGAATCCCTTCTGTCTCCTCTGGCAAATTTCATCCTCATTCTCTTGGTGTCTTTTCTAAAACTTTATCACTTTATCCAAGTATATTAATCCAGTACTTTTTCATTCATTCCTCATCAAATGATATGACCTCCTACTTCACAAAGAAAGCATACATAAGTCAGGATAATCAGGCTTGAATTGTTCCAGTGCCCCTATTCCTGGGGGAAAAAAATCAGACTTCTATTTGTAGTTATTGCCCTCCAATTTCAGAGGATGAGGTGGCCATGTTCAAAACCAGCTCAAAAGCAGCTCCTATTCCAAAATTCTTTACTGCTCCCAGTTCCTCTCTCTTTTCTGAGAGTTTCCTACATTAGTTTATCTCTTCCCTTGCTGCATCTTCAGCCTCTGCCTGTCGACTGATCCTTTACCTCAGCTTTGGGTGTTATACGCAGACAATGAATCATGCAACACTACATCAAAAACTAAGGATGTACTGTATGGTAACTAACATAACACAATTAAAAAAAAACAAAGAACATAGGTGCTAATGAAAAAAAAAATTACCCACATTCTCTTATACCTTTTTTTAAAAAAGGAAAGCCACTCTTTGACCCTGTGTGCTACTGAAGCTCCTCTATTTTTTTTTCCCTATAATCAACAGACTTCTTAAAATTGTCTTCATTTACTATCTTCATTTCCTTAATAATGATTCCCTTTGCTACACTCAGGTTTGCTCCCCCCACACTTGCAGCCTCTCTGGCAAAGGTCATTAATCACTTCCTGTTACTCTCACCTTTTCTCTGAAACTGCCGTTTGAGGTTACCAAAGACATAATATCCAAATTCATCTGGTGTTTTGCAATCCTAATCTTATTAGCCTTCCTCCCTGAATTTTTAGGATAACTCTTTTGTTCTCAAAATTCCCTATTCTCTTGATTCCCATAACCTCCATTCACTCCTGCCTTTCCCTCACTCTCTCTGACCATTTACTCTTAGTCTTCTTTATAGACTCTTTCCAATCTGCCCCTTCCTTAAATGTTGCTCCTCCCCAAGGACTGGACTCATGTCACAATTTATTTTCTCACTGCATTTTCTCTCTCCAAAGGCATCTTTTCCATTCTCATGATTTTACTGTGCTTAGGTGCTTATGACTCCTGCTCCTGACTTTAATTTGGTATCTGTGTCTCTATTTTCCTAAGAGGAAAGCTTAGGTTACTGATTTTAGATCTCTCTTCTAACATATCTATTTAATGCTAAAAATTTCCCTCTGAGCCATGTTTTCATGGTATTTCACAAATTTTGATGAGTTGTATATTCACTTACATTTAGTTGAAAATATTTTAAAATTTATTTTGAGGCTTCTTCTTTGACCCGTGTGTTCTTAGAAGTGTTTTGTTTAATTTATGGAGATTTGGGGATTTTCTATCTTTATGTTATTGATTTCCAGTTTACTTCTATTATGGTCTGAGAACACTTTTGTATGATTCCTCTTCTCTTAAAATAAAATAAAATATATATTGGTGTATTTTATGGCTCAGAATGTGTTTTATCTTCGTGAGTGTTCCCCTTGAGCCTGAAAAAATTTAATTCCGTTATTGTTAGGTGGACTATTCTATACTGTCAATTAGGTCAAGCTGATTAATAGTGAAGTTCAGGTCTCCCATACCTTTATTTGTTATCTGCCTGCTTGATCTATCAGTTACTGACGGGGAGGTATTGAAGTCTTCAACTCTAACAGTGGATTTGTCTGTTTCTCCTTTCAGTTCTATCAGTTCTTGTCTCCTATATTTTGATGTTCTTTTGTTAAAGGCATACACTTTTACAATTGTTTTATATTTTTGTGGAATTTACTCCTTTATCATTATGTCATGATCCTCTTTATCTTTGAAGGCTGCTTGGAAGGCTGCTTTGTCTAAAATTAATATGGCTACTCTGACTTTCTTTTTATTAGTGTTGCCACGGTATGTTTATCTCTCCCCTTTACTTTTCGCCTATCTACATCTTTTTATTTAAAGTAATTTTTTTTTTTTGTAGACAACAGAGAGTGGAGTCTTGTTTTTTAATCACACTGGCAATGTCTTTTTATTAGTTTATTTAGACTCTTCATATTTAAAGTGATTAATGGTTAGTTGGATTAATATCCGCGTTTATTACTGTTTTCTATTCATTTCTATTTTTTCTGTTTTAAACTGAACAGTTTTTATGACTGTATTTCATCTCCTCTTTGTCTATCAAGTATACTTTTTAAAATTACTTTAATCATAGCCCTAGATTTTACAATATATATTTCATTTTTTTAATTGCTATAGAACTTTATTTTATTTTATTTTAATAAAAAGTAAATTTTTTATTTTAACTTTACAATATATATTTTAAACTGATCTGTGTCCAGTTCTAAATAATATTATACTACTTCATGTGTAGTACAGGTACCTTATAACAGAATATTCCCAATTCCTCCCTTTGATCTTCTATGACATTGTTGACACTGAATTATCCATATCCTATACTCACCAAAACACTATTACTGTTGTTGCTTTAAACAGAGATATCTTTTAGCTACGAATGAAAAAAATCTTTATTTTCCTCATTACTTCTCCAATGCTCTACCTTTCTGTACATAGATCCATATTTTCGACCCATATTATTTTCCATATTCCTAAAAATTTTCTTTTAGCATTTCTTGCAGGAAAGGTCTGTTGGTGATATGTTCCCTCAGTTTTTGTCTGAGAAAGTATCTATCTTAATTCTAAAGAATAATTTCACTAGATGTTGAATTCTAGGTTGGTGGTTTTGTGTTTTTCAATACCAAATATTTCCCTCCTTCCTTCGTACATGATTTCTGATTAGAAGTCTGCTTTAATTCTTATCCTAGCTCCTCCATAGGTAATATACATTTTCCCCTCTGGCATCTCTCAAGACTTTCCTTTTGTCTTTAATTTTCCGCAGTGTGAATGCAGTATACCTAGGTATGTTTGATTTGGTTTGGTTTGGAATTTATCCTGCTTAGTGTTCTTTGAGCTTCTTGGACCTATTGTTTGTTATCTGTTCTAAATTTTGAAAGTCTCTCAACTATTATTACTTAAATATTTCTTTTGCTTCCTTCTTTCTTTCTTCTATTTCTGGTTTTCCAATTACATGTATGTTATACCTTTTGATATTGCCCCTAGATTATTTTAATTCTATTTTCTCTTTGCATGGAAGTTTGGAATGTTTCTATTGCCTTGTCTTCGAGCTCAAGCTCATTGATTTTTTCCTCAGCCATATCAAGTCTACTGATGTGTACCTAGAAGGCACTCTTCATTTTTGTTACACTATTTTTAATTTATAGAATTCCTTTTAATTCTTTCTGCTTGCATAATCATCTGTTCTTGTCTGGTGTTTACTTTTTTTTTTATCATAGCCCTTAGTACATAAATTATAGTTATTTTAAAAACCCTGTCTGATAATTTTAACATCTGAGTCTGATTGTGATGATTGCTTTGCCTTTCAGAATGTTTTTTCTTGCCTTTGGCATGTCTTGTAATTTTCTATGGTAAAGCTACAGAGATGTGTGTGTGTGTGTATATCCATCCATCCCATATATAGGGACCCCGAAATAAATAGGCTTTTACTGTGCGGATTTAAATTAATCTGGCTAGAAGTTAAATTGTGTTTAATGTTTGCCAGAGGCTTTGAATTCCTCTCAAATCCTTTTTTTTTTGTTTTGGTCTTCTCTTGACTTTGGGCTTCCCTAAATACTCCTCCCTCAGAGAAAGTCTGAATCTTGCAGCTCTTTCAGCTGTAATCCACTGTTTTTTGTTTTTGTTTCATTTTGTTTTAAAGATTTATTTATTTATTTTAGAGAAAGAGAGCACTAGCAGGGGAAGGAGCAGAAGGAGAGGGAGGAGAGAAAGAGAGAGAAGCAGACTCTCCACTGAGCACAGAGCCTGATGAAGAGCTAGATTTCACAGCCCTGAGATCATGCCTGAGCTGAAATCAAGAGCTGGATGATTAACTGACTGAGCCACCCCAGCGGTCCTGCAATCCACTGTTTTTATACTAGAGCCCTGTTGGTATGATGGTAAGGTATAAGGGAGGTAAGCATTCCATAATCTGATCAAATCTCAGTCTTTAAAAAATATTTTTGAAACATTTATTTATTTATTTATTTATTTATTTATTTATTTGAGAGACAGAAGGTGGGGGAAGGGGCAGAGAGAGAGAGAGAATCTTCAAGCAGATTCACTACTGAGTGTGGAGCCCATAGCAGGGCTTGATCCCACAACTCATGAGGTCATTACCTGGGCTAAAACCAACGAGTCAGTCACTCAACCGACTGAGCCACCCCGCCGTCCCCAAATCTCAGTCCTTTAGTGACCCTGTATCTTTGGGTTATAACTTTCATATGTGCTTCTCCAGTGCCAGCCCTTTATCCCCTTCTCTGTCAGCAGTATTCACAATCTATTCACCTGAAGCCTTAACCTGTGTTGACTATTTTCTTCCCTTTGTTGAGCCAGGAAAGCTGGAGGGGCCTTGGATTGAAGCAACTCTCTTTCCTCAGCTCTCTTTTGCCTAGTGATCACATCCATCTTTGTTATTTATGGAGAATGCTCTGGATGTGTTTCAAATGACTCCTCTCTAGTTTCCCTTGCCAGAGCCAAAGAGGAGCTTCACCATGAATTCCTGGAGCTAGAGACCATGAAAGTTTGGGGGGCACCCTATAACTTTGTACCCCAAGAGTTTAAGCTAACACCCAAAGCAATTGAAAGCATTATATATGATAATGTACCTAAGTCATTGACCTTATTGCTGGTACATAATACTCAATGGTCAATTTTACTGTTATAGTAACAGCTCGAGGTCCTACATTATATTTGAGGAATACAGAAATAACTAAAACTGCTCTCAAGGAGCTGACTGTCCAGAAGACAGATCTAAACAGATAAATATATACAATGATAATTGTTATAATATATACTAGCTGCATCTAACTGCCCAGAGAGAGTAAGAAAAGGTATAATGGGAATGTATTATGTATTATTTCCTAATAAAGTTATTAATAAATTAGTCAACCAGTATTGATCTAACACCTATTACTTGGCTAGCACTGGGGTAAGGCATTGTTAATACTTAACCACAGCTTTAATTTGTTATTTTGATCTTCAAAAGCAGAAAGAGCAAGTAGTAGTATTTTCATTTTAAGAAAAATGATGATCAAACAGGACAAGTGACTTTCCCAAGTTCTTACAATAAGCTCTTAGAAAAAAGACGATTTTCAGGACACATAAATTTTACAGCAACTCCTACTGATTCAAACTAAATGTTCTTCCTCCTATATAGCAAAATGAGACATTGTATTTCTTTTCTCTCAGATTCAGCACTCATCTTAGAGCACTTTCAAGCAGAAAAGGATAAAAATTTCCCATATTAATATATTTTGAAACAGAATTTGTCATCTAGAGCTTTCTACATCAGCTAAATTTTCAAATGAAAGATGATCATGTTGCAATAACTAGTTGTTCTGGTATATTTTTTCCCAATTCTAAACTGAATCATACCTAAAGTAGAGAGTAGATTGTACACTGTAAAATGAATGAGTGACTTGATCATACAGGAGTCAAAATACCAACATACGCTGGAGTGGGTAAAATCATCTGCAGTGCAGAAAAGGCAATTCTAAAATCTTTGAGACAGCTACTCTGCTGGGAAATAATGGATTAAATTATCAGTTAGTTTCTCTTTATTGAAGATCATAATACCCTATATACAATGAAGAAACAGGTTATAGATCTTCCATGAAGTGAGTGAGAAAAATGATCTGGACTTCAAAGGGAAGTTTCCCATTTTCTGCCAATGCACCACATCACATTCAACTCACAGGGAGATTATATTGTTTTACCAAAAACACCTTCAAAACTAAATTTTTAATTTTCCGTCTGTGCTCAGTAATACAATGCTACCATCCCAGAGCACCTAGCTCCCTGCTAGTTTCCTGAAGAAAATTCAGAAGTGATGACTTAGTGGGTAAAGGATAAATTCCTTATTGGACTGGATGCTTTGGGACACATAGTCTATTTATTGCGTGATTAGGTGATCATCTTAGAGAGGGACCCTGAAATTAACAACTATTTTGTTGTACATGTAAACTGAAATTAAGACATACATCCAGTTTCTGCTTAGAATATAGAAAGCTATAAAGAGTGTCACTCCCCTCCTCTTAAAATAACAGCAACAAAAACAAAAGTCAAAGAAAGCACAAGGTTTTTGGTTTTCTTTACTTTTTTTCAACCCATCAAAAAGTTGAGGTCACAGGCAACCAAATAGTCCAGAGTCTAATGAGATAAAATACAGAACATGAGCATTTTCTTTCCAAGGGGCAGATGTTGCTACAAAACAGACAGAAGAGTTGTCAGAACTGTTAACAAACTGGCAGAGGTCACGTGTGGGCTGGAGAAAGTGTGAAGACCTTAGGCGCTAGAGATACAGAATGAGTTCATAAATATTTATAATCTTTTCTTCATGAACCTCACCAAATACTCACAAAACACTAAAAATTAAAAAAGGAAGGAGGGAAGGAAGAAGGAACAAAAAGAGCTGGGCAATTCCCTAAAGATACAGGCTTAGAAAGGGGAACATCAGGCACTATAGGAAGAGCATGAAACCCTACCCAGATTCTTCCTCCCTATCATCACTAATGAACAAAGGTTTTGGACTGTGGAGGGAAGACAAATACTGTTGCCCTTAGGGCACTGGTAAAAACCCATTACATCTGGAGAAGAAAATAGGGGGAAAAATATTCTCTCCATGGAAGGGAGACAGAAATGCATGCTGGGCTCAGAAAAATAGCTGGAAGAAGATCAGAAGCATAAAAATGCTACATTCCAGAGACCCAAGGGCATGGCGCTTACCCAAAGCTAAGGCTTCTTTAGAAAAAGAGACTATTTCTCCCCTATCCACCACCACCAGAAAAACAAATATTACAAGCAACACTGAAGTGTTACTGGAAGAGGGATAGGAGAGAGACAAGAGGTTAAAGAGAGAAGCTATCTGAGGCAAAACTCATAGGAAAGGGTGCCTGGGTGGCTCAGTCATTTAAACATCTACTCTTGATCTTGACTCAGGTCATGATCTCAGGGTCGTGAGACTGAACCCTGAGATAGGCTCCACTCAGCAAGTAGTCTGCTTGAGATTCTTTCCCTCTCCCTCCACCTTTACCCCTCCTTTCACTTGCTCTATCTCTCCCTCTCTCTCTCAAATAAATAAATAACATCTTTTAAAAAAATAATAAAATAGGGGCACCTGGGTGGCTCAGTGAGCTAAGCATCTGATTCTTGACTTCAGTTCAAGTCATGAGCTCAGAGTTGTGAAACTGAGCCCCAAATTGTGGAGCCTGCTTAAGATTCTCTCTCTTTCCCTCTGCCCCTCCCCACTCCCTCTCTCTCCTCTTTCAAAAAACAAAACGAAACAACAACAACAAAACAACTCATAGAGAAGACCTAGAGCTCATAATTGACTATATAATAAGAAAATCCCTCTGGTAAGGAATCCCCAGCCCTAAATACAAAATATCCCAAGAAAAATTTAAAACCTGTGGTTCTCTTAAGGTATCCATAGCAACAGCAAACCCTAACTCAGCTCAATTCCAAACTGGACTGACTCACGTCACCACACTACAGAGTTAACAGAAGGAAAAGCATGACCATTATCTGGTATAAAAACTATTTACCTGAGTCTCTGCCATAAATAATACATACAATTTTAACAACAAAAGTGATGGGGCATATGAAAAGCAAGAAAACCCAGCACATTGCTATGTGAAAAGAGATTCAATAGAATCAGACTTATGTATGCCACAGATAATGGAAATATATCCAATAGTGTTGAAACTGAAAATAACTATAATTTATATTTTAAAATTTTAATGGAAAAGGTAGAAAAAAATGCATGATAAAATGGATAATTTCACACTCAAAGCAGTTGAGGAAAGAATCAGTGACCTTGAAGATAGGTCAATATAACTTACCCAAACTGAAACACAAAAAGGAAAGAGTAAAATATTAAAAATAAAATATAGCATACAAGAGCATTGAGATAATACTAAATATTCTAATACACACATTACTGGAATCATAGAGATGAAAGAAAGAAGGTGGAAGAAATACTTGGAAGAAATTATGAAATAGAATTTTCTAAAATTAATGACATGCAACAAACTGCAGATACAAAAAGTTCAAAGAACACCAAAGAGTACAAATACCAACATACACACAGAAGCATATCATATTCAAACTACTAAAAACAAAAGTCAGAGGAAATCTTGAAAGTAGATAGAAAAAGACACTATTACATAATACATTATATACAGAGGAAAAATTACAGCACACTTCTCATTAGAAAGAGTGAAAGACAGAAGATAATAGCATCACAATCTTAAAGAGCTAGAAGAAAAAAATTTACCACCCTAGAATTCTATACCTAGAAGAAAATCTTTCAAAAAATGAAGAAATGAAAATTTTCTGAAGAAACAAAAATTTAGAATATACATTTATAAGCAACTAGCACTGTTAAAAGATGTTCTTCAGGCAGAAGGAATATGATACCACACAGAACAGTGGATCTACACAAATAAAGAGAATTGGGAAGATAATAAATGAAGATAAAAATGAAATGTGTTTTCTTGCTTTTAATATCTCTAAAAGGTAAACATTTAAACTAAAATAGTAGTAATGTATTC
>CM052883.1:103637283-103667044 GCA_028534135.1 Potos flavus | reverse complement strand
TGTGTGTCTGTGTGTCTGTGTCTGTGTGGAAATGCGTGCTCTCAGGAGAAACCAACCCCTAACTTTCCCTCAGGACAGTGCCCTTGTACTGATCTGTCTCTCATGACCTAATTGTAGTCACACTCCGATTTCACTACATCAACTCACTTTTTCCCCCAATGTAAGTAGAAGGAAATATTCTCATGGGAATTTAAGGCAGCTTTGGTAGATGTGGCTTCTGCATTTTTCTAATCCTTAAAACAACAAAACTTCATTCTATTGAGTGATTTGATTCATCCATCCAGCAAGCATCTCCTAAGCTTTTGCTATATCTTCGGCAGGAAGATAATGCATGTGATTCCAATGATAAAATCAGTCTCTGTCTTCAGGGAGCCCACAGTCTTAAGTCCCAGGTTGAACTCATAATGGTTTCTCTAAGGTACTTCTGCTCCATCTATCAGCCAGATCCTACACAAAAGAGTTTTCATAGAGCCTATAGCTATTAATGGTCTATTCTGAACTGTGCAAATGAACTGCCCATCACAGTGCCCAACCTGCTTCCAACTTTTCTGACCACCAACTTCATCACTAGTTCTTACATTTCCAGCTCGACACCCTATCAAGCCTTTGAAACAAACTGCTATTTTCCTGGTTATGATCTTGGTTTTCTCAGTGACAATTCTTCACTGCCATCCTGGAAACATGGCAGTATTAGCTTATCTTAGGTATGCCCTTCCTGGTTTCCAGGACTTGTCCCCAGGACTTAGAATATAGATGCAGCCCAGAAGCTAGGCAATCAACCATCAACTCCAAAGTCCTCTTTGTTTCTCTCAGCCAGGGCTGCCCTGTTTATAAAAGAAAGTTTATTTAAAATGCATTATAAAATTTATAGGTCCATGTGAGGTGTGGTTACTTATCAATAAAGATTTAAAAATATGAGTGAAGAGTACTTAATTTTTTTGTTTGTTTTCAGTTCAGTGCAAGAGAAGAATCTTCATAGTGTTCAGGCACCATCTACTCCTATTAAATCCAAGAACCATTCCATCATGTTCTTTATTGTTAAATATGTCATTCCTGTTAAATATGTCATTCCTGTCTAATTTTACATATCTCATTGTTAGGAAAAGGTAATAATGCTGTTATTACCCACAATATCATGGCTCTTCAGGACATGTTTGTATGGAAACAACATAGATTTTGTTCCCTCTTATAAATAAATACTACTTATTTAACACTAGTTATATCATTAGTCATGGCAGCACATCATCCCTCCTGCTTCCCATGAATACTGTCTTTCAGTGACTCCTCAAAGGTTGTTACTGTGCTTCCTTGATGATAACCATAAATGTGAGTTTTAGTCAAAGTATGCAGAAAAATGTGAATGATAATTTTCTGAGACTGATAAATTTACTGTTCTCAATTTTATAGCATAAACATAAGGCAACATATCTTCCAACCATCTCTTGAGTACTAGACAGTAATCATATCATTCCTAAAAAGTGATCACTTTCAATGTTGACCACACCACATCCCTGTCTTCAGCATGGCTAAAGACCAGCCCAGGCATGCTTGATGGCACATTAATCAGAGGCAAGAGAAGTCTCCAAGTCCTCAGAGTGGCCCCATCCCTTGGGCAGTGTTGATCAGAGGCAGTGCAGTGGTCAGAACAAGGAGGAGTCAAACCTAATCCACAGATTCACGCAAGTGGTTCAAGCTAAAGGGTAAGTGGTAGAACACTAGTAGCCCAGAGTTTTAAGCCCTTCTTTACTCTGACATGAGAGTCACCCAACCAACAGATTATCTCCATTCTTGTGGCCCAATATCATGTGTCCCCGTGTAAGAACTACCACACCAGTTAGCAGGAGCAATCTGCCTGTCAGGCTGCTCTTCAGGAAACAGTTCCAGGCCAGAAGACCCAAGGATGACCCCAAAAGATCAAATCCAAGAATATTTCTGGGCATCTGGTTAACCTACCCTTATAGAATAGAGGGTCTGAGAGTGTCCCAAAGGAGAAAGCAGGAACCGGGACTTAAAAAATTCCAGAGCTGCCTCATCTAGAAGGCACTGGTAGCGCTGTTCAGTCCCAGGTTTTGAAAGGGGACTTAGAAAATTTTGATAAAGACTCTTGAAAGCCCAGGGTCCCTGGTCTATGCCTCAGAAAAAGACGCCATGCTTGCCTAGATCAAAGGGCAGTACTGCTAGATGAGATCAGAATATGCAAATAAAATTCTTAATGATTGATTTTACCATCCTGAACTTTCTGAGAAAGGCAAAACCAGCAATTACTATAGTCTTGCTTTATTATGCTTGATCTAGCAAGAAAAACAAGCCTAAGGCACTAAAAAGTGAAAGCAGAAAAGAGAGTAAGGTAATGGGAACTTGATACTGAGTTATGAATCTGTGAAGAAATAACAGAAAAGGAAGAGATAAATAAATTATAATCATTCTGGAGAGAACAAATATTGCACTGAAAAAGACATTCCCCCCATAATTCAATATCTTTTTTTTCATCACTTCAGCCTTTTTCCACCTCCTAATCAAACTCATTATTTTAAAAATTATTACTTCAAAAGTTAATTTTAGGCATAGATGTATTCCTGCCTAGAACATACAAATTTTTTTCAGTCATACCAGAAGGAAAATTCCTGGAGTTGGACAAAGCTAGACATATCTGCTTTAAGCTGTTGTTTTTGGACTAGCATCCATCCCCTATGCAAATTCCATGGAGAAAGTTACATTTTGAACATTAAATTTTCTTTCTTGTTCTCTTATTACACTAAAGCTGAATTTTAACTCATTTTAGAATTATACCTGATTTGCCCTTATGATTACTTTAATGCCATTATTATTTAATGTGTTTTCAATCCTAAATGTTTCAAAGTGTATTTAAAGTACTATAGTTACCAATGGAAACAGAGCTCTTGATAGCCCCATCATTTTCATATTTAAAAAGATGATTTAAATTCCCCCAAGAGGAGGTAAAATTACATTTCCTCAAAATTTCCTTGAGATAGAAACTTAGATTACTGATTCCTAATTTTTTTTTCTTTTTTCTACTTACACTTTCCTAGGTATAGATTTCCCTCTAAGTCCTACCATAGCAGCATTCCAATAGGTTTTAACTAGTCTCAGATTATTCAAATTTTTTTCAGTTTTGTTATTTCTTTTCCATGGATTATTTAGAAATGTGATAGTTAATTTTTTAAGCATTAATAAATGTTCTCATTATTGTTCTGTCCTTGCCTTCTTGATTAATCCACTGCAGTCTGTCATATTCTGTGACTACAATCCTTTGAAGTTTGTTGACACTTGCTGTACTGTTTAGCATAGGGTCTATTTTGGCCTATGTTTGCTTGAAAATATGTACTCTGTAGTGCCTAGATACAGTATTCTGAATAGGTCCATTTAGATCAAGTTGGTTATTATATTGCTGAAGTTTTCCATGTCCTTGCTGATATTTTGTCTTCTTTACTCTATCGTTACCTAGAGAGGATTATTAACACATCTAACTATGGTGTGGATATGTCTATTTCTTCTCTTAGTTCTGTCAGTTTTTGTGTATATATGTTTTGGACAATCTTAAAAGTTTACACAAAATTAGGATTGTTCTGTCTCTCTGGACAATTGACCATTTAGTTTTATGAAACAGTCCCCTTTATCTCTACAAATATTTTTTCCTTAAAGTCTATACACCAACTTCTATTTCAGTTAGTGACAACATGGCATATCTTTTTTCCATACTTTTACTTTCAATTTATCTGTGTCCTTATACTTAAATTGCATATCTTATAAACAGCACAAAGTTGAGTATTTTCAAATATATTTCCCTTTAATTGGAATATTTTGTCTATTTACCTTTAGCGTAAGTTTTATATAGTTGCACTTAAGCATGGAATCCTACCATTTGCTTTTAATTTATTCTAGGGGTCCTTTATTCCTTTATTTTTCTTTGAGAACCAAGAATTAATTTAATTTTTCTATTCTATCTCTTCTATTGCATTTTTAGTTATACATTTTTATATTAATTTTATTGGTTCTCCTAGAGATTACAGTAAACATACTTCATCTATCACAAGCAGAGTTAATTAGTACACCTACCACTTCCCCCCAGTGCGATAACCCTAGGATAGTTAACTTTTTATCCCTTTTCTGCCCTTTGTGCTACTATTGTTATACATTTACCTCTACTATATTTTAGGTCTCAAAAACATTTTTATTTTTGTTTTAAATAATCAGTTATTTGAATTTACTTGCATAATTACCCCTCCCAGTACTCCTATTCCTTTTTTTTAAAGATTTTATTTGAGAGAGCATGTGCAAGTGAGGGAGGGGCAGAGGGAAAAGAAAAGAGAGAATCTGAAGTAGACTCCCCACTGAGCACAGAACCCAATGTGGGGCTTGATCCCACAACCCTGGGATCATGACCTGAGTTGAAACCAAAAGTGAGCCCAGCCAACAGAGCCACCCAGGTACCCCATTATTCTTCATTCCTTCTTGAACTTCTGTGCTTCAATCTATGACCATTTTGTTTCTTTTTTTTTTTTTTTGAATTTTAAGTTGAAGTATACTTAACAATTAGTTTCAGGTGTACAGAGCAGTGATTCAACAATTATACACATCATGAAATGCTCACCACAATAAGTATAGTCACCATGCATCACTGTATGAAGTTATCAAAATATTGATTATATTCTTTATGCTATACTTTTCATCCCTGTGACTTTTTTATTTTATAACTGAAAGTTAAATCTCTTAATCTCCTTTACCCATTTCACCCATACCCAAATCCCTTCCCCTTTGGCAACCACCAGTTTGTTCTCTATATTTATGAGTCTATTTCTTTTTTGTTGTTATATGACCATTTCCTTCTGACTGAAAATTTTCCTTTAGAATTTTTCATAGAATGGGTCTGCTGGTGACAAATTCTCTCAACTTTTGTTGTCTGAAAAATATTTCACCTTCCTTCTGAAAGATATTTTCACAAATTATGGAAATCTAGGTTGGTAATTGCTTTCTCTTATCATTTAAAAATGGTTTATCATTTAAAAGTGGTTTATTATTTATTTTCTGACTTCTATGATAACTGTTGAAAATTCAGCCTTATTCAAACTTACTGTCTTAAAGGTAATTTCATATGTGAGCTGTAGCTTTATTTCTATTTATTCTCCATACAATTTTCTGTGCTCTTTGAATTTGTGGATTAAAATCTTGCATCATTTTTGGAATATTCTCATTTACCTTCAACTGTTGATACTCCCGCTCTGCTTCTGATACAATTATACACATATTACATAGACAGACATTGATATTTCAGTTGACCTCCCACTGAGTTCACTAATTCTCTATTTCTGTGCTTGCTCTATTGGTCAATCCAATGAGTTCTTAATTTCAGATTTTATACTTTTCAGCTCTAGGATATGCATTATATTTTCATAAACAGGAATTCTCTATTGATATCTTTCATTTTGTCCGTCTTTCCTTCTATTCTCTTTAACATATTAATCATATTACTTTGTAGTTTTTTTATTTTTTTCTTTTTTAATTTAAGTAGGTTCCACACCCAACGTGGAACTGGAACTCATAACCCCACGATCAAGAGTCACATGCTCTATCAACTGAGCCAGCCAGGCATTCCTATAGTTCTCTTCTGGTAACTACACATTGTATCATTATGGCACCTCATTTATTTTCTATTCACATGTTCTTTACCTTGTTACTGTATGCTGGACACTGTGTATGAAAGAACCTTAGAAACCTCAGATGATACTATTTTATACCAAAGAAGGTTGATCTTTTTCTGTTAGACAGATAGGTTAAGGGTCTAATAACCAGAATCCAATAAACAGAACTGGGTTGCATATTTAATTAGACTCAATCCATCCTTTATTTATCCCTATTTCTCAGGTTAATTAACCTTCTGGGTTTATGATTCAGAGTTTGTCAAGTCTGTTTCCTCTTCCCAGAAACATTACAAAACATTCAGTTCTTTCCATCAGAGATATTGGCTTACTCTTTAGCCTCCTTCAAATTACTTGAGGGGAGACCAGCTGTGTGCTTGAGGAAGCCCTCTCTCTCCCATAGGATGCTGACTCCTGGGATACTGAGATTGGTAGAGATCTCACTCTCTCTTCCAGCCCAGCCTCTTCCTCCATTATGACCACATTGATTTCCATTCCTCCTATTAGAATACCTCCACCTATGTCAAGCTCAATATTTACCTTACATCCTGAATCACCAAATGCTTTCTAGACAAAAGTCAGTAATATACAGCTTACCTCTCAAGAATTTTTGAGTTATATTTCCTCTAGTTCTCATTGCTTTCACAACTCTCCATTATATACAAAAATATTATTTTTATCATATTTTTTCTAGTTGTTGCATAAAAAACATCGTTCTGCTACTTACCGACCCCATCTGAAAGCCAAAGCACATAAATTATTTTCTGCTTGAAACAGCAATGGCACTGCTTATGAATGCTTCTCTAATACTTAGAAGATAAATGACTGATGAATTATTAGCAAATACTTGCTTGCTTTAGATAGTATGAAAGAAAAAACAGAGCCAGCTTTTAGTCTTTTGTCCCGCCCATCCACAGCTTCCCACCAATCTTTCTCTACTTACTTAACCCTAAACTTGAATTTTGAAAAGAAATGAAAATGTAGAGACCTTGTTTTAAGAACTTGAAATTATACTGTGCATCTCTTTTTCTGACTCTTTCTCCTTCAGTCTGCCTCTCTCTTATGCATCCCGCTACCCACATATATTCAAAGACTTTATTTTATTGTGACTACAAAGTTTAAGGGCAAAAAATTCTAATTTTGCTACTTGCTTCTATATACTTTCCTCTTTGTAATAAATAGAGAGGACCAGCTTCAAAATAAAGTGGAAGCATAGAGAAATTTAGATCATATTTCCCTTGCTAGACTCAATCCCAATTAAAAGTTAAAATACCAGAAAGGGAAAAATTTTATACACTTGTGATGATTAATTTTATGTGTTAACTTGGCTGGGCTATAGGTTATGCTGCCCAGTGGTTTGGTCAAATACAAGTCTAAGTTACTGTGAAGGTATTTTTCAGTTTGATTATGATTTAAATTAGTAGGCTTGACTAAAGCAGATTACCTACTATCCTATGGACAGGCCTAATCAAATCAGTTGAAGGTCTTAAAAGAAAAGACAGATCTCCAGAAGAGGAAGGAATTCTGCCTCCAGACTGTATTTGGACTCAATATGCATGATTAACTTTTCCCTGCGCCTTCAACTGCCACTCAGCCCTGCAGCTTTTGGACAAGCCAGTCCCCATAACTGTGTGAGCCAATTCCTTCAGATTAGATAGATAGATAGACAGACAGACAGATAACTTCTCTTTCTCTACAGAGATATTTATCTCCCAAGTTCCGGAGGACATGGCTACCTCCCAAGACCCAAGGGTTGAGGATGCCATCTTCATGTGCCTGGAGAGCAGTATGAAGCCCATGAGGATTCTCGAACTGTAAAATATATTTGCCCTGCTGCATTACAGACTCTCTTCAGCTCTGTGACTCCTTTTGTCCTTCTGATTTCTCCCTTTGAAATAGAAATGTCTATTCTGTATTGATCCTAACATTGCATTTCATAAGCATATAACTTGTCTGGCTTCACAAGTTCACGGAAAGAGAAGAATCTTTCCCCAGGGTGAATCATAAACCAAGTCTCACCTGTAGTTGATTTGGATGATTTAGATGATAAGATTTGGAACTTTTAGCTGATGATGTTTAAGTGACATTTTGGACTTAGAGTTGATGCTGAAATGATTAAGATTTTTGGGAATGCTGGGACAGGCTTAGTTAATATATTTTGCATGTGGGATGAACATGAATTTTGCAGGGCCAAAGAGTTAACTGTTAGAGGTTTGATTGTGTAATCCCCCCCTCCCAAAAAAGGTACTTCCCAGTAACTTAGAAAGTGACTTTTTTTGGGAATAGGGTCTTAATAGATCTAATAAGTTAAAATGAAGTTTTTAGAGTGGGCCCTAATCCAGTATGACTGGTGTCCTTACCAGGGAAAATTTGGACACAGAGATAGGCACTACATGGACGGCCAGGGCTGGTGGAGGCAGAGATTAGATCGATGTAGCTGCAAGCCAAGGAGTGTCAAGGATTACAAGCAACCACCAGGAGCTGGGAAGAGATACGGAAGACTCAACCCAGAGTCTCAGAGGGAGTGTGGCCCTGCCAACACTTTGATTTCAGATTTCTAGCTTCTACAATAATTTTTTGTAGTTTTAAACAACTCTGTGGTATTTTGTTATAGCAGCCCTAACACACAAATACAACAGTGAAATTAATTCTTTGTCCCAGTGACACCATTTGCCCAATCAAGCCAAAACCACATACTAAATTTACAAAACAGAAAACTAGGTCAAATGTTCCAATGTTTAAATCTACCCCAACAAGGTCAGATTCTCATCTATAGAAAGTGAAAGCAAAAGTCAGTCAACTCCTACATTGAGGCATTTTCTATTGATAAATATTTGGAGGTGTTAGGTCGGTGTTACTATGAGTACAGATAGGGTTTGCATGTTTGGGACTAAAGTGTGAGGGAAGTTGAAGGACATTTCCTTCTTAATGGAGGAATGAAAGACCCATGTAGGATGCAACTACCTTTGAGGTTTCTTCTCCTCTTATATTGTCTAGGCTACCCCAACCCACCTACACCAACCCACCGATTCATCTCTTCATCTTAAGGCTCTGTCTTGTTTCCAGGTCCCAGACCCATCATAACTTGATTTCAGCAGAGCCAGACAAAGGTAGCTTGATATCAAGTCACTCTCACTTCGAGCCTCAACCAGGATAGATCATCCCAGGGGTGACCATCGCTCTGAGATTTAACTCACAGGTCACTCCAGGATAACCAGTCTCCTGCCTAGGCTAATACACCCAGTGTGCCATATCTGAAAGAATATACTTTTACTCCAGTCTTCACAAGAGAAAAGCATGCTCATATGGTTCATGTCAAAGTAATCTGCCTAGTCTGGTTTGTGTTTGGTACTTTATAGATGTAACTCGTAATGCTCACAATAGCCCCAGTGTACAATTTATTATTCTCATTCTCTCTACAGGAGGCAACTAAAGTTCATGAATTTTAAATAATCTACCTTAGTCATGCAGTTAGTAAGCCATGGGCCCATGATTCAAACCAAGAACTACTTGTAACTGGGTCAGAGAAGCACAGAGAAAACATAACGTTTGGTTTAGATGGTCTCATAGGGGTCCTTAGTCTCTTTCAGCCTTTGAGATCTCACCTTCTCCCTGGTTTTCCCAAGGCGTCATCTGAGCATGGCTTAATGAATCCTTTGTTGACCGAGGAAGAGAGTCTCTTAGTTGTACTAGGTGCCCTATGCAGCATCCTTTGTTCTTAATCAACTCATACCTCCTTATCTGTCTCATCACTAGTGACCCTGCTAGTACACATTTCTGTTATCTACACTAGAGAACTAAATCATGACCTGTTCTCCTTTACCATGGTCAGGGCCTGGTGGTCCTCTCCACTGGCCCGAACCCATCTCAGCTCTTAATAGTGTTGCAAACCCCTTTCAGGCCAGCCATAGATCCTAGTAGACACTGTAGTCACTACCTTTTTTGTCCTTGCAGTCACTACCTTTTCTTGGCAAGCTCCCCACCAAACTCTTGGCTAACTTCCTGTCTCCCTACCTCAAAGGAATCCTGGGGTTTGGATTTCTTATCTCCACTGCATGAAAAACAAAGTGGCTCAGAGGAGCCACACTGAGGTCCTCCCTCTGCCAGCACCATCTCTCTACCACTGATGCACTCTCCCACAAGTAATTCTAGGGCTCTTTTACAATATGATCTTAGCCTAGAATATAAAATATAAATTGGTGCAAAAGATGCTCTGATTTACATTCCCTATCTATTATGCCTCCGTCTATCCAGGACTTCAGTCAGTTAGGAGTAGTCCACATCTCATCTTTGTCTCTACTCCCATAATTCCTTGCACTAGAATGGTAAGTTTCTCCTTTCTCAAATGAACTCCCCTCATGTTATACCCTCCTCACTCCTGTGAACTATTTCTGTGTCTCTTTCTTAATGATGATTGGGCTATCTTCTTTACATTATGGAAGAAATACTTTAGATGGTCAGGTGTGGCTCTTGGTATGTTAATGAACAATTACCAGTTACAATGCCCTCAGCTACAATTAGTAGACCATGCCAACTCAATTTGGCTTAGACAGTAAAGAAATGGCATTATCCAAAACGATTATTCCCAAGGTAGGTTGATTTCAGGTTTGTTAATTCAGTGCTCAACTGCATCGTTGAGGACAGGCTCCCTACATCTTTCTTCCCTGCCATCCTTTTTTTTTTTTAAAGATTTTATTTATTTATTTGACAGAGAGAGAGATCACGAGTAGGCAGAGAGGCAGGCAGAGAGAGAGGGGGAAGCAGGCTCCCCGCTGAGCAGAGAGCCCGATATGGGGCTTGATCCCAGGACCCTGAGATCATGACCTGAGCCTAAGGCAGAGGCTTTAACCCACTGAGCCACCTAGGCGCCCCTCTTCCCTGCTATTCCTTAACCAATTGACAACCACATGACAGCCACCACCATTCCAGGTGTCCCAGGCAGGTACGGTAATATCTAGCAGCAGAAGATAACTGCTTTTTCTTCTACTGTGTTATTTGTTTTGTAAACTTTTTAAAATTGAAGTATAACATACACCACCAGCATATAGGGGCTTACTGTTGTCCCACATTCTTGTAAACACTTGTAATGTCACTTATTTTTTATTAGGCCTTCTAGTGACTACCTCAGTGTCCATGTGTGTGGTGGTGGTGGGGGGTTGTTGCCTGAATAATAATTATTTAATGCTAATTAGATTTAATACACAGTGCTTCCTCTATAACTCTTTGGTATACCGCAAGCCAATTCATGAATTCAATTTGTTGCTAAAACAATGTTTTTATAATTTTTTATAGCGATGAAAACCTCGATCAGAATTATCCTCAGCATTTTCAGAATTATATCAAATGCTGATACCTAAACTAATCTTTGGAATACCACGATCAGCTCAGACCAGTCATGATTCAGCCCTAGTGCAGGCATACATCTTTCTTAAGGCTCATGGCCCAAAGGGGTAATTAAACCAAATCACAGTCTGTTAGAAAGAAGGAAGAAAAGTTACTGGTTATTGAATAGGCAAACAAAAGTGTACATTTATGCTAAAGGAATTTTTTAAATTATTTTATTTCTTTTTAAGATTTTTTTAAAAGTAATCTCTATACCCAGTGTGGGGCTTTAACTCACAACCCTGAGATCAAGATTCATGTGCTCCACCGACTGAGCCAGCCAGGTGCCTCTAAAATCATTTTCTCCCTTGATAAATTCCACCTTTCATAATTACTGTCTCTACTCAAAACCTTATTAATCTATAGCTAAAAGACTGATATATTAGATAAATGAACAAATCAGACTAACTAGTCAGAAGATCATGTACATGGAAATGCAAAAGAGAAAAACACATTAACGTATTTCAAAAACAATTTCCCCATTGACTTAAAATCAATCTGTCACCAAAATGTTATGAGCTATAGTCTGAATTTCAAATGAGGTAACATTTGTTAGATGATAATGTTGACTTCAGTTGTTTCAGTTGGCTAATGACCAACATGTATTTGAAAGTCAGCAAATCTATGTTTAGCCAACTAATGCAGCATTTGGCTATTAGCAGTGCTCTTTGGCTTACAATAAGAGATCTTTTTTTTTTTTCCCTGTATGACACTTTGATTCTTAGCCAGCTATTTAAGTTAATCATAAATTTTGCTGTCTATTGTCAAAAATCACCTGTTCCAGACTTTGGCTATAACACATATGTTTGCATAGCCATGCATACATGTTTTTTTTTTATGACAACTGAAAGTTCAAAGAAAGATAAAATCTCTCAAGTCAGAGGTTGATCTTCCTCATTCCCTGAATAAAAAGTAAAATCTTTCACATCCCACGAAGGTATGATTTTCTTTTGAAAAAACTCTTCCATTTAAAAAATAATTAGCTTAAAAGAATCTTTTTTGATACATTATCATTCAAAGCAAATGTCTTCATGTATAAAAATGTGAACATTTAAGAAGACATTAGATTTATTCTATCATTTCTATTTTTTACTAAGAAGATCCTAGTTTAACCTTATTATAATGATGTAGATTCTAATAAAACATTTTCTTAAGATTTAACGATTTAACCACCATTTTCCTTAGATCCCCAAAGTAAATTTAATAAGATTTTACAAATTACATGACAGTTAATTGTCCTTACTAGTTCATTAAATTGGCTTTACTTAAATAAACATTAAAATTAGTTAGAAACAAACATGCTACTCAAGTCTAATTTTGGATAAGGGCATTTACATAAACTCTTTTCTAGATACAAAAAGGTGAAATTACACATGCTGATGAGGTCAAGGACCAGCTCCTTCCGAATTTCTATTTCCACACATGTCAGCAAACAGCTGGACACTAACAATAGTAGAGGTTGTGCCTTTGACCCCTTTAAAAATAAAACAGGTTATACTTTGAGAAGGCAAAGAAAATACTGCATTAAGATTTAAGCTTTATCAAAAAAAAAGATTTAAGCTGTATCTTTCCCAGGCTCCCCCAAGCTACCAGTAATAGTGTCTTTCTCTTGAGAGTTCAGCCATAGCTAGGCCCCTGGTCCAGTGCAGTTGCTTCTGGTGGTTCTTTCTGAGCCCCTCTCTAGCACATGTAAACATCCCTGAGTGAACAGTGTCCTTGGTTCCAAAATGATCAGTGACGGACAGTCTTCCCCATCTACCCCTACCACATACTCAGGACTTCACAGCCTATTTTGGCTTAGCCGTCTACCCTGGACAATTATGGTCCTGACCTTTTCCCTAATTCCTATAGATATTTTTTTCTCTAGGGCTGGGCCATGCTTCCAGATCCTTCCTCTTATTTCAGTCACACCTTCCATTCTTATATTCTAGATACCAAATACCAAGAATCATAGCCTTCCTAAGGCCCCCTATTGATCCATACCTGTCCACTATGATCAGAAACTTCTCAAACTTTAATCTCATTTGGATCTAACCTGATTTTCACACTCTACTTCAGGCTATAATTTAGATTGTTTGCCTTCTTCTAATGGCCAGCTTTCCTCAGACTCCACCAATTAATGGTCAGTTCTGTCCTGTTCCCAGGTCAAGCCCGATGCCCTGGAAGGAAACAGTATTATGCCACACAGCTAGGCAGAGCTGCTACTGACAACCAAGTATGGTGCACGTCAGAACACTCGCATTTAGTTCAGAGCTAGCAGATCAAAGCCAGCTCACTTCGAGCTGGTACAAAGAAAGCAAGAGACTGTATCTAAAGCAAAAAAACTTTTTTCCCCCCTCATTAGCATAACTGGATTTTTTTAACTGTAGGTCCAACTTTGTTGCTAGAGAGCAAACAGCTGGTAGGGGGACTATAACAAGAAAGAAGGCTTAAAGAAAGCTGTGATTTTTACAGGTCTTCTAATACATGTGTGATATAGCCAATCTGGATACACAGAAAAAGAACTGAAAATGAATGAAATGTTACTTTGGATATATGAGGCCTCTTCTTCAATTATATGGTCAGAAGTTTTTCCATTATGAAGCATGTGTGGTAATACTAAGAGTAGGTTAGGTTAACCAAGCAGGCACTTTACATGTACTAGTTAATTCTCACAACAATCACAGGAGATTGGTATCTTTTATAGATGAGGAAACTGAGCACAGAGTGTTACAGAATCTTATCCAAAGTCACAAAGCAAATTAAATGGTAGACTAAGGATTCAAACCCAGGTAGTCTGATTCCAGGGTGATCCTAAATCGACATAAGCTAAAGTTAACTATCATGTAGAAATGAATGCACAAATTCCTCTGTACCCTGTTTCACAGTGAAATACTTCCAAAGGAATTTGGTAACAGTCTCCATTCTGTGGCAAGACAATACAAATTCTGGAAATTTCATGTCCTTCATTAATGATCAACTTAAGGTAGTATTTGAGTGAAACATATCTTCTTGCCTTCCTCTATTGTCCTGTCCTTAAATACTTAAGTGCCATCAGCAATGTTTACTGGGTCTCCAAAGAGAGAGATGCTAGGAATCCTAAAAAAAAAAAAAAAAAAAAAAAAAAAAAAAGCTAAATCCTTGACCAGCCCCTTGACATGGCTAAATCTTGAGGAATCAAAGCACTGTGGACATTCTTGAAAGAGAAACACTCTTTATTACCAACTAGGACTGGTTCCCTGCCTTGGTGAACTTGGCTACACCATTTATGATCCTGGGAATCCATTTTCTAAACAAGAGGCAGACAAAATGTCCTCTTTAATCCTTTCTCCCTGAACCCCTTACTGATCTTAATCTTTGAGATCTTTCTTCTACAAAGGTGAGAAGGAGGATGCAAAAGTCAGCCCACAGAAAGAGACTTTTCCTAATAGCCTGAGTAGTGCACTTCATCCTTCCTTCTCCTTGAAATCTGTCCTAATCCCAAGAAAACTTCCCAGATCAGCGTCCTAAAAATACCCATTTCCAGACTGTTCTATTGCACCAGATGGTTCCTGGAAGACACAGACACAGAATGAAATGCAAAGCAATCACCAAAGGAAGATAATACAATGAGGGAAGGCATCTAAAGAGAGTCTATCACTGAGACAAAATTTTTAAAACTCTGCACAATAACTGACCCAATTGTGTCTGACAGAATTATTCCTTCTCAGAAGTAAAGCCTAGATTATGCGGCGGTAATATAAAATCTCAGTGGCTTATGAAAAGAAATGTTTACTTTTTGTTACCACTATTACATGTCCAATGTAGATCAGATGTAGTTAAGCAAAGAAAGAAAAAGAGAAAGATGGACATCCTCAAGCTGGCCCTTAAAGTTTCTGCTTCCATCCACATACTTTGAGCCAAAGAAAATTAGATGATCACTTCTGAGTTCAAAGGACAAGAAGGTATAATCCTCCTGTTGGGATGGGCATCACATATTACATGATGTCAACAGAGCAAGGAAAGAAACTATGCCCCCAGAAAAGGGAAGTGAATATTTTGAACAAAGATATAATATGCCACAGATTGTGTTTTTTGTGTAATGGTATGTTATTTCCTGTGCTATATAACAAATCACCACAAATATAGCAGCTTAAGATAATACACATTTGACTCCTATAGTTTCTGTGGGTAAGGAGTCTGGGAACAGCTCATCTGGATTGTCTACTTTGGGGTCTCATAAAGCTGAAATCAAGGTACCAACCAGAGTTTTGGTCTCCTTTGAGCCTTGAGGTTCTATTCCAGTTCACACATAGTTGTTAGTAGAATTCAGTTCCTGGTAGCTGCAGACTTGAGCCCCTTGGTTTCCCCAGGCTTCCCTCAGTCCCCTGCCATGTGGGCCTCCCCACATAAGCAGCCCACGGTATGAGGGCTCACTTCAGAGCCAGAAAGGGAGTCTCCAGAGGAAGTCTGCTAAGAAGGCAAAGTCCTATATAACATAACGCAATCATGGGAATAACATACCATTATCTTTGCCATCTTCTATTGTTTAGAAGCAACTCACCAATTCCACACATACTTAAGGGAGGGAATTATATACAAGGGTGTAAACACCAGCAGAAAGAGATCATGAGGTCCACCTTAAAGTCTCCTCATCACAGAGGGAGGGGTGGGAAATAAGTGAGAGAACTTTAGGCTCCCTCAAGGGAATATACTGTCAATATATACTTCGAAACCATGGCCAAGAATATTCCGATTCTCACCAAAAACATTATAACACTCTGTACATGTAAGATTATTTAGACATTGAGATTAGGGCTCCAGTTTCATTTTAACCCCATCATATTTTCCCTGCCCTGAGACTATTATTCCTCATTTACTAGGAAAACCATTTAAGAAAGTTTTAAGAAAATATTTGACAGTATATTGATAAGAACATCTCTGCCTCTTTACTTTTGTTTCTCTTGGTTTGCAGAAGAGGACTGCATTTCTCTTAATATGTACTGACCCTAAATAGAGTAACATCCTTTTGTCTGTTCCTTATGAACAATCAATTAGCATTTCCACATTCATCACAGATGATGTGTGTCACGAGAATAGCTAATAAACACAACCTATGCAAAGCAGCTTCTATCAAAGTAAGAGAATGCCAGGCTGCTGGTTGCCACAATTAATGTCTATTAGGTATTTACAAGCCAACCAGCTCAAATAAAAAACACTGCCAGAGCTCATACTGAATGAAAATGTTTGCTTACCAAAAAGAAATTTCTAAATGTTAATTATGACCAATTTGTTTTTTCCTAAGACTAAAATAATGCTGCAAAACAAAACAAAACAAAAAAAAACCTGTCAAATATAAGTTGGCAATAATAAATTCGGCCATTTGTAGCAGCGTATGATGTATATGTTGTGCGGGATGTTCTGACTTTAACAGTAAAATTCATTTCAAGGGAAAGTGCAAACATTTTGTAGAGCATAGGTCACGTTGTGTTGTAATACTAATAACGTACCTGTTAGATGGGAAGTAGAAGGTTTCTCTCACACTGAAATAACAAAAGTACCCTTGTCTCTCAACAGAGTTTCATAACAAAATATTTACACACAACAACTAGATGACATTGGCAACACCAAGGACAATAGAATTCCTGGTCTCAAAGGCTGCATGTTGTTCTTGTTCTCAAAGACACTGGAAGGTAGCATGACAACCCAAATGGAAACTGGGCTTTTACACAGGCCAGAAGATACTCAACTTGACTCATAACTAGCAAAATACTAATTCAAACAGTGAGATATAACTTTTCCCCTAATACAGTGTCAAAGATCATAGCTTTGCAAGTGCTGTGTTGGCTGTGGTGTGGAGAAACAGGCACTCCAATGATGTGTTAAGGAGACTAGAAACTAGGGCATCTTCCTTGGCAGGCAATTTGGTAATATCCATCAAAAAATTAAAATACACATAAACCTTGACCAAGGAGTTCTGCCTAGATTTACACTCACACAGCAGAGTAAAGACATTTTCTCAAAGACAACCTCCAAGAAAAAACACCAGATTAAAAAATCTGAAAAAGACAAAGCAGAGGTGTATGTACATGAGATGCTGAGATTTCAAAACAGTGGGAGGTTTATATATGTATGCTTTTTTTTTTTTAAATATTTTATTTATTTATTTATTTGACAGAGAGAGAGACACAGCGAGAGAGGGAACACAAGCAGAGGGAGTGAGAGAAGGAGAAGCAGGCTCTTTGCTGAGCAGGGAGCCTGATGTGGGGCTCGATCCCAGGATCCTGAGATCATGACCTGAGCCGAAGGCAGACGCTTAACGACTGAGCCACCCAGGTGCCCCTATATGTATGCTTTTGAACATACTTTTTTTCCCTCTTCCTGGAAGGATAAACAAAAAAAACCTGTGAGTAATACTTAACCTCTAGCAGAGAGAGAAGAATTGTGAAGTAAAAATATACATTACTTTTTTTTGTAGTTTCTAGGAGTATTTGAAAAATTTACCTTTCCACTTTTTTTCAATTAAAAATAGAAAAAAGAAATAAGAAAATGAGACTGACTTAATCCAAATGAATCAGATACACTGAAAGTCATATGCTAATTAGAATTATGAAGTTACATTTGGCTTCTCGGCCTACCTACATTTTAAATGTCCTTAGGAGGCAAAATGAATGATAGGACAGTTGCCACTCAGAATGCTAATTGCTTTCTCTGGATTTCTGTGTAGTATTTAGGCTTTGAAAGCTTCGAGGCTAGCATGACCTCAAGAAATTCATCCTGTTAGGTTCAGGGTCATACTCTGAAGGTGATAGGGTTGAGGTTCTGGGGTTAAGAACATAGTCTGGGCTAGACCTAAACCTAGATTGTACCACTGCAGAGGGTAAGAAGTCATTTGTTGAGGAAGGAGTCAAGAACCCTCTCAAAATGTGATTAGGCAAAATTGCTTTGAGAAGTTTCTTTATTCCCAAGGTAGAAGGCAGTCCAAAAACTGAATTCCCAGAGTCTGAAGACCAAAAATGGACCAAAAAATCAACTCAAATTCCCAAACAAACCCACCTCAGTTTGGTGTATTCACTTACTCTTAGATTTAGACTACCCCCTGGTGGTTGAGTTTAGAGGAGAGCTTCCTTTCTGTTTAACTGCGGCCCTGGATTGAGAGGAATGGGACTTGTTTTATCATAAAGACAGTCAGCCTTCCCAGAAATGAAGAACATATTACAACTGGCCATCAGACAGGGGACAAATCTCCAGAATTGGCAGTATGAGTGGAGGCTGAGATGGAGAAGACAATAATTTGTAGGACAAATTTTTGTTCTAAATAAAGTGTTTTAAAATGTTCCCCTGCTTTGCAAATGCCTTTTCTTCTGGCCTCATTCCCCTTTCAAATGCCATCAGCATCATATGCCCCAGCCTCTCTGAGCTACAACTGATTCCCTGGCCCTGATTTATACTCATATGGGTTGATAACATGTCACCTCAGCATACCGTAAGTCACCAAAGACACATACGCGTTACCTCATCTTGTAAATTACCTAACACCCTTAGGAAAAATTTGAATCTCATGGTCAGAACTAATTCATTTATATTTATCTCACTAGATTTAGTATCCTCTGAATTCAATATTAGTGTAAGTTATGGTACCTGAACATTGTTTCTGGAATACATGGCATCTTCCTATTAATATCAAGATATCTATGGGCTCCCAAGTAGCAAGTATTAATAGAAAACTGAAGAAATAGATATGTTTGCATATTCCTTCAAGTTTCCAGCTATTTGTTCTGCTTTATTTAGTTTTAGTGAATCTGCAATACTCCCTAAAGGGCTGATTTCTTGAAATTACCTTTTTTCATCTTAGTTTGGAATGAGAAATATGTTTTGATATCATTGAAAAACCCCTACAGAGTTAGGAGGTCGAGGAGGAAGTCTCTCACGTTTCCAGGATTAAAGATAAAATTCTCAGATCTTCCTCTCTTATGATGGTGCTTCCCCCATTCCTCATTTTAAAAGCAAAAGATTAAATGTGGTTATGATTTTTTAAATAAAATAGACCAAAATATAATATTCTAAAATATGGATGAAAATTTTGACAACCAACCACCGAAATTAAAACTACACATAATCAAACAATTCAAAAATAGCCCTGGAGCAAGAAGTAGATATTTGATGTGTTCAAATAGCTAAAAAGTGACTGACATCTTCAGACATTGTGGAGGTAGGATATCTTGATTGACAGCCTCTCTGGGAGCTCCTGGTTTGGGAGTCTCTGCAAGATCCACCAATTCTCATGCCAAAGGTTTATGCCTACAGCACAAAGGGTACATTCACACCTTCGGAGGGCACATCCAATCACAAACCAATATTCAATTCAAGCAAGAACAATCAGCCTTAGCATTCTTCAAGCCAGCCATCAGCTTGTGGGACCACAAACCCTCTTTCTCTTCTCCCATTGTTCTTTCCATCTTCTTACAAAGTCAAAACCTAGGAGCTGACCCTCATTAGGTGTTGAAAGAAGTTCAAACAATCAATAAAGTATCAGGGTCACCATCTACAATCAAGGCAAGAGTGAAAACTGAAAAGCCTTACTGTGGCTTACAAAACCCTACAAATCTGAACCCAGTCCCTCTCTAACCTCATTTCTTGTGTCTCTTTGTCTTCCCCTGCTCTGGCCAAGTTCCTCCTGGATTATCTTTTACACACCAGACACACTGACGTCTCAGGCCTCTCTACTAGTTTTCTTGGCTTGGAATGCTTCTTTCAGATGTCCTCGAGGCTTGCTCCTTGTGCTCCTTCAAGTCTGGTTCAAATATCACCTCAATGTCACCATCCCCTCCTCCAGCATTCCTAATTGCCTTACCTTGATGTATTTTTTACATAGTATTTATCAGCTTCTTAAATACCATATAGTTTAACCATTATGTTTATGTATTCCTATCTATCCCAAGCCCCTACACATGCATTATAATGTAATGTCTACATGGACAGAAATTTTTGTCTGTTTTTTTTTTCACTGATGCCTCATCTGTGTCTAGAAGAGTGTCTGGTATGAGTGTCTAGTAAATACTCAATAAACCCAATGTTGTTAAACAAACAAATGAAAGCAAGAAGATATTAACATTGTTCTGCAGATTCGTTCTTTATGCAGTGTAAGAGCAAGCCCAGGTCAGAGACACAGATCTGGGTCTGGAGCTGCCAAGGGGTGCACAAGGAATATACAGAGCCACAGAAGCAAACAGGGGCCAAGTTAGTGTAGAAGAACTTGAAGTCTTCAGTAGTAACTGCTCCTGAAGGATTTTTCTGCTTTTTAATCTAGAACATCTCTAGTCAACCTACCAGTCTTTTCATCCTATCCTGCACAAACACTGCCTCTGGTTTAAAGACTCTTCAGTCATTCTCTGATCATAATCCCTCAGTTTCCATTTCTCTTTGAAGCAATGCCTTTTCTGAAGGGATAGAGGACCCAGAGGGCAAATGTAAATAATTCAGTAACTTGTGGGGCACTGGGGTGGCTCAGTAGGTGGGGCGTTTGACTCTTGATTTTGGCTCTGGTATGGAGTCCGGGTTGTGGGATCAAGCACCCCACTGGGCTCTACGCTCAGTGTGGAGTCTTCTTGTCCTTCTCCCTCTGCTTCTCTCCTGGTTCGTTCTGTCTCTCTCTCAAATAAATCTTTTTTTTTTTTTTTTTTTAAGATTTTATTTATTTATTTGACAGAGAGAAAGAGAACACAAGGAGGCAGAGAGAAAGGGAGAGAAGGAGGGTTCCCGCTGAGCAGAGAGCCCCATGCAGAGTTCCATCCCAGGACCCTGGGATCATGACCTGAGCCTAAGGCAGATGCTTAAGTGAGTAAGACCCCCGGTGCCCCAAGAAAGAAAATCTTAAATAAATAAATAATCCAGTAACTTGAAACTTGGCCCCATTCACTCTCATCTGAACCACCAACCCCTAGGGGCACCATTTTGATATTAGCGAGAAAATCTACATCATTTATATTCAGTTGACTGGGTCGGGAGAGATTCTTAAATCCTCTCTTTTTTTCCCTCAGAATTATTCTGTGGTATATCTGAAATGTCTACTTTTGCAATGACCGCTTTTCTTCTGTGGATACAGGCCTCCCTCTCTCACTTGCTTACAAGTTACAGAGTACATTTGTGTTGTGAACTCTTCCCTGCATCACTCACACTGTTTATGACCCACATTCAATTGGTAATCAATATCACTGGAATGCTAAGTCTCTTGGCAACTGAATATGGTGAGGTTTCCTCTACATGAAAATACAAAACGGAAGAGAATTAACATTTGTTTAGCTACAGAATGTCACATACTTTACAGATGTTACCTTACTTCAACATTACAAGGAATTTTCACAAGAAATAGAATATGTTTTACTCCATCAATTAGATTATAAACTCCTTGAATAAGTGACCATGCTTATCTTACTCATCACTAGCTCCATACCTAACAAGATCCCTAGCCCATAGCAGCTGCTCAATAGTTTTAAATAAGTGAATGAACACAATTACATCATAGCAGTTCCTCTTACCTATAATTCTGGCCCAAATCCCAATACTATATCCTGCCTTATTAGCTGCATTTTACTCACAAGGCTGAGCCTCACAGGATGGTGGCTATGATCTTTTCTAATCCCAACACAGTTTTTTAATGCAAACACAGTGATCATTAAAAACTCAGTTAACACAGAAGAACATCAGGCTGTCTCAGCTTGATTTAATTTGACTCTGACTTAGAATCCTTAGCAAAACACCCATTATTTCAAATACCACATTGTCCCATTTTTAGTTGGTTCATTGAAGCAGCCTAGGATGAAATTTAAGATTTCATACAATTGAGCATTTCATCAATATATCATGTTCTTAAACCATGAGCTTTCTTCAGAATACCTTCTGTCAAGTTATAGGTCATGGAAGCAGCAAAGCAGTTTATGGATTCATTTTCATTCCCATTTTTCCATTAGGTGAGAATTAGACAATGAATCTGCATCTGTTTCTCAGCTTGAATCCTTTTATAAGATGTTACTGACACAGAGTTAAGAAACCAGGAAGAGACTAATTTTCTTATAGTTAAGCATGACGATTAATGGATGACCATTTCTTCTTGGATTTACTATTTTCAAAAATAATAAAATATTTGTTCTGGTCGTAGGCTCACTCAGAGTACAGAAGATTAGAAAAATAATTTTAGCTTCAATTTCAATATTGAGCTTATTATTGAAACTGCTATGACTTCTTAGCCTTAGATATTTTTGTAGTAATTAAAAGAATAAAACCTTTAAAGCATTATTTCGTAGAAAACATACCATAGTCCTATTCTCATAAAATCCTATTAACACCTTAAGGGCAATTTGACTTACATAGAATTAATTCAACCAGGAAGGCAACAATGAAGTTGGCATTAATCTCTTGAATTAATCCAGCAAAAAGTAATTTGTGCACTAATTTAAAAAAAGTTATGAGTTGCTATTAAACTGAACTGTCTGAAAAATTATTGCCAGTATCAACAATCACCAAAATAGAAAACTAAAGGGCACTTTCCTCTTTTTCCTCCTGAACATTCTCTTAACTATTTTTATGAAATTTTTCTTACTTGTGAACTTTATAATCATGGTACTCAAGGTAATACAAAGTCAAAGTGGGAATTTTATTACAATTATTACATTGAATTGATAGATTAACTCAGGACTAACTGATGTAGTTACAATACTGAATCATCTACATCAGAAACATGTTATACCTTTCTGTTTTTCAGTATTTTCTGTATTCTTCAGTACAAATTTATATTCTTTGGAAAATATGTACCTTTAAACATTTTTTGTTTAATTTATTCCTAGGTATCTTGAAGTTTTTGGTGCTACGGTAAATGGATTCTTTCTGCAAATACATACAGGTAGGAGAAACCAAAGGAAATTATATTTGAAATCTAATGTTACTGGATCTAATTATCAATATGACTCATCAGGTTAAGTCACAATGCAGGAGAGGTCCTTTTAAACTTGTCTTTTTAGCTACATAAGAAGACAATGATCCCAAGAAAATATTCAAGGACTTCCTGATCAGAAACATACATGCAATCTAATAATGTTTATATCAAGCTTGAAACAGCAGTTGTAAGACAGAAAAATGAGAAATAAGCTGAGATAACGTCACAGAACATCCAGTTACACAGAGCTCATTGCAATGTACTAGCTCTTTCAGAGCCAAGGGAAGAGGATGGAAGGGAAGCTTTATTCCAGCGATAGTTGCCAAAAGTTTTATGAGGCACATGCAGAAAGAGTGGCTTTGAAATTTCAATTTCACTCACCTCCCCAAATCCTGTGCTAAACACCTGGTGACTGGTGAGTTTATCATTGCAAATGATAAACTTCAGTTGTAATCTCAAAAGGATTACTAAAGAGAAATTGGAGGCTTTTTATTAAAAATAAGGTTTGTGGATTGGGAACAGAACTGTGCTTATCGTAAAACCTCCTGTTTGCTGAGCATTTGTAGAAACAGAATCATTTGCCAGACACTTATTCTCTGTAGGCCGTATGTCTCCCTTTTTTTTTTTTTTCCATTTAGTTTTACAAGTCACATCTCCCACCTATTGAGTTCACTGAGAAGCCCAGTCATTTCCAACTCTTGTGAGATGAAGCAGGCACTTCGCAGAGCTCCAAGAATAGTTTGTCCTACTTAAGAAACACCAGATGGAACGGTTAATGCTGTGCCTTGCCTCATCTGTCCTGTCAACATGGCTCAACTTTTACTTTCTATCAAAACCAGAAAAGCCTCTGCCTCTGTACAAAGAGAAAGGGAAGAAGCATCTTTACATCCTCATCCTCTAACACAGCTGTACCACGCCCTGAGCCTCTTAACCCAGGATCAGTTTCTAAACTGCGGCAGAGGAGGGGTGGGTGAAACAGACCGAGGGGCTAAGGAGGTACAAACGTCCAGTTATAAAATAAATAAGTCATGGAGATGAAAAGTACAACACAGGGAATATAGTCAGTAATATTTTAATAACAATAGATGGCAAGAGATGTAACTGCACTTACCATGGTGAGCAGTGAGTCATGTACACAATTGCTGAATTGGTATGTTGTACACGCAAAATCAACATTAGATTGCATATTATGTATCAAAAATACGCAGTCAAATAAATCAGCCATAGAATCTGGATTGGTAATTATTAAATAAATAAATTTTGAGCAGGGGTTTGGATAATGGTGTCAGGTTAGTACTGAGATTTCAATGCTAAATGACCAACATAACTCTAAAAGAAGGGAAAGGTGACATATATAAAATCTATTAGAAGACTCAAACCCTGAGGTTTCTGATGGCAACAACCACCATATCGGGGGGGGGTGGATCTAATCCTTTCGTTATTCTCCCCAAAACACCAATTCCCCCTCCCCCTGAATGTATGAATCATACAACTTTATTCAACTTCTATCAGTGTTTAAGGAAGATATAATCAAAGTTTACCCTTTCTGGGGACATATGTGCTGAGGGAGGATATGTTTAAAACATGTAAGTGAGGATATTAGAGAGAAACCTGGAATAGAAAGTATCTCAGATCAAAAGTCCAGCTTTATGTGTTCCCAATCTAGATGTCACTAAATGATAGATGGAGTTAATAGAAGAAAGTGCCAAGACATAAAGGTATTTCTTAAGATTTTCCAACAGAACCCTACCTAATATGACCAGCTGAACTTAATGTTGTATGTGGTCATTTCCACGTCAGCTACCACTGTCACATCCCATTCGTGATGTTTCCCTGGGGAGAAGCGGTTCCCCTGCATCAGTCACTTGCACAATTAGCCTTTTATGATCAAGCAGACAATCAACATATTACAAAGAAATCAAAGGTCATTCCCTGTCAGGAAAATTTTGGAGAGTTTCTTCTTACAGGTTTCAGAATATCTAACAAAGGGGAGCCTGAGTGGCTCAGTCATTAAGCATCTGCCTTCAACTCAGGTCATGATCCCAGGGTCCTGGGATCGAGGCCTGCATCGGGCTCCCTGCTCAGCGGGAAGCCTGTTTCTCCCTCTCCTACTCCCCCTGCTTATATTCCCTCTCTGCTTATATTCCCTCTTATATTTATCTCTGTCAAATAAATTAGTAAAATCTTAAAAAAAAAAAAAAAGAATACCTAACAAAGGGCAGGGTGCTAGATATCAAAGGTCAGTAATAGCTCTCTTCCAGGGGAATGCCTAGGTGGCTCAGCCAATTAAGCATCTGACTCTTGGTTTTGGCTCAGGTCATGACAATCTCAGGGTTGTGGGATTGAGCCCCACACTAGGCTCCATACTCAGCATGGAATCTGCTTGAGATACTCTCTCTCCCTCTGCCCCTCCTCTCACTCTCTCGCTCTCTCTTTCTCTCTCAAATAAATAAATAAATTTTTTAAAACAACAGCTCTCTTCCTTGACCTCATATTCCGCATCTATAAGATGGAGATAAGTTAGACCCACTCCATTCAGGACATAACAGCTGGCCAACCCTCCTTTTTTTTTTCTTTAAAGATTTTATTTACCCATTTGAGAGAGAAAGAGTGTAAGTGAAAGAGAAAGCATGAGCAGGGGCTGGGGGAGCAGAGAGAGAGGGAGAAGCAGACCCCCCTCCACTGAGCATAGAGCCTGATGTGGGGGTGGATCCCAGGACCCTGGGATCATGACCTGAGTAGAAGGCATATGCTTAATCAACTGAGCCACCCAAGCGTCCCTGGCCAATCTCTTATATATGCTCATTAATGGAACCAATTTGTCATAAAGTTCCTCTACATTAAGTCTATCTCCTGAAATCAAGTGTTGAGGAGTCAAATAGGCCAAGGAATATACAGTACTTCAGACTTTCCTTTAAAGGAAATTTGAAGGAAAAGAGAACTACTTTGATTCACAGTTTGATCCTTGTTCATAGATAGGCTGATTAGAGTGAAGTTGACAAGGGATCATGAGCCATGTGAAAACAAGAGATATCAAATGGATTCTTCATAAATTAGATGAGTAGGCCCCTGAATCCCCAAATTTGATTATAGCCCCAAAGGCATTATTTTCAGGCAAAAACTGCCATTCTAAGTTTTCTTGTGTTATTCTCTTATTCTAGAGGACACATCTAGAGATAATATTATGTTCTATTTGATTATTTTATTATCTACTAACCCTTCATGAGTCAGAATAAAACATAGGGGTATACTGTATTAACAGCACAATTTAAAGTATGTAAGGAAAATTGTGAGATATATTAGTTAGGATAGAATAGGCTCTGCTTTGGTAACAAATACACCCTGAAATGTAAGTGTCTTAACAGAGCGAAGGCTTATCTGTTGCCCACATAATAGACAAATTTGTGTTGCAAGGATCTCCTTGGTGACTTCCATTAATGGTGACTTCGAGTTCTAACATCTTGAGACACTGACATCTTGAAAACACACAAACTTTGCATTGCCAGTTTTAGGGGAAGAGAGAACAAGGATAAGGAACATAAAACTCTTAATCATGTCCCCCTGGAAGTCACACAAGTGACTTGGCCGGAACTCTGTCTCCTAGCAGGGTGGCTGGGAAATACAAGTCCACAAATCACGGTCTCTGCCACAAGAGGCAAGAGCTCTGGAGTGGAACATGAGGGAATGATTCCTATGGCACCTTGGGCAAGTTGCCTAACCTCTCTTCACCTGAGTTTCACCATCTGTAAAATGGGAATAGTACAACACCTGACAGGGCTTCATGATGAGGAAATCAATCATCTGCATAATTGCCTAATTTAATGCTTGCAATATATGGCAGCCATTGTTACTACTATTTAAATGGTTCATGGTTTTCATAATGGCCCTAAGGCTCAAGAAAATTTCAAGTTCAGAACCATCAGACCATAAGATTCTTTTGGCCTTTAAAATCATCCTGTATTTGTGTTTGTACACTTTCAAGTGTACTCCACCAGATTAAAATCTACACACGCTAACATCCACATCTAATATACCACAGCTCTATCTTCTCTGCTTTCTAATGAATGTTTCAGTGTCAACATTCCTAAGGCTTTTAACCTGATTGTGAACCTCTGAGATTCAGATATTTGCCTTTTTATTCCTTTGTGTCTTTTCTCTGTCATTCTCTCTTTCTCTGTCTCTGTCTCTCTCTTGGAGCAATGGATTGAAAACTTTAGAAATAAAGAGGCATTTTGTCAACAGAATCTTATTTCTGAAGGTTTACTGTGTTTTCAGAAACTAGGTTGAAGAAGATTCGGAATCCCTGAATGTCTTAGTAAGCAATGGAACCTAAGTGACATTTTTATTCCTTCCCTAACTTTGCCTTCCCTCATTAAAGAGCTCAATTTAACACAGATGAATGAATGTACCTTCCACATTAAGCACTGCTGGATCCAGATGCAGAAAGACAGATCCATCTTCCAACTCCCTATTTTGAAACAACTACATAAAAGCCTTACCAAAAAGACTGGATGAGAGCTCTGGTGTTGCTTTTTCTCATTATGCCTTTAAGATTTGATTCACACTACAAAAATCTGTCAACACAATCATTCCGGTGGCAAGAGAGACAGCAGCTGCTGCCTAACTAGGAAACCAGTATTATTCCTGGAGCGTGTATTGTCCTGCAGGGTTTGGATTAACTCAAGATGGATACTTTCTCTCCAGTGCTTTGCCACAAATCACTTCTGATAGTACCAGAGGTACCGCAAAGAAGCATTCAACACCCGCGAAGGAGTTATTTAAAATGAAATATGAAGCATTCTGACTGCTTCTGGATTATCTTTGCTGTGTTTCTTAATGAATTTTTTAAAAGGAATTAGCAGCTTTTCTTCTATTAGAGTTCCTGAAAATGTGCTTGCGCATATATCAACCTCAGTCAAGAAAAAACTTGAAATATTATCTTAGAAAATAAGAACCTATCCACTAGTCTTAGTTCTTATACGTTCAGTTAGTATTGTTTTGTTGTAACTCAGACAACTCTGACCCAAGCATGCCTGACTTCCACAATGCGTCACGGGGGTCCTCCAGTACTTGGAAGGGCACTGAGATCCCAGCTACTGCTAGTGTGATCCCATCCTCCCCTTCACCACCCCCAGCCCAGTTAGGAGGAAAGTTCAAAATACTCTACAAACCACCTGAAGAATATCTAATGCTCTAGGGCAGTTGAGCCATCGGAGATGACTCAAAGATCTGATTTTCAGTGGAGCTGGGTAAAGAAATTATACCAAAATTTTCTATAAACCCACTGTCTTCAGCTTCTCCAATCCTGAAATCATCTTAAATTATGCCTTATATAAGGTGACTCATTATAGACATCTCTAGGAATTACTCCTCGTTATCATAACTGACTTCAAAATTTTCAGGGAAAGTGGGAAAAAAAATCTCTCGTGGTTCCTCCACTCCCTGTGAAAGGAGTGTGACGTGACAAATCCCCAGAAATGACTGACTCTTTTCTTCTCTCCTGCTTGCTTCCTTAAATCCTCTTTACATTCATCTGAACAAGGCAAAAGAGACACGATAAAACAGATATCTTTTAACTTTGCTACGTTAGTTCCTAAGAAAATGCTTTGAGAATGAGTATGAGTCCTGAGCAGATTTTATAATGTCAGCTGCTGCCGGCTCCTCGGAGCATGGAAAGTTCAGAGCCAGTTCCGACCTCATTCTAAGTGGCCTTGTCATTCACCTATAAATAAGGCTCCCTCAGTATCCGATCCTAGAACCTAAGATAATAAGCATAACAAGAAGGAGCCATTCTCATCATGTACCAAATGTCTTTTACGACCTAGAAGGGCGAAGGGTCTACTTCGCTGCATGTCCTGGACAACTCATTTCTCCCCACTGAATCTTAGTCTCTCATCTACAACATGAGATTTTCCTGACCTACCCTTCAGAATAACTCAGGCATGAATTAATCATTTCATCTAATATATTCTGCTACCTCATTTCTGGGATGAAATAAAAATAATAAGGAATAAAAGAAAGGCATGTTAAGTTCATTGTAGATATAAGATGGAGACAATTACTGGACAAAAGTACACAAGAAAAGCTCTGAGTTTCAGTGAAAGCTAGGGATGGCCTATCACATGTGACTTAAGGAAAACCATGGAAACTAACATGCTCAAATGTACCTCCTCTATCAAGCTGTCCCTGGTACCTCAGTTGAGATCTCGAGCCCTTTAAAAATCCCAGCATGCCTGAGAGACGAAAAGGGTAGGTAGTAATGCCTTAGCTTTAATAAGCTTATCAGAAAAGATCCAGCCACTTCAGGTTGAACACGTTACAGAAGATTTTACAGGGGATAAAGCAGGCTCCCTGGCCCAGAGAAAACAGGTAGCTATGAAATGGGATAAAAACTGGAATGTAAGTTTTGTTGGGGGAGCAGACAGGATCACAATCCCTGGAAAGCCAGATACAAGGAGGGATGGATCACAAAGTTATAGGACAAAGTTCCAGATAACACTGACAAAGGAAGGGAGGAGAACAGGACCTCTAGAGAGATAGCCTTTATTTTATTTTATTTTATTTTTTTTTTATCATTTGATGTCTTATTTTTTTATTTTTATTTTTTAATTTTTTTTTAATTTTTAAAAAAATTTTTTTAATTAAAGCATAATGTATTATTTGCCCCAGGGTACATGTCTGTGCATCATCAGGCTAACACATTTCACAGCACTTACTATAGCACATACCCTCCCCAATGTCCATAACCCAGCCACCCTATTCCTACCCGCCCCTACCCCCCAGCCACCCTCGGTTTGTTTCATGAGTTTAGGAGTCTCTTATGGTTTGTCTC
>CM052883.1:103544307-103636783 GCA_028534135.1 Potos flavus | reverse complement strand
AAAGATACAGATGTAGTGAAAAGTAGGGCCACATGTACCCCAATGTTCATAGCAGCAATGGTCACAATCACCAAACTGTGGAAAGAGCCAAGATGCCCTTCAACAGACGAATGGATAAAGAAGATATGGTCCATATATACAATGGAATATTATGCCTCCATCAGAAAGCATGAATACCCAACTTTTGTATCAACATGGACGGGACTGGAAGAGATTATACTGAGTGAAATAAGTCAAGCAGAGAGTCAATTATCATATGGTTTCACTTATGTGTGGAGCATAAGGAAAAACATGGAGGACATTGGGAGAAGGAAAGGAAGGGTGAATTGGGGGAAATCGGAGGGTGAGACAAACCATGAGAGACTGTGGACTCTGAGAACTAAACTAAGGGTTTTTCGGGGGGGCGGGGGAGGTTGGATGAGCCTGGTGGTGGGTATTGAGGAGGGCACATATTGCATGGAGCACTGGGTGTGGTGCATGAACAATGAATCTTGGAACACTGAAAAAATAAAATTTAAAAAAAATAAAAAAGAAAAAGGGCATTTCAGTTCTGAAAAAAAAAAAAAAATCCACTTGTCAATGCCACAGCTGTACATATAGAAAGTAAAGTGTCAAACTCTTACCATTTTGTTGGAACTTAATAAAAGCATCAGAGGAGGTTCTATTGCTTACCACTCTCTTTACTCTTTGTTAATAATTTCCTTTGAAACATGCAGCCCTGTTTTTAGTATGGAAGTTTGAAATCTATCCATCCTTCCCATATTTTTCCTCCATCCTTGCTATTATTTTGCTAGTATAGTTAGAATAAGATAAACACAGCCAGACCCATTTTAATTTATTTTCTTTGAAATGTCATCTACTTTTGTTTTAGGACTCTTCCATTTTGTAACATATTAGCAATGTGATCATTATATACCCAGGAGAAGGTCTCACCAACAACAACATCCTTAGAATAGGCAGGTGTAGCTCTGTTTCCATTTTGAAAAGCCACTGAAGCCACCCTAATCATTCCTAACTTCTAGACCACAGATGTAAGTGTGTGGATGGTGTGAATGCTATAGTTTGAACAAAGGGTAAAACAAACAACCCACACACTCTCTCTATTTGTGGAACCTGTTCTTAATTGATTTGGAATATTCAAGAACACATTATACTGTATTCATCTTTCCATGCAAAAGAGGATAAAAAATGATCAAGAGTAGTTTTGGCTATGGAAACCTCTAATAATAACTCCAATGTTAATTAAAAACTCTCTTGCTACTGTCAGAAATCTACTTCTTAAAGTATAGGTTTTATTTTTTCTACCAAGCAGCTGAAAAATATTTCTACATCCTTCCTTGCTGGTAAATGCATGGGTTATGTTTTACAGTAACTGCTCACTCCTCCTTTTCTAGAAATAGCTACAGCCCATACTCCAAGTCGTATTACCACTGCTTGCCCATCCCCAATCATAGCTGACCAAATTCAAAATATAAAACAGAAAGCAGCATATTCACTGGCCAAGCAGATTCTCTCAGAATTTTCAAATAAGAAACACAAAGGGTGCTGTGTTGGTAGTTCCATCTTTGAAAATAAGCTCTTCTCCATCCCCAAGTCCCTATCACTATCTTCAAAATAAGGCTTATGAATCTTGCTTATGTGAAATCATGTTTGTGAGAGTATAAAGGGGTGTCACCTCTAAAGCAAGATAACTGTGTAAAGGCAATAGACCTTTTGTTGTTGTTTGGGTTTTTCATTTTATTTAAAGGAGTAATTTCTTTGGGTGGGTCCAACCAAATTCAGGTATTTATCATTGGCAGTTCCTGAAGAAAGTTTCTTGACTCATATGGTGACAATGTAAGGTTTAGATGAGAATGACCAAATGTGCAAAATGAAATGAGCTACTTTATATATGTAATGCATAAATATACATACATTTATAATACATTATACAGTAATGCATATATAACAGATAAATGCATGTTTTATACATAATGCATATATATGACATGCACTTGTACACTTGTATATGTTTGTATATATATACACACATATACACTTATATAAATACATACACACAGAGCATTCCCACATTATAAATGCTAACTATGATGATGGTAGTGAGAGTGCTAAGCGTCACTAAGGTGTTGGTGAAATTCTTAGTTCTATGTTCCTGTTTCCACTGCCATGACACACATACTAAATGGTAATATTGGTATAGCACATGAGGTAATCTGCTTATTTTCTCAGTCTGCAGGTTTGTCTACCTTGAAATGATCACTTTCTCATATGAGGGCATTCATGATAATTTCAGAGAATTCTCAGTCTCTTCGCACTAGCTCAGCGTAAACAGTTTAAACACAGTTCCCACCAACTAGACTGCCGTCTTTAATTTGTTACAAATTCCTCCACATCTTCTTGAGGAAAACTAGTACTTTAGCCACTCTCCCATTTTTCCATTTTGCTGCAGACAGACATGCTGCTTTGTACCTGGTCCTCAAACACAGCAGTTCATTCATACCATAGGCCTTTGTCCTAGCTATACCCTTGGTAGCAATGCGCTCTCCCTTCTCTTTGCGTGACTGGCTCCTTGTCATTCGGAGCTTGCCTTAAATCTAATTGGTATTCCTTAACCACTAAATCTAAAGCAGCAATCTGGACACCCTGTCATGTCAGCCCAATTTACTACCAGCTGCTATTGTGTTTATTGTATTTGTTTATTGCTTTTATCCCCTTCCCCTCCATGTAAGCACCATTAGAACAAGTTCGCCCTTTTGTTCTCAAGTGTTCCCTAGAACCTAGAACAGTGCTGGCATTTAGTTAGCAAATAGTTCCTGAATAAATGTTAAATAAACTGTTCTCCTACAACTGCCTCCTACCTGGGAATTATTTCTCTCTAAAATTCAGCTTTTAGTAACAAGGGCACAAATTTCCAGGGACATTCATCTGAAAATGACTGTCTCACTGACTAGAACTTATTGACCATTTCTTAGTCAGGTTAATAAATTTCCTGAATTAATCAACAAAGTCACCTGGGGTTTGTACTTTACCTCATGTTAACTTTTCATGTGAGGGTTATAAAAGCATTTTTTATATCACAAAGTCATATGTAAACATTAGTTTTTTATCTATAGTCAGAGAGGGACACTGCCTATGCATGTTTTCAAAGTACCCGTAGGTTTCCTCACACAAATATATCTTAACCAGTACCTGTAATCTCGAGACTACTCATGACCTCAGGTTGTGCTACAAAAGCCTGTTAAAATTAAAATGTATAATAAAGTCCTGTTCAAAGCTAAAGGCAATTCTGAGTGTGAAAAATCACACTCAGACAAAATGAAGGTCCCTTAAATTACCTATGAAATATATAGCATGCATATATGCCATTTCTCAGTGAATCAAACATAGTATTTTTTTTCCTTCCCCAATATTATTGGAATAGAAAACTGTTTTTTCAACTAATCATCAAATGAAGTAGTTAGCCATACTATAGGAAATTTACATATATCTAAATTAGAATCAAATTCAGCCCAGCAAAACATTCATGCAATGAAAATAGAACTTGAGACTGACAAGGAGAAATACATATATAAATATACACATACATATACAAGATACAGATATGTCTGCCATTTTGTTCATTCTGATCATCTACAGATGGAGTAGAATGGATGTTATAGATTGATTTATGTCCCCCCCCAAATTCATATGTTGGAGCTCTAACTCCTTGTGACTGTTTTTGGAGATAGGGCTTTAGGAGAAAATTAAGGTTAAATGAAATCATAAGGGTAGAGCCCTATGGTGGCTTTATAAAAAGAGCCCTCCCCCCATATGAAGAGACAGCAAGTTGGTGGCTATTGGCAAACTAGGAAGAGAGGCCTCACCAGAATCCTACCATGCTGGCACCCTGATTTCTGACTTCCAGCCCCCAGAACTGTGAGATATAAATGTCTGTTAGTTGAGTCTCCCAGTCTATAGGAGCTGACTGATAGAATGGGGAACATATTATAATTCATTCTCTCCCTCCCTCTCATTTTCAATTCTCAAACCCTGTGCTTGTGCTTGATTTAAGTTAAATATGCATATGATGCAACTCTTTTGTAACGTACTGAATCATAATTGGTTAATACTAACTTGAATGGAGAAACTGATCACATTTATTAACCAGATATCAAGCAAAACCTGGAAGAAAGGGATACACAGGAACAAGTTAAAACAAAGATAAAGGAGTCAAGAAAAGTCAGGCACAAAGTTTCTCTGGAGGGAATACTCAAGTGTATGCTGGGGGTGAGGGGGTTAGGAGTTGGGCATCTAAAGGACAGCAGAAAGGTTGGGCACTAAGTTCTAGAAGTTTGGGAAAGAAATTAATAAAGTAGATAAAATAAAGATATGTTGGTAGCAAAGATAACTTTCTCAATTTTGCCTAAAGCTATTTCTGTTCATAAATATAATAACTGTGAGAATTGCTTAGTGTGTTATTAATCTTATAGCAGACGGATAAACAACCCCACTTATTAGTTCTTCATATGCCTTTCTCTATTCATCCTCTCAGAGGATGAAAGGAGAAAATTCACTTCCAGAAATGACAAAAGAAAAGATTACCTATTCTTATTCGTGCCTATATAAAATTTTAAGTATACTTACAACACAAAGCTAAAGGAAGCATCCAAAGCGAAATGGTTTTTGTGATCTTCAGGATGGGAAAAGGAGCCATTGCATTTAAGCTTTAACAAAATAGGGAATTTTAAGTTAGGGACATTGGATGCTGAGGATTTGAGATAACTTTTAAGTGACTTTAATGGATTCTTTTTTTGAAATTCTGTCCTTTATGGTCTTTTTGAATTTTCAATTTCTTCCATCTTAACTGTCAAAATAGAAAGGGTGTTCTGCCCATTACAGTAATTAGTTGAAATGAGGAGAGAGCTGGAAAAGGAATTCAGAAGCCACAGAACGTCAGTATTAATGCTGTTTGTATTTCAAATATGAACAATAGGCAGCGATACGCATTCCAATTGACTGAAACATCCAGACATTTGGTCAATAGCATTCTTTGACATCTATTGTGTGAGAAGCACCATGCTTGGCCGCTGTCTGAGAAAAAGAAAAGAAATACAAGACATCCCTTATCTTCCAGCTTACCAGGCTGCAGGTCTCAATAGACCAAGACACTTGGAAGACTCAAGCCATCACACAAGATGCCATTTTGTCAGACTTGATAAAAACTGTTAAGGACAGAAATTGTATCTCCATTATAGATAGATGTAAAAGTGTGTTCCTTACATTTAAAGAGAATAATTAACTTTAGGAGACTTTAATTATCATTTTTGTTAATTATCATTTTTGTTTCAATTTTTTCTATTACTTGATATAGTTCAAGAAAAAACTACAGCCCATTATTAATTCCTTAGTGATTTCCAGGGAAGATCGTTGAGTAGGAGGATCCTAAACCTCACTCATCTCATGGATACATGTAGATAACACCCACATCAGTGTAAATAACACAGAAAATAACCTAAAGACTGACAGAACAGAGTCTCCACAGCTAAATGTAGAGAAGAGGATACATCAAAAAGGGTAGGAAGGGTGTAGATGTGCTGGGGAGCTAAATGGACCTGCAGGACTGTTCACAAGAGGGAAGGATGCCACAGGCCTGGGGAGGATCAGACCCCATACCAGGAACCCAGGCCCATGGGACCTACATGGGCAAGATGAATCCCCATAACATTTAGCTTGAAAAGTCAGACAGGCCTAACAATCAGTGGGGCTTAACACTCAGAACTTTAAAAATCAGCAGGATCAGCTTGGGGTGAACTAGGAGGGTGAAGTCTCCACCCTTAAAAAGAGAGTACAACAAACAGCTCCACTGAGATAGGGCCCAGAAGCAGCAGTTTGAAAAATACCTGGGGTACACAGGAAAGAGATTTACTTACTAATCTCATAGTACGTGCTAGAGGAGCAGTGATCTTTGGGAGACTTCTCCAAAAACCAAAGATCTGATAGATGCCATTTCCCTCCTCTACCCACCAGCCTAGATACATGGACAGTGTAAATACCCTCTACCTAGCTTGCTAACAGGGCCCACCCCATCCCCATATTCTCCTGCAGAAAACACCCTCTACATCCCATCCTAGGCAGTTTACCCAAGTGGCTGTAGGCCCCCTTCTTCTGCAGCAGACAAGCTCCGACCTTGCTGGCATCATGTGCCTTGCCCCCACATTCTCATGCAGAAACACCCCCTCCAATATGCCCTCGGCCAGAACCCAACCAGAGCAGTGCCACAAGACTACCAGTGTGAAAGCAGCCCCCAAAGGGGCCACACCCTTCCAAAGTGACTTCTTCTTAGGGAGAACAGACGATAACCACATATACCACTACAACTGTAACCCTAGCATGGGCTAGGAGCAGACATCAGGTCTGACTGAAGGCCCTACCAACCAATGAAAGCTTCTCAGGGGACAAAACAGGAAAAGTGCCCTGCAGTTTGGTGCTACTACATTACTGGCAAACACCTTATGACTCAACTCAAGTCCAAGGTGGCCCCAAATTGGCCTGCTTACAACAACAAAGGGACCAAACCCTGCCCACAACAGGCAAAGAGAGCTATTGCAGATGACTAATTGAAGGCAAAAGTGGCTCAATCACAAGAGTAGAGCATATACAACACACATAGGAGATACTGCTGAAGGGCCAGGTTCTAGTGAACAGGGGACATTGCACTATAGGGCATTACAGGACCTCTTTTTTTTTTTTTTTTTAAGATTTATTTATTTATTTGTTCATGAGAGAGAGGGAGGGAGAGTATAAGTGGGAAGGGCAGAGGAGATGGAGAGAGAAGCTCAAGCAGACTTCGTGCTGAGCACAGAGCCAGAAGAGGGTTCTACCACATGACCCTGAGATCACAATCTGTGCCAAAACCAAGAGTCAGATGCTTAACAGACTGTGCCACCCAGGTGCTTCTATAGGACCTCATCTTAAGATCACTACTTAAAGAACAAAACATGTAATTGACTTTCCTAACACAGAGAAGCAGACACAGAGAGTTAGACAAAATGAGACAGAGGAATAGGTCTCAAATGAAAGAACAGGAAAAAAGTCACAGCAAGTGACCTAAATGAAACAGAGATAAGTAATTTACTTGATAGAGAATGTAAAGTAATAGTCAAAGATACTTACTGGACTGGATAAGAGTGAAGGACCTTGGTAAGACTGTCAATAAAGAGATAGAAAACATAAAAAAAACAGCAAATCAGAGATGAAGAATTAAAGAACTGAAATTAAAAATACACTAGATGGATAAATAATAAACTAGAGGAAACAGGACAATAGATCAGTGACCTGAAGGCCAGAGTAATGGAAAGCAACCAAGCTGAACAGGAGAGAGAAAAAATAATAAAGGAAAATAGACTAAGGGAACTCAATGATACCAGCAAGTAAAACAACACTCATATCATAGGGATCCCAGGAGAAGAAGAGAGAAAAGGGAGCAGAAAATGTATTGGAATAAATAATAGAAAACTTCCTGAAACTGGGGGAGGAAACAGAAATCCAGATCCAGGAGACACGAAAAGCCCCCAACAAAATCAACCCAAGAAGGTCCACACCAAGATACATAGTAATTAAAATGGCAAAAGTAGTGATGAAGAGAGAATTTTAAAAGCAGCAAAAGAAAAGCAAACAGTTAGATACAAGGAAACCCCATTAGGCTATCAGATTTTTCAGCAGAAACTTTACAAGACAGGAAGGAATGACATGAGATATCCAAAATGCTGGGAAAAACAAAAAAAAAAAACAAAAAAAACCCTGAAACCAAGAATACTCTATCCAGCAAGGCTGTCATTCAGAATAGGTGAGATTAAGATTTTCCAAGACAAAAGAATTCATCACCACAAAACCAGTCTTATAAGAAATGTTAGAGAGGACTATGAGTTGAAAGGAAAGTTCAGAAGTAGGAGTAAGGAAAGTAGGAAGCACAAAAGCAGTAAAATAAGTATATCTATAAAACAGGGGATTCACAAAATAAAAGGATATAAAGTATGACACCATATACCTAAAACATGGGGGGTGATGGGAGTAAAGAATGAGTTCAAACTTAAGCAACTATCAACTTAATATAGACTGCTATATGCTTAAGATGTTATATATAAACCAAATAGTAACCAAATGGTTACCATTTTGGTATACGGGCACTTGGGTGGCTCGTCAGGTGTTTGATTCTTGATTTCAGCTCAGGTCATGATCTCAGGGTTGTGAGATCAATCCTCGTGGTGGGCTTTGTGCTGAGCATGGAGCCTGCTTAAGATTCTCTCTGTCTCTGTCCCTCCTCCTACCCCACTCATGCACTCTTGCTCTCCTAAAAAACAAAATGGGGGCACCTGGGTGGCTCAGTTGTTAAGCATCTGCCTTCAGCTCAGATCATGATCCCAGGGTCCTGGGATTGAGCTCCGCATCCTGCTCCCTGCTCGGCAGGAAGCCTGCTTCTCCCTCCCCCACTCTCCCTGCTGGTGTTCCCTGTTCTAACTATCTCTCTGTCAAATAAATAAATAAAATCTTTGGAAAAAAAAAAGAATGTCAAGATGTTTTAAAAAACAAAACAAAACCAACAAAAAACAGGTATAGTTATGCAAAAAAATAAGAAAAAAAAATCCAGGCAAATCACTAAAGACAGCCAGCAAAATGTGAGAGAAAAGAGAGCAAGAGAAGAAAGGAACAGAGAAGAACTACAAAAACAACCATAAAACAAGTTACAAAATGGCAATAAGTACATACCTATCAATAATTATTTTGAATGTAAATGGACTGAATGCTCCAGTCAAAGCACAGAGTGATGGAATAGATAAAAAAGCAAGACCTATCTATATGCTGCCTACAAAAGACTCATTTCAGACCCAAAAACACATACGGATTGAAAGTAAAGGGATGGAAAACCATTTAGCATGCAAAGGGATGCCAAAAGAAAGCCAGAGTAGCAATACTTAAACAAAATGGACTTTCAAAAAAGACTGTAAGAAGAGAAAAAGGACACTTTATGATCATGAACAGAACAATCCAACAAGAAGATATAACAATTGTAAATATTTAGGCACCTAACACGGGAGCATCCAAATACATAAAGCAGCTAATAACAAACATAAAGGAACTAATCAATAGTAATACAATAATAGTAGGGGACTTCAACACCACACTTACATCAATGGACAAGTCATCCAAACTAAAATCAATGAGTTAACAGTAGCTTTGAAGGACACACTGGACAAGATGGATCCAACAGATATACTGAAAACATTCCATCCTAAAGCAGCAGAATACACATTCTTTTCAAGTGCACATGGAACATTCTCCAGAAGAGATCACCTATTAGGCCACAAAATAAGACAAGAAATTCAGAAAGACTGAAGTCATACCATGCATCTTTTCTGACAACAACATTATGAATCTAGTAATCAACCACAAGGAAAATCTGGAAAGACCACAAATACATGGTGGTTAAGGAACATGCTGCTAAACAATGTATGGGTCAACCAAGAAATCAAAGAAGAAATCAAAAATGACATGGAAACAAATGGAAGTGAAAACACAGTCCAAAATCTTTGGGATGCAGCAAAAGCAGTTCTAAGAAGGAAGTTTATAGCAATATAGGCTTACCTCGAAAAGCAAGAAAAACCTCAAACAAACAACCTAACCTTACACCTTAGCACCTAAAGGAGCTAGAAAAAGAACAAACAAAATACAAAACCAGCAGAAGAAATAATAAAGATGAGAGCAGAAATAAACAAAACAGGAACAACAACAAAAAGAACAGATCAATAAAACCCATAGCTGGTTCTTTGAGAAGATGGACAAAATTGATAAATCTTTAGCCAGACTCATTAAAGAGAGAGGACTCAAATAAAATAAAAAATGAAAGAGGAGAAATCACAACCAATGCCACAGAAATACGAAGGACCATAAAAGAATATTATGAGAAATTGTATGACAACAAATTGGACAATCTAGAAAAAAGTGGATAAATTCCTAGAAATATATAACACCCCCAAACTGAAGCAGGAAAGTAGAAAATTTAAACAGGCCAACTACCAGCAATGAATCTATAATCAAAACACTTCCAACAAACAGAAGTCTAGGACCAGATGGCTTCAGAGGCAAATTATACCAAGCATTTAAAGAAGAATTAGTACCTATTCTTCTCAAACTATTTGGAAAAACAGAAGAAAGAAAACTTCCAAATTCTTTCTATGAGATCACCATTACCCTAATACCAAAGCCAGATAAAGACAAAAAAAAAAAAAAAAAAAAACCAAGTACAGGCCAGTATTTCTGATGAATATAGATGCAAAATTCCTCAACAAAATATTGGCAAACTGAATCCAACCATACATTACAAAAAAATCATTCACTGTAATCAAATAAGATTTATTCCCAGTACGAAAGGGTGGTTCAATATTCCCAAATCAACAGGATACATCATATCAATAAGGATAAAAAAAAACATATAATCATATCAACAGATGCAGCAAAAGCATTTGACAAAGTACAACATCGTTCATGATAAAAACTCTCAACAAAGTAGGTTTACAGAAACCATACCTCAAATGTAATAAAGGCCATATATTAAAAACCCACAGTGAATATCATACTCAATGATGAAAAACTGAGAGCTTTCCCCGTAAGATCAGGAACAAGACAAGGATGTCCACTCTCACCACTTTTATTCAACATAGTATTGGAAATCCTAGCTACAGCAATCAGACAAGAAATAAAAGGCATCCAAATTGGTAAGGAAGAAGTAAAACTTTCACTATTTGCAGACGATATGATACTATATATAGAAAATCTTAAAGACTCCACAAAAAAATTCAAGAACTGATCAATGAATTCAGTAAAGTCAGAGGATACAAAATCAATATACAGAAATCTTATGCATTTCTATTCACTAATAATGAAGCAGCAGAAAGAGAAATTAAGAAAAAAAAGCCCATTTACTACTGCACCAAAAATGATAAAATACTTAGGAATAAACTTAACAAAGAAGGTAAAAGATTTGTATTCTGATAGAAAACCTTGATGAAAGATATTGAAGATGACACAAAGAAGTGGAAAGATAGTCCATGCCCATGGGTTAGAAGAACAAATATTGCTAAAATGTCTATAACACTCAAAGCAATCTACAGATTTAATACAATCCCTTTCAAAAGCACTTTGCACAGAACTACAATAATCTTAAATTTGTATGGAACCACAAAAGACCCCAAATAGTCAAAGCAATCTTGAAAAGAAGAACAAAACTGGAAAGATCACAATCTCAGATTTCAAAATATATTATAAATCTGTAGTAATCAAAATTGTGTGGTACTGGCAGAAAAATAGACACATAGATCAACAGAACAGAATAGAGAGCCCAGAAATAAACCCACAATTATGTGGTCAATTAATATCCCACAAAGAAGGCAAGAATATGCAATGGAGAAAGACAGTCTCTTCAACAAATGGTGTTGGGAAAACGGGACAGCTACATGCAAAAGAATGAAACTGGACCACTTTCCCACACCATACACAAAAATAAACTCAAAATGGATCAAAGACCTAAATTTGAGACCTGAAACCATAAAAATCCTAGAAGAGAGTACAGGCAATAATTTCTCTGACATCAGCCTTAGCTCAATATTTTTCTAGATACAGCTCCTTAAGACAAGGGAAATAAAGCATTAATAAACTATTGGGACTACATCAAATCAAAAAAGCTTCTGCACTGTGAAGGAGACAGTCAACTAAAAGACAATCTATGGAATTGGAGAAGATATTTGAAAATGGCATATCCAATAAAGGGTTAGTATCTAAAATATATAAAGACCTAATAGAATTTCACACACAAAAATAATAATCCAATTTAAAAATGGGCAGATGAACAGACATTTCTCCAAATATACACATGACCAGCAGACATATGAGAAGATGCTCAATATCACTCGTCAGGGAAATGCAAATCAAAACCACAGGAGATATCACTCCATACCTGTCAGAGTGGCTAAAATCAAGAAACAAGTGTTGGAAAGGATATGGAGAGAAAGGAACCCTTGTGCACTGTTGGTGGGAATGCAAACTGGTGCAGCCACTATGGAAAACAGTGGAAACACTATGGAAAACAATTTTCACAAAAAAATTGTAAATAGAATTAACCTATGATTCAATAATTGCACAACTGGGTATTTATCCAAAGAATATGAAAACACTAACTTAAAAGGTTATATGCACCCCTATGTTTATTGCAGAAATATTTACAATAGCCGAATTATGGAAGCAATCCAAGTGTCAATAGATGAATGGATAGAGATGTGGTATATGTACACAGTGGAATATTACTCAACAAAAAAGAATGAAATCTTGACATTAGCAACAACATGGATGGATCTAGAGGGTACAATAATAAATAAGTTAGAAGAGAAAGACAAATAACATACAATTTCGCTCATATGTAAAATTTAAGAAAGAAAATAAATGAACAAAGAGGAAAAGAGACAAACCAAAAAACAGACTCTTAACTATAGAGAACAAACTGATGGTTACCAGAGGGGAGGTGGTGGGGGGCGATGGGTGAAATAGGTGAAGAGGACTAAAAATACATGTGTCATGATGAACATGGAGTAATGTATAGAATTGTGGAATCACTATACAATACACCTGAAACTAATATAACACTATATGTTAACTATCAGGAATCAAAAAAATAAATAAATAAATAAAGACTCCATCTGTCCCCAGTAGAAGTACACCAAAAAATCAAAAGGAAAAAAAGATTCTTGGTGCCTTATAACTGGTAATTTCCACAGATCCAATCAGCACGAGGTATTCTTTGTGTGACTCACAGATTTCAAAGTGAGCTTTGAGGCTGGTACTAGAGGAACTCTCCCAGTAACACAAATTAGATTTACTCCAATTGTTTGGTCATTCTAGAGGAAAGACTTCCTTGACAGCCTCTCTTTTTAAAGTCTGAGAGAAATTAACCCAGTTTAATAATTCCATTTAAAAGTAAAGTTTGTGAGAGGCACATGGGTGATGCAGTCGGTTGAGCGTCCAACTGGGTTTCAGCCCAGGTTGTCATCTCAGAGTCTTGAGATCAAGCCCCAGATCAGGTTTCATGATCCACGTGGAGTCTACTAGAGATTCTCTTTCCCACTCTCCCTCTGCCCCTCCGCCCTACACGCTTTCTTGCTCTCTCACTGTCTCTAAAATAAATAAATCTTCTTAAAAAAAAAAGTTTGTCACAAATTTCAGCACCAACTAAAAATGTGCTTGACTTGTTACAGAAATATTTTCAGGATAACATGAAAATCCATATACTAATCAGAGCTGAGTTGTGAAGTAAGACAACATGTAACAAGTATGACTCATGGAGTAGAATTATAAACAACTTCATTTTTACCTCCCACGGTCTCTTCAAATTTATTCTTTTGGGCCAGTATTTCCATTGCCTCCAGATGAAAACTTGAGCAGTCCCCATTACTTTTTCTGGGTATTCTTAAGTAATAAAAAGTCCTAGAGTCACTTTAAATTGCCAAACAACAACACACTTAATTCCATAATAAGTAGAGTCAGTTATCATATGGTTTCACTTACCTGTGAAGCATAAGGAAAAACATGGAGGACATTAGACGAAGGAAAGGAAGGGTGAATTGGGGTAAATTGGAGGGGGAGATGAACCAAGAGAGACTGTGGACTCTGAGCAACAAACTGAGGGTTTTGGAGGGGAGAGGGGTGGGGGGTTGGTTGAGCCTGGTGGTGGGTATTGAGGAAGATACATATTTCATGGAGCACTGGGTGTGGTGCATGAACAATGATTCTTGGAACACTGAAAAAATAAAATAAAATTAATTAATAAAAAAATGGATAAAAAAAGTCCAAACTTGAAATAAAGTCAAACCTTCACCTTTCCCATGACTAAAGGCTAACAGGAGGGAAACACAGTTGGAGAAGGGCAAATAGTTTCTCTCTTTTTCCATTTTGTGCTTTCATTTCTCTACCCCCAGCATAAATTGGAAAAGCTGTAAGACATAAGGTTCAAAAAAGACCTCACTTGACTGATATTCTTGTGAACTGGTATTGGTCTTCTCCAGGTTTCTTAACTGCTTGAAGGTATTTTTTTTGTGGGTTCTTCTGAGATCACCCACACACAAACTCACCCACATACACAAAGTTGGAGCCCTCTCAGCTGCCCTTGATATGAAAACGAATTTTCCACATCATCAGCAAATGTTCTTTCCTCATCTCTAGGCATATGGCAATCCCTCCAGCTTTCACTACTGGGGTCAGCTCCCCTTCTAGAGTCTTCTTCCACATAACTTAAGATAACCCCAGCCCAGGTCTCTCTCAACGCATGGAAACATCAGTCCCACAGAAAATAATCAATTAACCCATCAATTTATTCATTCTCCAAATGTTCATGAGCTCCCATTATGTACCAAGCACTCTTAGAAACACCATATGCTAAAATATAAATAATCAAGCTTAAAGTATATATCTTCTAAAAGGCATTTTTAAAAAACAAGGTTTTTTTAAACCACATGAATAAATTACATTACACTGAATATACAGGTGGAATTACTCAAAAGAGTGAGTCCCAAAAGCTTACCCAGAAGGTACAGATTAGGACTTCTACATGGGGGGCACTCCAGAGGCAGCAATGTGTTCTGATGTGAGGAGAGGGGGTTTTGAACTTTCAATGTGCAACAAGACCACTGCTTTTACTTAAATTGTGTGGTTATTCAGCATCACTTGAGGGTTGGCTAATGGATTATGGGGAACGGAAGAGCTAAATTGCTTCAAGCTACTACCTCATTCTGCTTTCCCAGAATATTTATAAGTCTGTATTGGTATTAATTTTTAACCATAGAATGATAGAATATCTGAGCTGGAAGAGACAGTAGAAGTTATTTGGTCAAAGTCTTTGTGCACATACCTTTCCTGTCTGTATGTATGTGAGCATCTATGCATGTGACTCTGGGGATTTTTGTTACATAAGAATGTGTTCTGAGCATGCATGAAAAAAAAAAAACATCATTACTAGCTACAATTCCTTTTGGCAGTTGTTTGGACAACACAATCATTTATCTTGCGTCCTCAGCTCACGAGGATGAAGGCTAAATTATCGAATGACAGATCTTATATAGAGGGAAATACAATCTGGTCTAGCTTGAGAAGTTTGATTCAGAAGAATAAATTACAAGAGGCTAATCAAGGTCCTTCCACTCATAATTTTCTAGGGATCCTTCTGCAGGATGCTTGGTATATTAAAACCTAAAGGAGGCTCACTGGAGGAAGTATCCACCAACACAAAGGCTCTGTGGTGTGAGCGTGCCTGGTCTGTTTCAAAACAGCCCAGAAGCCTGTGTGTTTGGAAGTACTTGTACTTAGGGGTTAAAGAAAAGGAGATGAAAGAAGGGAAAATGAGAGCAGATTGCAGAGGACAGTGGTTCACTGAATGCCCAAGAGCATTATTTGAGGACCTTTCAGTAAGTATCAGTGCGCAACCACAAAACCAATGAAATCAACATTTTGGGGAATCAGACCCCAACATGAGTATTTCCTTAAAGCTCACCAGGCTGTGTCCAATGTGAGCCAAGGTAGAGAATCTCTTGTAGGTGACTTTGACTGAAATGGGAAACCACTAGAACAGGGATTTGGAGCAGTGGAGTATCTGATCTCGCTTAGGTTTTTAAGCAGTCCTTCTACTGGGAGAACAGATTATAAGGGGACAAAAGCCAGAACTGGTGTTTGAATATCTTTCGCAGGGCGCCTGGGTGGCTCAGTCAATTAAGCCTCTGCCTTCCGCTCAGGTCATGATCCTGGGGTCCTGGGATCAAGTCCCGCATCAAGTCACCCATCGGGCTCCCTGCTCAGTGGGGAGTCTGCTTCTCCCTCTTCCCTTCCCCCTGCTTGTGTGCACTCTCTCTCTCTTTTGTCTTTCTCTCTCTCAGAAAAATAAATAAATAAAATCTTTAAAAAAAGAATATCCCACATACATGATTGTGTTGTTTTAGCAAAGTGGGTGATATATAGGTTGCCTGTACATATATTAGAATACATAAATATATAAAATACATTAATATATATGTATATATTTGTGTATATGTGTGTATGTAAACATAAAATAACATTAACACTTATTTTCTCAATAATACTTCATATATATCTCTCCCAGGAAATACAGAGCTATTTTTAAGTAGCTGTATAATATTTCATAGAATGGAAATATTATTCAACCATTTTTGCTTTCAATAAACATTTTTGGTGAGGTTTTGCCTCTAGAAACACTGAACAAAAAAAACCCTGTACATTTATCCTTACATCCTGATACTTTGATTATTGCAGGACACATTTCTCTGAAGGCGTGAATAAAGTAAATGACTATTTAAAAAAGTTTCTTCCAATCTCCTTTTGATAAATTCACTTAGACTCTAGTATTCTTAAATTCGGATTTTGCCTTCTTCTTTTTATTAATGTATTTACACTGCAAATACATATTTAATGCTATTAACACACCTGATCCTGACATATTTTCCTGGAGCCTATATTTTTAGTTGGTATTCAAACATCAAAATAGTTCTTAATAAATAAGAACCTCCACATATACCTCCATCCAATTCACCTCCCATTGCCTACTATAGTAGCTAAACACCAAGTAAGCATTTCAGGCCTTAATCTATGAAAAGTAATAAACTATTTCTAGAAATCACCTTGTTTGCCTTGAGTTGGAACTTTCATTTTGCAAGAGAAAACACCTTGTGCAAGGGGCACTAGAAAATTGAGTAGAAAGACTTTGATTAGCCTCTTGTCATCTTTCTTCCCCAAATCAAACTCTTAAGCAAGACCAGATTGCATTTCCTTCACATATAAGAAGAACTGCATTTTGAAAATTTAGCTTTCACTCTGGTGAGGTGAAGGCCCAAGATAAATGGTTGTGCAGGTTAACCAACATCCAGAGGGAAACAGAAGTAGAAGTATGTGGATTTCTCACATACATGTTCAGAGAATACTCTTACCTAAGAAATCCCCATCAACACACTCTCTTCATAAACTCTCACATACGCAGAAGAGCTAATGATACAGATAGCTACCTTTCACATATATATAGAATGGCATTTTCTGATTATAACAAGGACATATTCTCTGCAATGGTTTGAAGGCAGAGTTCCAATCTGAATAGGCATCAATACCCAATAAGAGACAACATGACAGAAGACTCACAGTATTAGTGAAGACCATGATCTTTGGAGTCAGAGAGACATGGATCCAAAGCCTGGCTCTACCTCACACCTGTATGTTGACTTTGGGTAAGTTAGTAAGGCCTATAAAATCCTGCTCCCTTCATCCATAAATGATAACAATTATACTTAACTCCTATGGTGGTAGTTATCATTAAATGAGTATTAAACAGAGTATGGCACTTGCCACATAGTAAATACTCAGCAGATATCTGTTATAATGGTCAAAGGAACTTCAACTTCCCATTAGTTTATCAGGTAGAAATAGCTTATATTAAAAAATATTACACAAAACTACCAAAGGCTTAGGAAAAACAGTCATGAAATAAAGAATATACATCAAGAAAGTGGTGAAGCTCCTAAAACAGCGAGCTCAGAATAGAATAAAGACCCAAAGATAGTCCATAAAACATACTTAAGAGCTGTATTGTGAATCCAGGAATCAAAAATAACAACAAAATTAAAAGTACAAATAAAAAGACAAATCAAAAAGACTGGTAAGACTACAGTTTAGATACCAAGATTATAGTCTCCAAATTCCTCTGGAGATAGACTCAATACCATTCTTATTTATCTTCCTCTGGAGATAAATCTCAATACCATTCTTATTACTTGTTCCTGAGTGTCTATGTGTGATAGGGCCAAGGGAGACATAGAGGAGGATGTTAAATAATGAATTCAGGGAAACTGGAATCACGTTCTATAACTTCAAGTTCATTTGAGAATTTCACTCATCAGGAATATATGGATCCAAGAGGCTACACAATACACTAAAGCAGTTAATTCAAATAAATCTGATATTCAAATGTCTAGAATTCCTCAGCTCAATATGCTGACAGGGAAAATCAATTACTAGGGTTCAGGGCCTATACTATAAAGTCTAATGGTTATTTTAGAATGGCGGATAAAATCATAAAATTATTGATTTATAATATACTGGGCTACCACTAAAGATAAAAGAAAAAATAGACTCAGTTTTCTGTATACTCTGCCAACAAAATGAAACACTGACACACTTCATTTTCTTCAGAGATTAGATTTCACATCCTTTTAATTTCTGGTTCATTTCCTGGCTACTGAGATGTTCTGCACTCTCTCAACCATCTTAGCACTCCTCACATCGATTCTGAAAGCTTTGGGTCACTTAGCCAGTTAGCAAAAAATTATGGGACATATCCCATCACTGGCTCAGGGCAGTGGGGCAGGCACAACTTTAACTCGGCTGCGACAGAACTCTAATAAAATATTCAGGGAGACACACCACTCTGAATGAAAATGGGATCAGCCATGAGAATTCTAAACGGAAAAAGTGAATTTCCATTCCTCTCCTTTAGTATTTCTAAATAAGTCATTTTCAGGCTTCAAGAGGTTCAAATGCTAAATTCTAAGAAACAAGGCTCTAGAGTACCTGATAAATAAATCTTTGTTTCATTACAGCACAGCCTCTATTTTTGTGAAGTGAATACAGTCCTTAACAGAACAGTATCAGAAATCTATGCCAGACATATGTATGGCATACAGTATGGCATAGTAGATAGATTCTTGGGTTTGGGAGTCAGAAAACATGTGTTGAAACCAGACTGTGCCACATTCTATCAATGTGACCTTAGGCAGATTTTTTTTCTTTAAGCCTATTTTCAGAGTTGTTTTGGAGAGTTGGGGAAATAATATAAGTGAAAATATTAAAAGGGGAGCATTATTCATTCATGATTATTAATATACAGAAATTATTTTACGTTAATATTAGTGTATTTTCTTTAAGAGCATCACACATAAATATATATAATCACTGTTGTGTGCCTAGCCAAGTATTGGTTATAAAACAAGTATAAATACAATCCTTCCCCATAAAAAGAAGCTCCTAACATTTAGTTGAGCTCTAAGTTACTGCTCAAACTTTACTTGGCTATTTGCCCCCAAAGAAGACAAAATTATTAAATGTTTATCAGTGGAACTTAAAAAATGAATAACAACTGGCTTTATTTAAGTCATAAAATATAAAGCATTTCTAGGTCTTGGGATGTGTTGGAATAAATAAACTGAAATAAGCAAAGGCACAAAACCTGGGTGTCATTCATTCAAACAGCTAACTACCAGACTTTCCTATTTTTCACATTATCAGTCTATTTTCTCATTGTACTGGTTATCCTCAAAAGACCATGCACTGGTCAACATAAATCCACTGTCAACAAGAGTAGATTATGTGACTTAACCATGTAAATGTACTTAAACAAAGCTACACAGATATTCAAAATTAAAGGACAAAAGCAAAGTAGCACTAATTCTAATTCTAATTAGAGAGCAATCAGACACAGACTTAATTTCCTTAGTACCATTCTTAATGCCTGCTATGTATACTAATGTATTTTACATAATTATTTTAATGCTTATATGTCTGCATATATTAAATATACAAATATAAAAGCTCCTTGAAATTGATTTGGCTTTTTCCTGATAAATTGCCCCTCTTTAAAATACATTAAATCATTGTATTAATGCAACCAAGTCAAAAACGAACATCATACAGTCCAGCTCGCTTGGGTATATCAGGATCTGCAGCTGCCTTCCATTAATGCTATCAGACTGGACTTTCATTTGCAGAAAGAGACCCATTGATTGTGTCAAAGAACATCAGTTTTGTCCTTTAATGACCCATGAGCTCCTTTCAAAAGCAGTTCAGTATTGGTTACTACATTAAAACTTCAAACATGTTCAACCACAAGATGAGTTTCTCAAATATTATTCTCATCATCATTGCAGGGTCATATGGAAGGAAAAATATTGGCCTGGGAACCAGACATCTGGCTGCTAGTACAGACTCTGTTACACATTGTTTGTATGGCCTTGGGCATAGGGTTGCTGTAAAAAATACAAGACACCCAATCAATTTCAATGGAGCAAACTACATTTTAATATAAGTATGTCCTAAATGTCACATGGAGCATACTTAGGTTAAAACATGATTCACTGGACAAGACCCACCTATATGCTGCCTACAAGAGACTCATTTCAGACCCAAAAAGACCTGCAAATTGAAAGTGAAGGGATAGAAAACATTTATCATTCAAAAGGATGTCAAAAGAAAGTCAGGGTAGCAATGCTTATATTGGACAAAAATAGACTTTAAAGCAAGTGACAAAGAAGGAAACTATAATAATAAAGGAGACAATCCAACAAGCAGATGTAACAACTATAAATATCTAGGCACTTAACATGGGAGAAACCAAATACATAAAGCAGCTAATAACAATCATAAAGGAACTAATCAATAGTAATACAATAATAGTAGGGGGCTTTAACACCACACTTACATCAATGGACAAGTCATCCAAACTAAAATCAATGAGTTAACAGTAGCTTTGAAGGACACACTGAACAAGATGGATCCAACAGACATATTGAAAACATTCCAACCTAAAGCAGCAGAATACACATTCTTTTCAAGTGCACCTGGAACATTCTCCAGAATAGATTACCTATTATGCCACAAAACAAGACTCAACAAATTCCAAAAGACTGAAGTCATACCATGCATCTTTTCTGACCACAACATTGTGAAACTAGCAATCAACCACAAGAAAAAATCTGGAAAGACCACAAATACATGGTGGTTAAGAAACACACTACCAAACAATGTCTGGGTCAACCAAGAAATCAAAGAAGAAATCAAGAATTACATGGAAACAAATGGAAGTGAAAACACAACAGTCCAAAATCTTTGGGATGCAGCAAAAGCAATTAAGACAGAAATTTACAGCAATACAGGCCTACCTCAAGAAGAAAAATCTCAAACAAACAATCTAACCTTACACATAAAGGATCTAGAAAAAGAACAAACAAAGCCCCAAACCAGCAGAAGAAAGGAAATAACAAAGATTAGAAGGGGAGGGAGGTAGAAGGGATGGGGTAGCTGGGTGATGGACATTGGGGAGGGTATGTGCTATGGCACGTGCTGTGAATTGTGTAAGACTGATGAATCACGGACCTGTAGCCTTGAAACAAATAATATATTAAAGGTTAATAAATAAATATATAAATAAATTTTTAAAAAATATTAGAATAGGCGTAAACAAAACAGAAATAAATAAACAAAAAAATAGATCAATAAAACCAGGAGCTGGTTCTTTGAAAAGATCAATAAAATTGATAAACCTCTAGACAGACTAATCACAAGAGAGAAAGGACTTGAATAAATAAAATCACAAATGGAAAAGGAGAAACAAGTGACACCACAGAAATTTAAATTGTAAAAGAATATTATGAAAAATTATATGCCAACAGATTGGACAATCTAGAAAAAGTAAATAAATTCCTAGAAACATATAACACCCTAAAACTGAAGAAAAAATAGAAAATTTGAACAAACCAATTATCGGCAATAAAATTGAATCCGTAATCAAAAAACTCCCAGAAAAAGTCCAGAGCCAGATGGTTTCACAGGTGAATTCTACCATTTAAAGAAGAGTTAATACCTATTCTTCTCAAACAATTCCAAAAATTAGAAGAGGAAGGAAAACTTCCAAATTCATTCTATGAGGCCAGCATTACTCTGATTAAATCAAACAAAGAACAACAACAAGTAAGACACCCCCAAAAAAAAGAGAGAGAGAGAGAGCGCTGCAGGCCAATACTGCTGATGAACATAGACACAAAAATCCCCAACAAAATATTAGCAAACTGAATCCAATAATACATTAAAAAAAAATTATTCACCATGATCAAGTGAGTATCCTCAGTATGCAAGAGTGGTTTAATATTTGCAATATCAATATGATACATCACATCAGTAAAAAAAAGGGATAAAAATAGTATCATTTGAATAGATGAAGAAAAAGAATATGACAAAGCACACATCCATTTATGATCAAAATCCTCAAAAAAGTAGGTTTAGAGAGAACATACCTCAACGTAAAAAAGACCACATGTGAAAAACACAGAGCAAACATCATACTCAGTGGAGAAAAATAGGAGCTTTTCCCTTAAGATCAGGAACAAGACAAGGATGTCCACTCTCACCACTTGTATTCAACATAGTACCGGGAGTTCTAGCCATAGCAATCAGACAACGATAAGAAATAAAAGGGGATCCAAACTGGTAAGGAAGAAGTAAAACTTTCACTATTTGCAAACAATTTGTTACTATATATAGAAAACTCTAGAGACTCCACAAAAAAATATACTAGAACTCATAAATGAATTCAGTAAATTCACAGGATACAAAAATCAATGTACAGAAATCTGGTGCATTTCCATATAGTAATAATACAACAGAAAAAGAAATTAGCAATCCCAATTCCAACTGCACCAAAAATAATAAAATACCTAGTAATAAACTTAACCAAGGAGGTAAAAAACCTGTACTCTGAAAAGTATAAAGCACTGATGAAAGAAATTGAAGACATGAAGAAATGCAAAGATATCCCATGCCCACAGATTGGAAGAAAAAATATTGTTAAAATGTCCGTATTACTCAAGGCAATTTACAGATTTAATGCAATCCCTATCAAAATATCAAGAACATTTTTTCACAGACTTAGAACACTGTTATCCTAAAGTTTCTTTGGAACCACAGAAGACCCCGAACAGTCAAAGCAATCCTAAAAAAGGAAAACAAAACTGGAAGTATCACAATTCCAGACTTCAATTTATATTACAAAGCTGTAGTAATCAAAACACTGTAGTACAGGCACAAAAATAAACACATAGATCAACAGAACAGAATAGAAAACCCAGAAATGAACCTAAGTTATATGGTCAATTAATCTTCCACAAAGCAGGAAAGATTATCCAATGGGGAAAAGACAGTCTCTTCAACAAATGGTGTTGGAAAACTGGACCGCAACACACAAAAGAATGAAACTGGACCACTTCCTTATACCGCACACAAAATTAAACTCAATATGGATTAAAGATGTGAGACCTGAAACCATAAAAATCCTAGAAGAGAGCATAGGCAGAAATGTCTCTGCCATCGGCCACAGCAACATTTTTCTATATGGGTCTCCTGAGACAAGGGAAACAAAAGCAAAAACAAACTATTGGGACTACATCAAAACAAAATCTTCTCCACAGCAAAGGAAACAGCCAACAAAACTAAAAGGCAACAGACAGAATTGGAGGAGATATTTGCAAATGACACATCCAATAAAGGGTCAGTGTCCAAAATATATAAAGAATTGATACAACTCAACAACTAAAAAATAAATAATCTAATTTAAAAAGAGAAGACATGAACAGACATTTCTCCAAAGAAGACATACACACAGCTAACAGACACATGAAAAGATGCTGAACATCATTCATCATCAAGGAAATGCAAATCAAAACCAAAAGAGATACCACCTCATACAAAAGAGATATCACCTCATACCATCCAAATGGCTAAAATCAAAAACACTTGGTGGGAATGCAGACAAAGGGGAACCCTCTTACACTGTTGGTGGGAATGCAAACTGAGCAGCTGCTGTGGAAAACAGTATAGAGGTTCCTCAAAAAGTTAAACAGAGAACTACCCTACAGTCCATTAATTACACTATTGGATATTTACCCCAAAAGAACAAAAACCCTAATTCAAAGGGATACAGGCACCCTTATGCTTATTGCAGCATTATTTAAAATAGCCAAATTATAGAAGCAGCCCAAGTGTTTATGAAGAGAGAAATGGATAAAGATATGGATAAAGAAATGGATAAAGGTGATATATATGTGTGTGTATGTGTATATATATATATATATATATATATATATATATATATATATATATATATATAAAATGGAGTATTATTCAGCCATAAAAAAGAATGAAATCTTGCCATTTGCAACAACATAGATAGAGCTAGAGAATATAATGCTCAACAAAATAAGACAGTCAGAGAAAGACAAATACCATACGATTTCACTCATATGTAGAATTTAAGAAACAAAGGGGCAAAGGAAAAAGAGAGAGAGAAACCAGGAAATAGACTCTTAACTATAGAAAATTGATGGTTCCCAAAGGGGAGGAAGGGAGATGGGTGAAATAGGTGAAGGAGATTAAGAGTACACATATCAATAAAAAAAAGTGTACACATATCATGATGAGCACTGAATAATGTATATTATTGTTGAATTGATATACTGTACACCTGAAACTAATATAACACTGCGTGTTAACTATACTGAAATTAAAATAAAAAACTTTAAAATACTTAACCATACGATCCCTGAAAAACAAAATGATTCATTGATTATCTGAAATTCAAATTTAACCAATCCTATATTTTTATTTGCTAAGTCTGGCAACCATGTTTAGTCAAGCTAATGTTGGCTCCATCATTTCAGAAGTACAGGGATTGGACAAAATGACCTCCAAGTGAGACACCATAAAAAAACATTGGGTTCAAAGGTAAACAAGAGGCAAAACTCATCATATTTGTTTTCCCTAATTATTAAGCAGAGATTCATAAAATCATTCACATTTAAAACCAAGGAAGCTAATGGTAGAGACGGATATAGTATCTCTATAAATTTCCAAACAGGGAGAAAAAAAAAAACTCGGGTATTTTAAAGCTTTTGTATTTTCTATCTATTGCTGCAGAACTGCATAAGAAATAGCACAAAATATGGGGCGCCTGGGTGGCTTTGTTGGTTAAGTGTCTGCCTTCAGCTCAGGTCATGATCCCAGACCTGGGATCAGATAGAGCCCTGCATCAGGCTCCCTGCTAAGCAGGAAGTCTGCTTCTCCCTCTGCACCTCCCCCTCTTTCTTTCTTAAATAAAAATCTTTTTAAAAATAAAAAAGAAATTATCCCAAAATTTGGCAGCACAAAACAACATCTATTCTCTCACAGTTTCTGGGATCAGATATTCACGAACAGCTTAACCGGATCCTCCAGCTTAGGATTTGACAAGACTACAATAAAGGTTTTATCTGGTCTATAGCCATCTCAAGGGTCAAGCAGACAAAGACACACTTCCAAATTCATACATGTGGCTGTTGACAGGATTCAGTACTTTGCAGGTTATTGAACTGATGGCCTCAGTTCCTTGCTGGCTGTTGGTGGCCCTCGCTTCCTTGCTATGGGTCTCCCATTAAGGGATCATCACAAGCATTTATACTTGAGACCTTTAGAAAGAAGAAAGCCATATATCTTTATGGAATATACTTACAACATAACAGCTTGTTCTATCCGAACAAGCAAGCAAGAAGAGCCAGAGAGAGTGTGACCAAGACACAGTCTTTTAAAATCTAATCCCAGAAGTAGTATGTCACCATATTTACTATATTCTATTTGTTAAAAAACAGGTCAGCAGATGCAGACCACATCAAGGGGAGAGCATCATACAAAACTTGAGTACCAGAGGTTGGGAGTCATTAGAAACCATTTTAGATACCACCTACCACACATTAAAAATTTTTTCTGGAAAAGTTACTGAAGAGCTATTCTTAGTTAAGTTTAATTTATAACAGATAAACATAGGGGAAGGGAAAAAAAGAGAGGGAAGCAAACCATAAAAGACTCCTAACTACAGAGAACAAACTGAGGTAGGCAGGGGATGGGCTAGATAGGTGATGGGTATTAAAGAGGGCACTTGTTGTGATGGGTATTCTATGTAAGTGATGAATCACTAATTTCTATTCTTGAAACCAATATTACACTATATGTTAACTAACTGGAATTTAAATAAAAATTTGAAAACCACACCCCCAAATTGATCAATCGATCAATCTATCTGTCAATAAATAATTTGTTAAAGTAGAAGCTCTGTATTTGGGCCCTTAAAAGACTGGTGACCTCAATCTGAGACAGGTATCCATCAAAATCCTAGAGGAGAACATAGGCATTGACATTGGCATCTTTGACATTGGCCACAGAAACTTCTTTCAAGACACGTCTCCAAAAGCAAGGCAAACAAAAGTGAAAATGAACTTTTGGGTCTTCATCGAGATAAAAAGCTTCTGCACAGCAAAGGAAACAGTCAACAAAATGAAGAAGCAACCCACGGAATGGGAGAAGATATTTGCAAATGACACTATAGATAAAGGGCTGGTATCCAAAATTTATAAAGAACTTCTCAAACTCAACACCCAAAAAACAAATAATCAGTCAAAAAATGGGCAGAATACATGAACAGACACTTCTCCAAAGAAATATATGGATGGCTAATACACACATGAAAAAATGTGCAATATCATTAGCCATCAAGGAAATTCACATCAAAACCACATTGCAATACCACCTTAAACCAGTTAGAATGGCAAAAATTAAAAAGACAGTAAACAACAAATGTTGGAGATGATGTGGAGAAAAGGGAAGCCTCTTACACTGTGGGTGGGAATGCAAGTTGGTACACCCACTTTGGAAAACAGTGTGGAGGTTCCTCAAAAAGTTAAAAATAGAGCTACCCTATAACCCAGCAATTGCACTACTGGGTATTTACCCCAAAGATACAGATGTAGTGAAAAGAAGAGGCACATGCACCCCAGTGTTCATAGCAGCAATGTCCACAATAGCCAAACTGTGGAAGAAGCCAATATGCCCTTCAACAGATGAATGGATAAAGAAGATATGGTCCATATATACAATGGAATATTATTCAGCCATCAGAAAGGATGAATACCCAACTTTTGCATCAACATGGATGGAACTGGAGGGGATTATACTAAGCAAAATAAGTCAAGCAGAGAAAGACAATTATCTTTGTGGAACATAAGGAATAGCATGGAGGACATTAGGGGAAGGGAAAAATGAAGCGGGGGAATCAGAGGGGGAAATGAACCATGAGAGACTATGGACTCCAGGAAAAAACAGGGTTTTAGAGGGGAGGGGGATGGAGGGATGGGTGAGCCTGGTGATGGTTATTAAGGAGGGCACGTATTGCATGGAGCACTGGGAGTTACACACAGACAATGAATCATGGAACACAACATCAAAAACTAATGATGTACTGTATGGTGACTAAGATAACACAATCAAAGAAAAAGGAAAAAAAGACCGGTGAAAAAAATTTCTTGAAGATTTTATTTATTTATTTATTTATTTATTTATTTATTTATTTTAAAGAGAGAGAGAATGTGAGCAGGGGGGTGGGCAGAGGGAGAGGGAGAGAAAGAATCTCAGGCAGACTCCACGATGAGCACGGAGCCCGACAGGGTCTCAGTCTCACAACTCTGAGATCACAACCTGAGCCAAAATCCAGAGTCAGACACTTAACCAACTATGCCACCCAGGTGCCCCAAGATTGGTGAGCAATATTAAAGACATCAAGCTTTGGATCTAAACATCTCAAATATAAATGGCTTCTTTCTGGTGTGAAACATGCACATTGAGATTTAGTTTTTCCCTTTTTCAAAAGGTAGCCACAATTTCAGACATGCCAAAATAGAATTTCGTTCATTAATCCAAACGTATCATGTTTACTAGTCCTTGCTTCCACAGATGATATAACACACTTAATCTTGCCTTTTATTTGATCACTTCAGGCTTTAAAATGCTACTTTTAGTTAATAATCAATTTAAGACTTAAAACCAGTCAAGTTTAACTAGTGGCTCTCAAACTTAAGCAGGCAGAAAATATTTCTAGGGATATGTATTAGTTTCCTAGGGCTGCCACAATAAAATACCACAAACCAGCTGCTTCTAACAAATTTATTCTCTTCCAGTTCTGCAGGCTTGAAGTTCGAAATCAAGGTGTTGAAAGGGCCATGTTCTGTCTGTTCTAGAGGAAAATCCTTCTTTGCCTCTTCCCAGCTTCTGGTGGTTGCCAGTAATGCTTGGCATTCTTTGGCCTGTAGCTACATCACTCCCATCTCTTCTTCTGTATTCATAGGTGCTTGTCATTTTCCTCTCTGTGTCTCCTCTGTATCCAAAGTTCCCTCATCATACAAGGATACCTAAAATTGAATTAAGTCCTACCCTAAACCAATGGGACCTCACCTACCTTCATTGGATTTCACCTGCAAAGGTCTTATTTTCAAATAAGGTCACATTCACAGGTACCAGGAGTTAGGATTTCAACACATTTTGGGGGACCACAACACACAACAGGGTGCTTGATAAACATGCAGATTCCAACCCCACAGGAACCTCCCTTCTCTTGGGAATTCTGATTCTTTAGGTATTGGGAAAGGTATGAGGTTCTGCCAGTTTGACAAGCCCTGCAGGTATGTTCCATGGGCATGATACACAGGCCACATTTGGGCAAACTCTGCCCAAGCCAACCAGCCAGACCTTCCCACTAACTGTTGGCAAACAACAGTTAAAACCTCCAGGATTTGTCTTCTTGAGTTTCTTAATGAGAAAATTTAGGCGAGGGTCAGTGTGGCAAAATGAATAGACCCTGAGGTTAGCATCAAAGGACCGAAGTCTGAATACTGACTTCACACTAGCCATGTGACTATAATTCAGTCCCTCAACCTCCGATTCTTTAGCTGCATCACCGAGTTTTTCTTAGAACTAAATGAAGTAACATTTGCAAAAGTATCTTCCCAGTTCAAAATAATATTATACTATTAGAACTAAAAGTGATAATAAAAATTTATTCATGCCATTTAATCCAGCAATTCCTCTCCATTCACCATTTATTTAATAAAAATTTATGGAGTATATACCGTATGCCAGACATGGAGCTTGGCACTGGAGATGCAACAGTGAACAATAAATATAGCCTATACTCCATATTCTAGATGAACTATAACTTAAGGAAATGATCTAAAATATTAAAAGCAATCATAAACATAAAACTCTTCACGACAACATTAATAAAACAGAAACAATAAATATCTAACAGAAAAATTTTTTCTCTACTGAGTGAAACACCCTGCAGGCATGAAGACTATTTGTCATGTGGAAAAATGCATCTAATACGAAATAAAAATTAAAGTACAGAACTACATGTACAGTATGATTACAAATATATAAAATAAAAATATATTATAGGGGAGAACAATGGACTAACACGGACCAAAGTGAAACAGTGGTAACATTATGAATGACTTTTTTCCCAACACGCACTAGATAGAAGCATTAGTTTCTTCTTTATCTGAGTTTGGGTTTTAATTTTTTTTTTTTACAGAGGAATTGCTTTTGGAATCAGAAAAAAAGTCTATTTTCAAATGATACTCTCAGGTTACAGTGCATAGCAGTAAACCTACAAGTGTCAGTAAATACAGCGTCCTACAGGTTTGTAAGGTCTTCCTTGAGGCATGCAGCCCAAAGGAACCTCTTCCAAGACCAGATGCACCGGGCTGGTATCCAGCATGCCATCATGCTTCCCTCCTCCTGCGGGGGCCCAGGACTTTGCTGGTCTTTCTAACTAAAGCAGCACCTAAACTAACAGGCTCTCAGCTTATGTCTGTAGGACTGAATTGAAATGTTCTAAGTGACTCCAAGATTCCTTTTCCCAATCACAACTGACACTTTGGAGCATATCATGCAATAACTAGACTCTTAAATTATTTTTCCGAGGTATATTCCTTTTGGCTTCACTCACATGAACAGGCAGCTTTGTCTCTGCCCTGTGCTGTGTGCTTGATGAGGCAAACTTTTCACCAAGGACCCGCTCACTCCCACTCTTCCCCATCCCCTACTCCAAGTTTCTAAGATGTTAATTTACAAAATTGCTTTTATTAAATAACTAATCTCCATTTTTATTAAAGATAAAAACTAACTTCTGGTCAGAGCTTTAGACAAATATGAGATAGTAGGATTCCAACTCAGAACAGGTATGCTTAACCCTTTGGTTATCCTGGACAATGATTTTAGGAGGCAAAAGTATGAATTCCATTAGGATTTTTACAATATTCAAAATAACTGTTGTGTTCCTATTACTTTGTCCCCAGATGCCCAAGGATCCCAAGTAGGAAAAATTTTGCCTGAAGATAAATCTCACTCAAGACCCCATGATCCATGCAGAGAGGAGTTTGAGAGGCCCCAATAAATTGTTTTCTAGTGGTGGTCACTTCAACCCTTGGTAGATGATAAAAAGCAATTATCTCATTGCTAAGCCCTGCATGTGGTGTCTGAGGGGAAAATTCATTTTCCTTTATACTGGAAAGTATGTATCACGTGAAAAGGAGGGCTGGGTAGGGAAGTTACTTGTGTTAAGGTTGTTGTTTTGTCTTCTTGGTTAGAGTAGAATTAAAACAATAAACTGGGCAGGTGCCAGAGGCCCAGAGCAGGGCTCTGAGATGAGTTTATAATCAAGGACTGTAAAACATATTCCCCAACATGCTATTAACTCTTTCTTCTTAATATGTTAACACATTGAAGCTTTTTTTATTCAGTATTTTACAACCAAGGAATAATTATAAACATCATTATCTTAGCCGAGTTTCCTCAGAAGTAGACTCTGAAAAAGCATCCCAAGGAAAATAGTTTGTGATATATAGGAAATAGATAAGGAATAAAAGGGTGATATTTTAAAATAAAGGGAAAAAATGATATAGGAGAAGAAAGCCAGAAAACAAACCATTATTAAGACATCTACCACAGTGGGCAACTGAAGCTTACTTCCTCAAAGAAACTCTGGAAACATGACATTTTAATCATTTTTTATGTGTAATGCATTCAGTATGATGATATGTTCTAGTCATAGCAAATAATTGTTTCCCACTCTCAAACTGCCTTTTTGCAAATAAATCTCTAACTCTTTAATTTCCTTATAATTTTCCTTTTTCCCTAAAAGCAAGGATTTCACAAAAACGAATTAATTCGGAGTTCTGGTTTTGGGCTACGCTGAGAGGTGGTATAGTTGTTAAGAACCCTGGGTTCAATACTGTGCTCAGACACTTATCAGCTGTGTACCTTAAGCAAGTTATTTAACCTCTCAGTGCTTCAGTGCCTTCACCTAGAACATGAGGGTCATAGTTTTACCTATTTTGTAATCGCTATAGTGTAATGTTCATGAGTTAATATAAATAACCTAGAATAGTGCCTGGCTCATTACTGAGTCCCATATAAATGTCTGCTGAGGAAAAAAAAAATGAGGAAATAATAACGATCATTTATCTGGCCTATCCTTCATGCCACAGGCTGTTCTTCACCCTATAACTATGCAGATCAGTAAGATACATGGCAGCCCTCTATGAACTCAACAGTTTAGTAAAAAGAGACTAAAATAGGTGGACAAATTCTAGTTAATCAGATAACTGTATCACAATGTAGTAAGGACCATAAGAGCACAGAACAGGTAGCAACCAACTACTTGGGTAAAGGTAGGACAAGTTCACCCTTGGATCTGTGTCAGAGGGGAAGCAGACATTGGGGATCTAACAGGGGGGATGGAGGCTCTGGGAAGGGAGAACAGCCCGTGCAAAGAAGAGGACCTGTGACCTGGCTTACTGTACTAGAGGAATAGTGAGAAATTAGAGTGTGGCTGAAATTTAGGGTGTTGTGCACAAAGAAGTATCAAGTTAAGACTAGGGCATAATGGTCTTTGCTCACCAAGTAAAGAATATTGACTTTTCTTCTATAAAGAAAGAAGCCAGAGATGTTTTGTTGTTGTTGTTGTTGTTGCATAAAGTAATATCTCAGATTTCCTTCTCAGAAAAAAGAAATTCAGTCATGAATGTGAAGAACTGAGTGGAAGAAGGAAACAAAGAGTCTGCAATGGCTACAGTCCAAGTCAGAGGTAACCAAGACTCGGGCAGTGGGGATAGAGAGCAAATGGCATGTTGAAGGAAACTTGAGGAGTTGGTGACGAATTGGATTGGTCTGGGCAGAGAAGAGAGTGGGTTTAAGAAAGATACTATGATTTCCCAATCTTGAAACTCAGTGGGCCACAGCATTAACAGGCATAAGGGATACAGAAGACAGGTTAGTGGGTCAAGGGGGAGGGGCCCGTGACAAGGTTAGCTAATGGCAGGGTAGGTATGAGGAGTCTTTGGAAATTCAGACAAAAGTTTCTGTTTGGTTATCTTTGGGTTTGGAAGACGTCAGCATGTGAGTATGTAAATGGATGATCTCACCCAGAGTTTTACTCTATTTGGAAGAAAATTACAGTATACCATGGTGTCTCAATTGTACCAAATAAACCTATAAAGTAGTATATCTATTAAACTGAATAACATTTCCATTCCTAGATTTTCAATGAGTAAATCATAAATGGAAATAACTATATAACATTTTCTCTCTTTTTTTCTCTTTATTTTTCTCTTTATTTCTCTATATAATGTTTCTAACAATAAAGTTCAGTGGCCATTCCATTTCATGATGCTATTCCAATATACGCACTCTACAAGTGACAAGCCAAAGCTTAAGTCAACCACATATGAGCCATAATTATTATGCAGTTTTTCTGAGGTTAATCTACCAGTAATCATCTGATTTCTTAGACTGATTTCACAGACTAGTTGGCTGTTTCTCCCTTGTTACCATATATGTATTTATCCCAAGGTTGTGCCATTGACAAAGACTTTCCTAAATAAAGGAGGCCTGTGTTTAAGGCCTTTAGCTGTGCTCCTTTGCTAGATCTCTAAGATGACGAGGCTGGCTCTCCTAAGAAAAAACTGGACATACAACTCTAAGTGTTCTCACCTTCAGTGTAGTGGTCATTTAAGAGGCTAGACATTTTTTTTCCCCCAGTGATGGTGCCATCTCTCAAAACACTAGAATTTTTTAAAGATAATCAAAGCCTGCCACTCTTATTTGATGTCCTTTTCATGACAGCAAATTCTCATTCTTTAAACTTGGATTTGATTTTTATGATCAACTAAAGATCATTTGCAGCCACGTGGTTAAGTAAACAAGTTTGAAAGTGAAACATAATCATAAAATTATAATAGTTTTTTTCTATTTTCCCATTGCTATAGGCAAATCCAAAACACAAAATTTAAACCTGATTATATTCTTGGAATCAATCACCACTTTGAGGGAAATATACGACAAACTATATGTTCTAGTCTGTTCATTTAAAGGAAAAAAAATCTCATTACTTTGTTATAAAATCTTAGTATTTCACTACTCTTTTAGATTTTTTAAGACTTCGACAAGACCTCTCAAAGAAATTAACTTTAGACAAAGTTTAATAGATGCGGAAGCTTTTAAAAATATATTTACCTTGAGTCATTTGCACAATCATCATTAAGGATTTCAAGGCAACCCAATTTAAATTGGCTTATTACTAATTTAAATCTCCTTGCCCTTTATATATAATGTAATAATATCCTGGTATTTTTTAGTTTATCCCCTAAAACCACAACCTTAATTTAACCATACATCAACATTTCAGATAATGCAGCTAAAATGTTAATGAACAAGTCTAAAATATACCACTAGCTAACTTTTCATTAAAAATAAAATACCCTTTGGAAAAGGGTCACACAGATTGATCATAAATGAATGCTGTTCCCTTAAGGCAGAGAAATGACCTAAGTTTAATTGGTTCACATAAAAAAGGAGTCTTGTTAGCTAAATCTGACAGAAACCTTTGGCTGAATGTCATCTTACCCTGAGATTTTTCATCAACTACTTTTATAAATACGTAATTATAGACCAGTGATTTATATTATTATACACAAAGTAGGTAATTTGTTTTTTAGTACCTACTATGTACTAAGCACGATACTATGTAGTAAAGACAGAGTGGAAAACAAGAGAGACACAAGCATGATTCTTAACCTTACAGAGTTTACGGTCATGGAACACATCATGAACAAATGCTCATTCTACATAGATTTTTAATCCCCCTTTTGTCCATCAAAAGGGATACTGACAATGATCAAATGTCACTTATATTTCACTTTGATTTCAAGTATGATTACCAAAATCAAGTTATAATAGGAGAAAATCTTAAACGGTCTTAAATGAATAAAAGCATGAGTTAGCTTGATGACAGTATATGCTGGTGTGCCTTAGCAGCCCATTTCTTCTGAGTGGCATTGTTTTATTGCATTTCAGGATCATAAACAGATGTTTTCGATCTTATACTTCACTGTTACCCAGGAAAGGAGGGTAAGTCAGTGAAGGTAACTTGTCTATGGAAAATTTCTACATTCATTTGGAATGTAGAACAGACAAAAGTAAAGGGCAGGGAGAGATGACAGAGGCATGGTCCAAAGCATATGGACCACCACTTCATTTTTTATGGATGTTTAAGACAGCTATTTGGAAATAGCAAATGGTAATAGCTTTCTTATCCTCAAGTAGTCACTGTAAAGTAATGTGTTTAGCACTTTACATAGGGCATTACATTTAATTGTCACAGCCACCCCATGAGGGAGGTATTATTCTATTTCACAGATGACAAAACTAAGGCTCAAAGAAGTAGTATGCCCAAAGTCACCTAGTTTGTACTTTGAAATTAGATTTAAACTCAGGTCTGTCCAATTCTAAAGCCCAATTCTTAACTACACTGCTGTACTGCTTTGTGACAATAAGGAGGAGGAAGAAGAAAAGGAGGAGAAGGAGAATGTTTACTAGTAATCATTGCTGAAATTCATTGGTAAAGTCAGGTTTGACAATTCTGGTTAAACTGATTGCCAAACCAATTATATCTAAAAGATAGTATAGAAATAGCTTCCCATGTCTGACCTACATCTTAGAAAAACTAAGAAGAAATATAACTTTACACCTCCAGGTAGGTTGTAGGTTCCCATTAGCCTGTCATTTCAATGTCATCTCTTTCTCATATTGAGTTTGTCAAAAGCAATCTTAATATCAAATCCTCACTGGTGGCAGTTCTCAGATGTGCTCACCTTCTTCTGCACACTGAGATCCAAAGCTATTACTATCTCTTTGAAGTCGACTTCAAATTGACTGAGGATGAGAGGATAATTATTTTAGTCGAGAGCTTCTACTCCAAACTCTTCAATGTTCTCATCAGACTGCTGACGAGTAGAAGGACTTCTCTAGTCAGGGCATAAGGTCCCGGTGCAAGAGCTAGGGTCAGGAGGAGTAAAACCATGGGGCTGGCTCCTCAGCAAGACAGGAAAAGAACCTCCACAGGGAGAAAAAAAGCGATGAACTCACAGTCCCAGGAAGGAGCTGACCAATCGAACATAAAGTCAAACAAAAGTGAGGAACTATAATTCAATTTTAGCAAATCTTGGCATTTTGGGTGAGGCAGGACAAGCACCATCTCTAAAAGTTCAGACTGGGGCAATGTAACTGTCAGGTCCTGCCCACAGAATTAGCCCACATGGGCAGTTTGACACAGGGGAAGGGAGACAGAAGCAATGTAGCCGTGGGGAAAGCATAGTAAGAAAACCTCAAACTAAATGGTTAAGATAAAGCTTTCGGCTGTCTCAGATGGCAGAGATGAGATTAAAAGAAAATAAGACAAGCACGTGACCCAAACTTGCACAAGTTGCTCTCTCCAGCAATCATAGCAGCCTCATTTTATTCATTCTGGCCAATGGATAGACCCAGAATCAGGAAAATAGGTCATCAGATCTAATCATTAAACAAACCAGACTATATGGATAGAAGGCTTAAATGGGTCCCCAGATCTGATGTATGCCAATCCTACCCCTTTGACACAGCTCATAGCACAAGAGAAGCTTGCTCGAGTCCATAGCATGAGTCTCGTCTTGGAGAAGATGTCAAGGATTCCAAGCAGTCTCTTGCAGAAGCTTCTGGTATAATGAAGAAGATGGTGATATTTATGAGTAATTATTTAATATAGATCAAGCTATGTGCTGAAAACGAAACATACAATTTGATGTTTCTCAAACAGGTCCATTTTGAAATTATGAGAGCATTTTGAGTTGTAATAATGACTGGGGTCACTACTGGCATTTAGCAAGTATGGCTCAGGAATCTGAACAGTCTCACATAATGAAGAATCAATGAACCTGGAATTCTAGTAGTATCTCTTTGACAAAAATCTGATCTAGGCCCATCCTACTCCCTTGAGATAGCTCTGTGAGTTAGTTCATTTGATCCTGACAATGTTACAATTGTTATCCTCGTTTATTAGAGAAGAAAACAGGCTTAAAGATGTTAAGCAAATTATTCTTGATTGTTGCTCACACAACTCATCAGTGGCAGAAACAGGATAATAATCCAGAGATGTTAGCCCATTATTTTTCATGCTTAAGTACTGGAACCATGTCCACAAAATGACTCACTAGGGCTAAGTGTTAGGAATAGACACAAAGTTAAGAGAAGTGGCAAGACAAGAGTTGTCTGTTTCAATTTTTGTCAATAGACAAACACTATTTCACTATTTAAGTCAGGCTATCCCACTGCTATCTCAACTTGAGATAAATACAAAAGGTAGTAAATGTAAACTTTGGAAAGAACCTCTTACCCTGGGCCAAAACCATGTCCAAAACTATGCCTTTTCTTTCTATTTAATGTGATATAATGGAAAGCACACAAGATTCAATCAGAATTATAAGTTTCTAATCCTGAATTGACCACTAACAAATTTAGGCAAGTCACATTGCCTATTTCTCAGTTTCTTCCTAATATAAATGTGATGTCTAACTTAATGATCTAGATCCTTTCAAAATCTAGGGGCAAGGGGGTATTTTGCTTTGAATGGTATATGAGGCTGTATGTATATACAACATAAATGGCTTTGATCAATGTACATATATTTTAGAAGGGTGATTACCAAGGGACAATGTTAAACATTAGCTGACCTATAGACAGTACAAGACAGAATCTATCTTTGAAACTCCATCAGTTTCCAGAGTATTGCGGGTATTGTGAGTTCATAGGGCTCAGTTCTGCTTATAAGAACATCAATATTTCACATGTGTTTCCCTAAAAATTGTCAGAACCCTGTAGTACAAGATTAAGGAATGCTATTACTTGATGCATTTGAGTCATAAAATTTTAACAACTCACTGCTTACAGGAAAAACAAAAACATTTAGGCCCTTTTGCTAAGGTTTTGCAACACTACTGATGCTTGCAATGTGGAATCCATGAAGAAACAGAAACATCAAAGTCAACACCTCCAAAGTACAGAGAGTTAGGATTTGTCTGCTTCCCCAGATGGACAGAAGACACTCTCAATCTCTGTAGCTCTGTCCAGTACTCTCTTAGGAAGAGGTGGGGTGTTAAAATCGGTATCACAGGAATCCACAATTCTTCCTAAAACAGAAAGGCAAACTAAAGTCCTCAACAAATAGTTTCTCAAAATACATAAAAACATACATGAACATTTTTGAAATCCATGATTGGACTGAATCAAAGTGGGGATATGCATACCAACATGATTCTCAAACATCTCTCTTCCTTTCCACTCTGGCATTCCTTAAATGGATTTTGATCTAGCTGAACTTATATTTTAGTGAAGTATCTCCTGTCTCCTCTTTCTAACTACAGATTATCTGATTGGAACACACATGAGAGAATAAACTCTTAGATTTTGACAAGTTGTTCTCTGTATATATTTTCCCCCATGCTTTCTTACACGGATTAAAGCTAAGCCACAAACACCTAACAGTGAATAGCACATTTACAAACTCACATTCTGCTTACAACTTTATTGAACAGGTAGTGGATATTTGTTTTTAAGAAGAAAAGTTAAAAACCTCAAATGAGGGTATTAAAATGTGTTTTTAAAATTGAGAGCATAAATATAAGCCTAGTTCAATACCCTCTTTCATTCTCTAAATGCTGGTGCTTATTTATTCTCTAACAAAACATGAGCCTGCGAACAGAAAATAGAATCTGCGTGTATCCATGGTATTTGATAGGTGCTAATTATGATAGTCTTTCCCACTTGAATATGGAATTAAGAAATAAGAGAGATCAACAGCAAAAAATGTCATTACTAAAGTAGCTGACTAGGTGAAGGTGGCTTAGATCAGTGGAAGAGGGTGTTTTCTAATATCGAATCCAGAATTAGACTAATCTACCCAGTCACGGGCATAGCTGGGCAGATAGGGCTCTCCCTCCACACTCAGCCAATGAAGAGTAGAAACTTTATGGTGAGGAATAGAACACATACTCCCGGTAAGCAGCTGTCTCCCAAGGGGGATCAAGAAAAGAGTAGATCCAAGCATGCCCCAAGTATGCCCCAAGCATTTACTTTAGCCAAACTTACCAATCAGATAGCACTCAGTTACCCAGGGAATGGGTCAGCAAAGAGGCAGAGGGAGGCTAGAAATGCTACACCCTGCCCCTCCTGATGGAAAGACACATTAGGAATGGGGAAGACGTGTCACTCCTTAATAATACTGTAAGCCTGGCAGGCACTTGGTTTGGGGGTGGGATAGGTAGCAAATTCATATCCCCATTGCCCAATATAATCCTTAAAACAGACATTAGAAAAATGTTCCATGTAAATTACTGCTTAGGATCATAAGGATTAGATGCCTCACAACGTAACAGTCAACTCCCAGAGACAGATGACACAGGGGCATTTATGTTTGATCAGAACTTTACAACTATTTTAGCAACAGACCCTTATAGTCAGGAGGGAAAGAAAGAAAGACAGGTCAAATTTCAAAGAAAAGTCAGTATCAGTGTGATCTATTATGATAAAGAAGTTCTTAGGAAAGCCTACTAAAATTACTTTCTTTTTCCTCTGCTACCCATATGAATTGTGAGAAAGTACCTAAACTACACCCAAATGAAGCCGAGAATTATTCATGTTGGCAATCTGGGTAAGAAACTATTCCCATGTCTAGAGATGTTGCTTTAAAATCACATTTTCCCATCCTGTTAGCTCTCCAAATTGCTCCTCTCACACTGGGTAAATTTCTCTATTTTTAAATCATTTAGACTTAAATTAGTCACACACCCCTTCTCACCTGTAAATAACTGAACTATAAGACTTTATCCAGAACAAGATCATATGGAAACTCCAGCCAAGAGGGTTCTCAGCATTATGAAAGGTGCGATTTTTTAAAAAAATAGAAATAAATTTTGTTTTTGATTGTCATTCCAGTATTTCAGATTTGGTTTTGGTTGTCAAAGCTATTGAAAGGGATTACTACGTTCTTATTGTTTAATATCCTTTAATGAATTCAATAAGAAATAGGATCATGATCTTATAAAGGACTTTTTTTAAAATCCTCAACAATATGCAAACTTGTAACAATGATAAATGCAATTTTAGAAACTGCTATTGGAATTGTGCCAACTAAATAATTGGTGCCATTTACAAAGAAATGCTTATTTATGTACTTCTTTTTGCTGTCAGTGACTACAGAGGGAGAAAGACTAGATGAGGTGAAGGTTGACAAGGACCGGTGTGTTACGGTAGTTCTTTTATAAACTTCTGTGGGGTCATTTCAATCTCAAAGTCACTTGTGTTCATAAGTGATTTAATAAGCTTTGTCTTCTCTGTACTCCATGAAAGAATACTGTTGAGCAAGTAGAATAAATGTGATTTCTTCTAAGACTCTGACTGAGCCTAGACAAGATTCAGTGTGTGTGACAGACTCACCTCCTCTCCCTAAGTAGAGCTCAACTGTAGAAAGAAAGCCATAATATTTTCGAAGACATCAACGCATCTTGCCCCACCTCCTTGACTATAATCCCATAAGTAATCCTAGAACATCAAGACTGTAATGGCAGTGACCACCTGGCGCCCTCATCTGAAAGCTGTGCAAATTGGGGATCCCAGACATAAGTTCTCCTGTCTGGAGTCCCATCTGGTGAAAGGCAGAGCCAGAGCTAGAAGCAAGAGGTCTCACCCAAGTCAGGTGGCCCTTCCTTTATCAAACCTGCGGCAAGGGTAGAGGCTTAAACACCATCAGAAGAATAAGGAAAAAAACAATTAAGTTTTACTTCTGAAACCCTGCTACAAGAAGAGCTTTTCCAAAGAGGCCATTACCAAGGATTTAAAACTTACATCTGGATGGTGTTTATTAGGTACCTGAAAATGTCCATAATATGACTCAGTTTTTCCAGCCTCAGTAAGACAGATCTATAATTAAGTCTTTTAGAACAAAACCGTGTCTTCGCTACAAAGCTATCAATGATCAAATGTGGGAAATGGGGGTGGGGCGGGGTGGAGGGCAAGGGATAGAAATAGGAGGTAGAAGGCTGCATTCCAACTACTTGTTATTCATGTTCTGGTACATTTTGAAGAAATTCCACATCAGTTTATTGATAGGATTTATGGGATGACTTAGTTTCATCAGAAAGTAACATTTTCTTCCTGAATGTGTATTAACCCAAATAAGGTAGTTCTGTCTTCATTTACAACCATCTGCTGAAAATCAATTTTTATGAGTTGTCTTCTCAAGACAGAGAGAAAACAGATGTACATTTAACCCCAAACCACAGAACTGCTCAGCCCATTCTAAAGCTTGATAAGATGTCTAGGATGTCATATATACGAATTAAAAATAAATCTGTTTACCTTGTGCTTTTATAGTTTAATAGTTCATACAGAACCCAAGTCTATAAATAAGACTGTTTAACTTTCAAACCCGATACAGCCCAAGTCACCCTACTTTCTATAAACTCACATCATCACTGAGCCTTTATTTTTAACACTTTAAAGGAATTAAAATTGATTCAGGCTTACTGAAAATGTCCAATTATTGTCCTGAGAGGACAGTGAACAGAAGGGTCCAGAGAAGAGGAACAGAACTGGCATAAGTGGAGATTCACAGCCCTTCCTACAGGACGGCTTAGACAGCTCATGACGCAGGTGTGGTACACCTTCTGCTCTGAAGTCTATACCAGCTCAGTTGCAGCAGGAGACATTAGGTTGTTTCCTATTCACATGAAACACTGGAAGGCCTTTTTGCAATAGTGGATAGAAAAGTCTGGATCCCTAAATGTTAACAGAATCAAGAGAGCTATCTTCCTGAACTGTTTTCCAAAACAGGGTGGACATTCTTTAGAACAGGACCAGATTTTGTAGTGACTTGCTTCTGCTGTGCCCAGCAAATGCTTGGAACCCATGAAAGGCTTGTCAATGGTGATGAGGATTATGACTAAATGTCATCATCAAAGTTCCTCCCAAAACTAAGCAGAGAGGCAGAGGACCTTCTTTCAAGTCTTGGGTTTGACTGTTCTATTATCCATGTGGACAACTCCTTCCTAAGTTTGTTTTCTCATCTTGAGAATCAATTCTCCCTACCTGTGATGTATATGAATTATCAAAATCCCATGAGATGTAAAGGAGTAAGATAGAAAAGAGATCTAGTAAACAGTCCTGCAGCAAGTCCACCTAGAAATCGTTATTACCTCTCAGACATGAACACCCCAAGCTATAATCATGTTGTTATCTTTTCCTTATCAGAGCCTAACGTATGCTTACTTCAATTGAGGCTCCAGATGTATCTTTACTATCTCTGTATATGCCTTTATAATTGATCCTAAATTACAATTCTCATATATACCAGTTTATTCAGTGAAATGTCTTGATATGGGCACATGGCTACAAATCATATGCCCAGCCTAGAGTATCCAGAGATGCAAAAGAGGGAAAGCACTACAGAGAGCACTGACTTTTGAGTTCAAAGATATTGGATTCTAGGACTGCTTTTTACCTTTGGGAGTTACTTAATCTCTGAGGCTCAGGCTCCTCATCCATTAAGAATATCTTCAGGTGACAGGATCATCCCTGTCCACTCAGAGATGGGCTAAGGTCATTAACATGAGGTAGTATGTGTGAACATATATTTGTAATGCTCTAATAAAAAGGGATTCATAGAAAAATGGAACCAATACCTTCTCTCTCTTACGTGTCTAAAAGCTTTATTTTGCTTTGATAAATGGGCATGGTTTAAGTGATTGTAATCTTTGAGAAAACCAATGAAATTTAGAAAACTAATTGTCATAAAAAGTACATACTGGCCACCACATTGACAGTATTACCTCCCTCCCCAACTGCAGTCCACAAAGCATTTAATTCAGGGTTTGTTACAAAGTAACCATCACATTAAAAGATATTTATTCCTTATGGATTTATTGCATTCCATTTACTACAAAAGCACCAAAAGTTACATTGCCATGAGCCACCTGTAAGACAATGTCCTTCTTTTTTAGTAATGGTATGTGTTGTATAGGGTGTTTAACCTATAAACAGTTACCCCTTACTTATCTGTATTTGGATTGTTCACTTTGTGGATTTTCCCTGGCAAACTTTAAATCCCAAAATGGCTTTTCTTTGTCATTCTCCTACAATGTGGGGAACTATTTTTCTCCACCCACACACATTCTCGGATGTGTATTTTGGAAATGAAAACCTATTTATTATCCTAAGCAAAATTATGATGGTAAATCTGCTGCCAAAACATGGTGAGGACATCTTCCAAAGGCAAATATAAATGATCTGAGGTCATCCGTTTTTTACTCCTCTGTTCCTCTTCGGGGAGATAATCTACTTTACTCTTGGTTCAAATGTCTTTTCCCTTTAGTTTGCCTTTTTTCCTCCTCCTTGAAATTGGCACTGCTTGGTCAAATTTGTGCAGTGATGACCTCGATTTTGAAGTGAATTAATAAGCGTCACAAAACAAAAAAAAACAGGTCTTAAAAATAGATTCTCAGGTCCTTCTACCAGATAGGCTAATCACCAAGAACATACATTTAAGGATCACTGCAGTTGGTCCTTTGACACATTTGGAAAACCACTGGTCTCATGCAGATGAGGACAGACCCACGCTGGAGTCCTACCTCCCATCACTCACTCGGTTATTGTCTCAGCCCTCTGACTCAGAGCTTTTAGTGTCTGCATCTTGACAGTAAGAACCTTTCGTCTTACAACATCTCAAGCAATCCAACTGCACTTTATTTTGGATCTTATTTTAGTCTTGGATATAAATATTGTCAGGCCACCAAGTTGTCCAAATTAAGATAAACAGACACACAAAGAGGATTTCTAAATGTGACCTACTTAAAGTTAGCAGGGTCTTTATTTTTGAAAACCTATTTACCTACTTCAGCTTCTCTTTTTTAAAAGTGTGTTGCTTATAAAACTCAGCTGGGGCAATTTACTTCTCTAAGTATTCAATCAGATTTTCATGCCAATTAGGATAATTATCAGCACAATTTAAACAGATTTCTTAATTATAGCTACAAATATCTCTCAGAGAAAACAAGTCCCAGAGCTTTTAACAAAAAGAATTTCCTGTAAATAGTAGGTGAGCACTAATTTCTATGCTTTACATCAGCGGAAAAAAGTATTTCTTCTAGCATGCATTTGCACGTCATCAAGAAATCCTTTATCCTCACTCGTTATACTATATGCTCAGACCTACATTTCTTGGTGTCTAATATTTGGGTACATATCACTTCACACTGACACTAGCTAGAAAACAACATCTGACCACCTCATTAATTAAAAAGCAAGTGTGAAGGTGTCTCAGATTTCCTTTCATGCTTAGCCTGGAGTGTCTCATTTTTATTCCTTGTTAAGGCAACACCTGCCTAAGGAGCAAGGAAGTCTTACGTTCACTGTGCTGGGACTTCTCTCTGCTTCTATAGAAAGAGTCATGGTATGAAGCACACCACTCACTCATGTCTAATACAGATTCACAATGGGAGAGGGTGGGCTCCACCAAATGCTTCAAGGAGCAGTTTAGACACGTTAAGTTCAGTGGAAGGCCAGAATCCCCTTGAGCACAGGCCAAGTGATCCATTTTATAGAGATATGCCAACTACACCGGGAGAAAAGGATGCATAATTCATCACCATCTTTTTTTTTTTTAAAGCCAAAATACATGTTGCCATGAACTTCCCCTTTCATTTAGAAATCTAAGTATATGTCAAGGGATATGTAACCACAGAGCTCAACTCTACCAAATGCAGTCTTTGGGGAAGTTATCTGAATAATAGTATTCAGTTTAATTAGCACTTCTGAATGTCCATGGGGTGCCTAGAAAGCACTGAACAGGTGTTCATAACACAGAGAAGACACCGCTCTATGAACAAATGTCAGGTCAACAGAGACTGGTCAGTTCTATGTATTTCTAGGTTAATAATTGAAATCAATGTATCAAGAAAACATTTTTTAAAAATTTTTAAGCAAGATGGTAAAAGCTAGAAGGAATCTTAGGAATCAACACATACCATTCCTACTTTGTAGAAGAACTACAGACCAAGGTGGCAAAACCATCACAAAATAAATCTACGTAAAGGTAATAAAAGAACCCAAGTATTTTAACTTCTACATTTATTTCATCTCTTCTTAACTGCTCCTAAGGAAATTAAAGCTTCTGTGAGATTATATAATCTTCCTTTTCTTTCAAAGTCTTACATACTTCTATATATAGTTAAATATTGTAGATAATGCAAACACAACAGACTTTAAAGTCAAACATGGCTGGGCTGGATTGCAGGTGTTTTAGGGAGTGGCTATTAGACCATCACTAGCTGAAATTAAATAGACATTGTAGAAATTGGATAAAGCTGGAGTCTCAGACTCCAATATGTCAAGAGTCTAGGCATGTACTACAAACAAATGAGGCAAGACCAGAGGAAACTATAGTGAACCAGAGCACATGTATGTTTCCAGTATTTGTTGTCATGTGGGTATATGAACACAGGGCTGGCAGATTGTCCTATTTTTCAGGAGAGTCACAAGTCTGAAAAATTTGATGAAATCTCACTTTTAAATAGTAACAATTAATTCAAAATGTTAAAAACATTGTGAGAGCCAAATAAAATACATATGCAGTTTAGACTGTTGTGAGCTGCTAGTTTGTAATGTCTAAGTGGAGCATGTCTGGGCAAAGACAACATAAGGAATGAGGCCAGATCAGAAACAATTATATTTTTAAAAGGTAAAACTCTTACTTCTATTTAACATAGAGAGTCATATAATTCAAATTCACAATTCAAAATGTAAAGTCCTAAATTAATACAAAATTGGTACTGCTTTAACTCAAATTAATGCACTAACAGTAAAGTTGTAGAAGGCATTGTGCTAAGGGTTGTAGAGGATAGAAGAGGAGTAGAATATTATCCTTGCTCTTCAGAAGTTTATTCTTTAGCACAGAGGATAGGAAATTAACAGAAATCGGGAGAATAGAGAAATAGAGAGAAAAATGGGCAATCATTAGAAGGCACGTACAAGGTTTCAAGGAAGGGAGAACTTATATTTGGGTTGAAAACCCAAAAAGATCTCTCAAAGAGTGAGTCAACTGGGAGGCAGTGGAGACCAGGTTGTTCATTCCACCAGCAGATGACAAATACCTATTGAGCACCTCTCAGACTCCCTCTGGGTGTACGGGTTACAGCAATGAATAAGGCACCAAAGATCCTCAACAAACTCACATTTTAGTGTGGAGTGACAAGTAATATATAAGAACACAAACCAAGAAAAGATTATTCTAAATACCACTGAAAAGCGTTGAGAAGAAAATCATCAAGGGTCCAAGGTAGACCTCCTCATCTATTTACAGAGCTGGCATCATTCACTCTGCGCATCCAAATGGGAACTCAGGGGCCCTGAAAAACCAAACCTACACCTGATAACAGTTTGCACTTCTCACCTCAAAATTCCCTGTCATCACTAAAGAAAATTTACCTCCTCAAAATATCTGTTACGTTCTCTCCATCACACATACAGACATCCACACATACACAGGCACCACTGGTGCCTATGTAGGGTGAATATGGTGCCTATGTAGGATGCCTATGTAGGGTGAATAAGGAAAGTGTCTTTGGAGATGTCGCATTTAAGTTTGGAAGTCAGGCATAAGTAGTTCTGAAGACTGCTCTATGCAGGAGGATTAGCAAGAACTAGGCCCAAGAAGAGAATGAGCTTTACATACCTCAAGGACTGAAAGAAGGCCAGTTTAGCGAGAGCAGTGAACAAAATGTAGTATAGAAAGGTTGGGGTCAGTGAGGTAGGCAGTGGCAAAGATCATGGTCTTTTAAGTCATGGCGAGGAGTTGGATTTTTTCAGGGTACGGAGCAAAGTCATTGGAGGATTTTAAACAGGAAAGTAACATGATGTGATTTAGGCCTTAGAAAGGTCAGTCTAATTGGTCTTTGAAAGATGACGGAGAGGAATGAAGAGCAAGAATGGAGGCCGGGTGCCAGCTGGGAGGGCTCCTCAGCACTTTCTGCCCTCTACTGTGCTTCAGTAAAGACGCCATTCCTCTGGCCAACAGGCTATGCCTCTTACCTGTTGGTATAAGAGGTGGTAGCCACAACGTATCTCCTCGCATGACTAAGTCTGATCTAGGATCCCTCTGACAGACACTGCCATGACAGTATTGGCAAAAATACATTTTCATATTGATTAGCATCTGATGGCATGTCTGTGAAGGGTTTGTGGTATACCACATGACATGGCATGCCAACTGATAAACACCAAGTTAAGGAACTGATTTAAATTAACTTGATGACTGGGGCGCCTGGGTGGCTCAGTTGGTTAAGCATCCACCTTCGGCTCAGGTCATGATCTCAGGGTCCTGGGATTGAGCCCCACATTGGGTTCCCTGCTCAGTGGGGAGTCTGCTTCTCTCTCTCCCACTCCCCTTCTCCACCCCTCATCCCACTAGTGCACTCTTTCTCACTCTCTCTCAAATAAATTAATAAAATCTTTTTTTTTAAAAAGTTAACTTGAAGACTTAACAAGAAGATATATAGCCATTTGTGGGAATGGTTCAAAGAACGAACAAGACTGAGAAAGTATTATATGCCGCCCCAACCCTTGCTATGAACTTTCAGTATTAATATTTAAAAATACTAATTTAAATAATATGCCTAAAATACATAGCAATTCACAGCTTCCTACAACCAGATTTTCACTATGTTCTTTTTCTAATGTTGATAACATTTTTCCCCAAGTAAATGTCAACATTTAATTTTTATACTGAAAATTGGAGAACCCCAATATAGCAAATGTCCTCTCCCCAGTGGGTAAAAGTTATTCAATAATTTAACTTCAGATATAACCACTGAAATAAAGATACTTTTGGGATTTAAAAAAAAAGACAATAAAAATTAAAGTCAACCTGAAATCAGGAAAGAATTTTTTCTGAAGTTAGATATGTCCTGTATCCAATCGTATATCTGAAGACAGAGAGAGAACTGATCCAAGATGAAATGGTTATCTAAATAGACTAATAGTTATTAAGGACATTGACAAAATATGCATAAGTCTTCTTTTAAACTGAACAGAACACCTCTCCAGTTTGATTTTACTAAACTTCTAAGGAATACATAATCTCTATCTTATATAAACTCCTCCTGAAGAAAACTTATCCGGCTTACATTATAAATCAAGCCTAATCTTGATAAGATAACTAGGAGAAAGAAAGTATATGAAATGAAAATAACTGTAGAACATCTTAAGTAAAATATTATAAAACTGGAAAAAAAAGTAATTTTTAAAATAACAATGCATCATTTCCACAGGGAATTTATCGTGAAAATGACAGAATAATTTCACATTAGGATATTTATCAACATACTTTACCACAGTAATGGATGAAAGGAGAAAAAAGCATATGGATTATTTCAGCAGATGCAAAAAGAAAAAAGCATTTGAAAAATTTAACCCCTGTTATAGGATTTCTTAAAACACTAGGAACCAGGAATAGAAAGGCATTTCCTAAATTTAATAAAGATCATCTGCTAAAGCCATATAATAAACATCTTACATATGGTGGTACTTTAGATATATTCCCATTAAATTCAGGAAAAGGCCGGCCCTGCAGTGAAATATGGTGCTAAAAATAAGCCTAGCCAAAACCAGAAAGCAAGACAAAGGGAAAGGGATATAAGGATTGGAAAGAATAGGTCCTGTTTCAAGTAACAAAAAACACAAAGAATCAAGATCGTAGTTTGGTTTTGGGGGATATTTTTCCCCCTCCTATAAACTTCGATGGGTTGGATGGAGAACAGATTTGACGAACAACAAAGATTCAGAATCTACTTTTTCTTAAGGATTGGTCATCTTCGACATACAATTTTCACTTCCTGGCCCAAGATGAATGCTGCAGCACCTACCATCATTTCTGCATTTCATACAAGGCAGGGGGTGGTAAGAGATTATGTGCTTTCCCTCCAACGACACTGCCCTGAAGTTGTATACACTCCTTTGGTTACGTCATCATAAAAACACTTAATCTTAAGGCCACACCTAACTATAAGAACACCAGGGGAACGTAGGCTTTACCCTGTATAACCTATGCCCAGTTAAAATGCAGGGCTGTCTTCAAGAGGAAAAGGGATACTGGAGGAAAAACACTGTTCTCTGTCACAGAAAGACTTTAAATATTGTCATTATTGGGGTTCATTCTCCAAAGAAAGCCAAAAAGAAAGAACATTATGAAAATGAGCGAGTTTAATAATGTTTCTCGATAGAAGAACAACATTCAAAATTAATCTTTTTTTTTTTTTTCTATTCCAGCAAAAGCTGCTTAGGAAAATGCAAAAGAAAAAAGATCCAATTCACAGTAGCAGTTTTAGTATATGAAAAATCCTAACCAAAAAATGTAGGGGACCATTTTGGACAAAAGGAATTAAGTCATAAAGATCTGAGTAACTGAGAGGAGTAAGTGTACTAAAGCCTTCTCTCAAAACGGATATAAAATTTAATGCAACTCCAAATAAAATTATGATGACATTTTCACAGAACTTAAACTAGTTCTAAATTTCATATGTGCTTAAGTAAAACAAAATAGCTGAAACAAATTTTAAGAAAAAGAAGTTTCTTGCCTACCAAATGTAAAGCTATGCTAATTAAAATGGTACAATCTTGATACCATAATTGTCAAATAAATCAATGGAGTAAAAGAGAGAGCCCAGAAACTGACCCATAAATACAGAACATGGTACGTAATGTATATATGAATCAGTGAGAAAAATACAGTTTATAATAAATTATGTTAACAAAAGTGACTCTCTTAAATAAATTATGTTTAAAAAATTATGTTTACAAAAGTGACCCTCCTTAAGAAAATTTGATTTACAACTTTACAACATAAAAAAAATCAGTTCCTGATACATTAAATATCTAAATGTAAAAAAGAAGCCTCTAAAATTTTGAAAAATATATTTATGATATAATTTTAAACAAGACACATTAAAGACTAAGTTTTAAATAAACATTTTTTAGTTATAAAGTTAAAATAGAGAATGGAAGATTTTTGCCATATATTATGCAAAGCAATAATATCCTAAATATATGAAGAACTTCAACTAATCAATGAAAAAAAAAAACAAATCACAATGACAATACGTGCAGAATAGAATAAACATTCCCAAAACAGTAACTCAAAACACAGCTATGAAAATATGCTAATTCTCGTGTTATCAGGGAAATACAAATCAAAATAGCGGTGATATTTTTCTATCATATTTGCAAAATTTTTTAATCTAATAAACCATTGGTAAGAATTTAGGGGAAATGATACTCTCACACTTTGCAAAATAGAATGAAATTATAGGCACGTTGAGATATAATCCTGCAGTATCTAGGAAAAATGCAAATATACTCCTATCCTGTACCCAGTGACAACAGTCCTAAAGGTGTGATGTCCAGAAACTCACAGAAGTATACAGAAAAAAATCTTTGAACTATATTAATAATTGGAAAAAAACCCTACAAACTCCATGTACAAAAGTGATGCATAAATACACAAGATAGAATGTTACACAGCCAGTAAGAGAAATAAACCAAATCTAGTATGTGTTCATACGGATTAATAAAAACCTAAAATGCAGAAAGTACAATGCTATCAATGGATATACATGGATTTATAAGCATTTATGTGTGCAATAACATGTATTATGTAAATGTATAGACTTTATGGACACATATTTATGGAAAAATATAAAATGGAAGGGTACTAAGTTCCTGATAATGGTTACATCTGAAATTGGAAAGAGAGAAGGAGATTGAGGGTGGAGTTAAGGTAAACTTTATCTCCAACTGGATGGAGATAGATGTATGCACATATATTGCAGAAAATGGGACAAGATATTTGTAGTTGTAATTCTAAGTGAAAATACATTGTTGTCAGTCTTATTCAGTTTTCTTTTTTTTTTTTAGACCTCAAAAGAAAATGACAAATGACCAGGTAGGTCAGTTTCAAAGGATTATGAAAAAATAATCAGTTGTTAAATTTCACAAATCCTCTTTGTTATTGAGCCCAAATGCTTTGAAACTAAAAAAAGAAAAGAAAAGAAAAGAAAAGAAAAGCAATAACAAAAATCAAACAAACAAAAAACCAGAATGCAGTACATTACATTTGAGATGATGGAGGGTGAAGGGAATAAGCTCACAAACATGCCAAAAAGGAAAAAAAAAAAAGAAGACAAAAAAAAATCCCTTCTCCAGCCATAAAATCACGACATAATAAATAACCAGTGAACACTGTAACATTCCTTGGACATAGTCAACCTTGAAGATTCCTTTCTACTTTTGCCGAGCCCATAAAAAGAGCAAACTCAGATTCAATGTTTACAAACACAGTGTGTTTTCCAAAGGCAAGTCCACTGATGTTCTTTTCAGTCGAGACAATAACGTAGAAGAAACGAGGTACCCCAGACAATGTGTGAGCATTTGATTAAATAAGGCTACCCTCTGCCCACTAAAATAATTCAATGAGATTCACACAAACAACAAACAAAGCAGTCGTGTCTCTTGAGTGATTTTTCCAACGTAATTTGCGTAGCATTGTGAATAGAAAGAATATTTTCATGAAGTATGTTCCTTGGAACACTGGTCTTAAAAGATGCACCATGGGGGGAAAATTTGTTGCAGTCAAGTTAGTTAGGGAAATACCAATTCCAAATCTGCTTCTTGGATACTTACAATAAATACTTTACCATTTTAAGGTTCTGAGAAGTTTTACTACTGAGAAAACTGTATTTTATCCAACCCATAAATCCTCACATTTATTTACACAGTTATTTCTTTTTAGAGGCAACAAGTTACTAGCACTGCCATGTGTCACAAGTATACTGCGGACCTCAGTGTGGATAATGCTGACTTATCCAGATACATAGAATTTAGAATATATTCAATAAGTAATACAGGCTAAACCATCCCTTGCCACCCATAGTGCCCAGGACACGGCAGTCTATCAGGGTGGGGCAGGATGGGTAGATGGCAGGGTCAGAATGACACAAATCAAATTTCTCTGCTTCTCACGGTGATTCTCTGTGAGAGTGCAAGGTTATCTCAAATTCTTCCCAGTGTGATTTTCAGGGCATGTTTCCTCTGAGCCCTATAAACCAGTCCCATTAACTGATGCCCTGGTAACTGAGTTTTCCTTCTTCCTCTTCTTCAGCTCCTGCTCACTGTAGTGTTGCTTCCTGCAACTGCTGAAACCCAAACCAAGAGTCAGACTGCCTTGAAATGCTGCTGCTGCAGCCTCCACTAAACTAGGGAACGCCCTCTGCTGGGGACACCGAGGACTGCCATATTAAGAGTGCTGAGGGCACCTGGGGCCCTAAGGGTACAGCCACCAGTCACTGCCAAACTGGTACCTCTGCCCTTCACTGGCACCTGACACTGTACTGGACACTCCCAAAACCACAGTCAAGTCTTCTCTCCTCCCCGCCATCTGTGTGAGTGCCTTAGGACAGTCTGAGGGAGAGACAGGGCTGGCCCCAGAACTGGGGTGTGCATGTCCTATTTCTCTTCCTTGGAACGGCTCGCCAGTCTTTCAGACAGATCCTAAACCTAAGACAGCACAAGGTTTATCCATCTTCTTCATTAGCCATTTTTGGAAAGAATACTATGAAATGATCCTAAATCCTAAGTGAAAATGTTCTTACAACTTTGTATCCTTCATCACCCTAAAAACCTAATCATTCCCCCTGCTTCTTTGACAACATCAGATTCAGAACCAATAGAAAAACTTGGTATTTTACAGGTGTGAAAGTATGAATGCTCACAAGGGTTCTATTTGAACTAGGTAAATTGATTGAGATTCTGATCAATCCCACAGAGGCCTGTTTCTTAGCTCTGCCTCCTCCAAACCCCTACCTCTCAGCTCTCAAATCTCTCTGCAGTCTGACCTCACTCCACAGCTTCAGCCTCGTTCCTCTCTGCTACAGAGCAGTTGTGCATTTACACAATGAATAATACTTATTAATCACCCCCTCTATAGTATTCAGGCACTAGACAGAGTCCTGGAGTAAATAAGATACCGTTGCTGTTGTCCAAAGAGCTTTTCCAAATAGTTCTCTTCTGCCAAGTGAGTTTCCTTGGAGATTCTTTTTTATTCCCCTTTGTTTTATTTATGTTTTTTCAAATTTTTATTTAAATTCTAGTTAATATAGCGTGTATTATTGGTATCAGGAGTAGAATTTAGTGATGCATTGCTTACATATGACACCAGTGCTCAACACAAGTGCCCTCTTTAATACTCATCCCCCATTTAGACCATCTCCCACCGACCTCCCCTCCAGCAACCCTCAGTTTGTTCTCTCTACTTAAAAGTCTCTTATGGTTTGTTTTTCTTTTTATTTTTCCCCTTCCCCTATGTTCATCTGTTTTGTTTCTTAAATTCCACATGAGAGAAATCATATGGTATTTGTCTTTCTCTGACTTGTTTTGCTTAGCATAATACACTCTAGCTGTAGCCACATCATTGCAAATAGCAAGATTTTTTCTTTTTCACGGCTGAGTAATATGCCACTGTATGTGTGTGTGTGTGTGTGTAAATACATACGTACCACCTCTTCTTTATCCATTCATCAGTAGATGGACAGTAGGGCTGTTACCATAATTTGGATATGGTTTTTAAAGCTTTTATAAATGTCAGGGTCCATGTGCCCCTTCAAATCAATATTTTTCTATGCTTTGGGTAAAGACCTAGTAGTGCAATTGCTGGGTTATAGGGTACTTCTATTTTTAACTTTTTGAGGAACCTCCATATTGTTGTCTAGAATGCACCAGTTTGCATTCCCACCAACAGTGCAAGAGGATTTCCCCTTTCTCCACACCTTCACCAACATCTGTTGTTTCCTGTGTTTTAGACATTCTGACAAGTGCAAGATGGTATCTCATCCCGGTTTGATTTGTATTTCCCTGATGAGTGATATTCAGCATCTTTTCTTGTGTCTGTTAGCCACTTGTAGCTCTTCTTCGGAAAAATGTCTGTTCATGTTTTCTATACATTTCTTAACTGGATTATTTGTTTTTTGGGGTGTTGAGTTGTGTAAGTTAAATTTTAGATACTAACCCTTTATCTGATAGGTCATTTGCAAACATCTTCTCCCACTCCATAGGCTGCTTTTAGTTTGTTGATTGTTTCTTTTGCTGTGCTGAAGTTTTTTTATCTTGATAATGTCCCAGAAGTTCATTTTGCTTTTGTTTCTCTTGCCTCTGGAGATATATCTAGTAAGAAGTTGTTACAGCTGATGTCACAATGTTGCTGCCTGTGTTCTGCTCTATTTTGGTGGTTTCCTGCCTCATATTTAAGTCTTTCACCCATTTTTAATTTATTTTTGTTTATAGTTTAAGAAAGTAGTCCAATTTCATTTTTCTGTGTGTTGCTGTCCAGTTTCCCCAAAACGATTTGTTGAAGAGAAGGTCTTTTTTCCTTTAGATAGTCTTTCCTATTTTGAAGATTAATTGCCATATAGTTATGGGTCCACTTCTGAGTTCTCTATCCTGTTCCATTGATCTGTTTCTGGTTTTATGTCAATACCATACTGTCTTAATGATAACAGTTTTTGCAATATAGCTTGAAGTCCATAATTGTAATGCCTCCAGCTCTGCTGTTTTAGCTATTTGGGGTCCTTTGTGGTTCCATACAAATTTTAGGATTGTTTTGGGTCTGTGAAAAATGCTGGTGATATTTTGATGGGTACTGCATTAAATATATAGATTGCTTTGGGCAGTATAGACATTTTAACAATAATTGTTCTTCCAATCCATGAGCAAGGAATGTTTTTCCATTTCTTTGTGTCTTCCTCAGTTTCTTTCGTAAGTGTTCTACAGTTTTCAGAGTACTGATCTTTTACCTCTTTGGTTAGATTTATTCCTAAGTATCTTACTGTTTTTGGTGCAAGTAAATGGCATCGATTCCTGAATTTCTTTTTCTGTTTCTTCATTATTGATGTATAGAAATGCAAATTTCTATACATTGATTTTATATCCTGTGACTTTGCTCAATTCCTGTATCAGTTTTAGTAATTTCTTACTGGTGTCTTTGGGTTTTCTACATAGAATATCACGTCATCTGCAAACAGTGGAAGTTTGACTTCTTTTTTGCCAATATATATGCCTTTTATTTCTTTTCATTGTCTGATTGCTGAGATAAAGATTTCCAGTACTATGTTAAATAGTAATGGTGAGAGTGGACATCCCTGTCTTGTTCCTAACCACAGAGGAAAAGTTCTCAGTTTTTCCCCCAATAAAGATGACTATAGCTGTGGGTCATTTATATATGGCCTTCTTAATGTTGAGGTATGTTCCCTCTAACCCTACTTTGTTAAAGGTGTTTTGGTTTTTTTTTTAATGCTATATTCTGTTAAATGCTTTTCTTGCATCTATGGAGGGGACCATATGGTTCTTATCCTTTATTAATGTGGTGTATCACATTGATTGATTTGCAAGTGTTGAACCACCCCTGAAGCCCAGGAATAAATCCCCCTTGGTCGTGGTGAATAATTCTTTTAATGTACTGTTGGATTCGATAGCTAGTATCTTGTTCAGAATTTTTGCATCCATGTTCATTAGAGATATTCAAGTGTCATTCTCCTTTTTAGTGGGGTCTTTGGTTTTGGAATCAAGATAATATGCTGACCTTATAGAATGAGTTTGGAAGTTTTCCTTCCACTTCTATTTTTTGGAACAGTTTGAGAAGAATAGGTATTAACTCTTCTTTAAATGTTGATAGAATTTCCCTGGCCCTGGACTTTTGTTTTTTTTGGGAGGTTTTTGATTACTGATTCAGTTTCTTTGCTGGTTATGTGTCTGTTCAAATTTTCTATTTCTTCCTGTTTCAGTTTTTGTAATTGGTTAGGTTTCAAGGAATTTGTCCATTTCTTCCAGATTGCCCAGTTTTTTGGCACATATTTTTTCATAATATTCTCTTCTAACTGTATTTCTGTGATGTTGATTGTGATCTCTCCTCTTCCATTCGTGATTTTATTTATTTGGGTCCTTTTTCTTTTCTTTTGATAAGTCTAGGTAGGGGTTTATCAATTTTATTAATTCTTTCAAAGAACCAGCTCTTAATTTCATTTATCTGTTCTATTGTTTTTGTTTCTATATCATTTCCTTCTTTTTTTTTTAAGATTTTATTTATTTATTTGACAGAGAGAGAGAGACCACAAGTAGGCAGAGAGGCAGGCAGAGAGAGAGAGGGGGAAGCAGGCTCCCCGCTGAGCAGAGAGCGTGACATGGGGCTTGATCCCAGGACCCTGAGATCATGACCTCAGCTGAAGGCAGAGGCTTTAACCCACTGAGCCACCCAGGTGACCCTATATCATTTATTTCTATTATAGTTTATATTATTTTCCTTCTGCTGGCTTTAGGCTTTATTTGCTATTCCTTTTATATCTCCTTAGGGTTAGGTTGTGTATTTAAGACTTTTCTTGCTTCTTAGGTAGGCCTGTATTGCTACATACTTCCCTCTTAGGACCACCGTTGCTGCATCCCAAAGGTTCTGGACTGTTGTATTTTCATTTTCATTTGCTTCCATGTATTTTTTTTTATTTATTCTTTAATTTCCTGATTAACGTATCCATTTTTAGTAGGACGTTTTTTAACTTCCATGTATTTGTAGCCTTTCCAAATTTTTATCTGTGGTTGACTTCAAGTTTCATAGTGTTGTGGTCTGAAAATATGCATGATGTGATCTCAATCTTTTTGTACTTGTTGAGGGCTGATTTGTGACCCAGTATGTGATCTATTCCAGAGAATGTTCTATGTGCACTAGAAAAGAATGTGTATTCTGTCGCTTTAGGATGCAATGTTCTGAATATATCTGTTAAGTCCTTCTGGTCCACTGTGTCATTCAAAGCCATTGTTTCCTTGTTGATCTTCTGCTTAGATAATCTGTCCATTGCTGTACGTGGGGTGTTAAAGTACCCTACTATTATTGTATTATTATCAATGAGCTTCCTTAAAATCAACAATCATAAGGACACTGGCTAGGCTTGAAAAAACCATAGAAGAAACCAGAGAGACCTTTACCACATAGATAAAAGGCCTAAAAATTAGTCAGGCCAAAATGAAAAATGCTATAACCAACATACAAAACACAGTGGATGCAATGACCACAAGGATGGAAGAGGCAGAGAAATGAATCAGTGATATATAAAATTGTGAAAAATAATGAAGCTGAAAAGAAGAGGAAAATAAAAATATTGGAACATGAATATAAACTTTGGGAACTCAGCAACTCCTTAAAGTGTAATAACAGTCACATCAAAGGAGTCCCAGGATAATCAGAGGGGAAAAGGGCAGGAGGTTTATTTGAGCAAATTATAGCTGAAAACTTCCCTAATCTGGGGAAAGAAACATAAATCCCAATCCAGGAGGCACAGACAACTGCCATCAAAATCAATAAAAGCCAGCCAACACCAAGACATATTGTAGTAAAATTTGCAAAATACAGAGATAAGGAAAGAATCCTAAAAGCAGCAAGGAAAAAAAAATCCCTAAACTACAAGGGAAGACAAATCAGGTTAGCAGCAGATATTTTCACAGAAACCTGGCAGGCAAGAAGAAAGGAGCATGATATATTCAACATGCTAAATGGGAAAAATATGCAGCCAAGAATATTTTATCCAGCATAGGAGAGATAAAAGAGTTTCCCAGACAAACAAAAACTAAAGGAGTTTGCGACCACTAACCTAGTCCTGCAAGAAATATCAAAGGGAACTCTAAGTGGGAAAGAAAGACCAAAAGTAACAAAGACTAGAAAGGAACAGAGAAAATCTCCAGAAGCAATGACTTTACAGGTAATACGATGGCACTAAATTCCTTGGAGTTTCATGAGACCATATTCAACTCTCCCTCTATGCCTTTGTTCACTCTTCTCCCTCAGTATGCAATGGACTTTATCATTTTAATTTAAACACTACTTATATAAGATGCAGCTAGGGTTGCCAAATAAAATGCAGAATCCCTAGTTAAATGTAAATATCAGGTAAGTGATAAAAAAAATTAAGTATGTCCAAATTACTGTATTTTGCTTGCAATATTACGTGATATAAATTTGCACTACAATAATGGCTACGTATGGGGGGGTTAATGTCAAAAAGATAAAGATGCTATACTTCTACTCTAGAAATTTGCTGTATAAGGGAATCACATAAATTAATGGAAAAAAGATACTCAGAGAAATAAAATAACCTGGGTTCATGTAGGGTTCTTCATAGGAGTTTTATTGTTTTTAAACAAATCACATCACTTTGTTATGGTTCGGTTTTATCTTAAAAAGAGATACAAGGTGTCCAGCACCTTGATACAGGAGCCAGCACCCTCGCTCTACTCCATGTTCAGTAGCAAAAAGTGTTGATAGCTTGAATTGGGCATGGTTAGAGTATTTACCCCATGGTAGTAGGCAAATGTTAAAAATCAGGATTTTATATTTTTTTCAAAAAACCCGCTGTTAAACATTTACTAATATACCACTGATGGGCAATCAAAATGCTTCTTTATATGCCTTAATAAGTTGTTGACAGAAAAAAAATTATATATGTATGTACACATCCATAAGCATTTGTGTTATATACTTCACATAAATGATATGTTATGAACATACAACCTAAGGATATATAAATATACATACTCCTTAAATATTTCTACCAGCCAGTTGAGATATATATACTTTTTTCAGTTTTTATTCATGAAATGAAATATGCTTATATAAATATTTAAGGTCAAATAGAATGAAGGTGAGCACAGAAAATATTCATTTTCATTTGAGTATGAAATAATGAGACCGATAATCCTATAAGTCATACACCCTATAGGTCACACTTGAGAATTGTTCCTCGTTTCTTCCACAACAATTTTCCCCAAGTACAATTGTTTAAAAGTTCCCAAACTGACACAATAGTCTTCTCTGCACAGTAGTAAGTAGAAATTCATTTTCACAGAGAGCTGACAGAATGTTGTAATTACATTTGTTATTGTTTCTGGTTTGATAAGAAAGGAATGTTTTCCTAGTTGTCATTCATGCAGTTTCTGTGGACAAGAGCCAGAGCAATTCATGGCATATGCTCATTAGCTAGGAAATCCATATGCTGGGTTCTGCCATATTTTGTGCAGCCTGGAGAATTTGTTTTTAGTTTGGGGGTTGTTTTTTTCTTTTTGGTTTTGTTTTTGATTTTTGGGTGAAACTCACCTTCTTTTCAGGTTCATCAAACTTTGATTTCAAAGATCCCTGGGCTGTAAGGACATACTTTAAGAACCTACTTGATCCTTTCAAAGAAATTTTTATGGATTTTTCTACTTACTGTTTACATTATTAAATGAGAAGTACTTGTACTTCTTTTAGAGCTTGTTCTAAATGAGAGACAGGGGAGAATTAAAGCCTGGTAATTTCTCTTCCTTCACTCTCTCACTTCATACAAAAATAGCTATTAGGTTACAAAATTGAGTTTTCTCAACTTATACTCATAATTACGAAGATGTCTTCTACACTACTTTCAACCGTCCTCAGAAATAGCCTGACACTCAACTGTAACTGAAGTCACTTCCACAATTTAAATCCAGACTTGCTGCATACTCATGGGAAAGTACAGAATATTTGGTTCTTTCAAAATCATACATAAGGCATCATATATTATGCAAAATAAGAGGAAAATGAAAAACAGACATTATGTCAACTCTACAAAAAACTGTAATTTAAATAACATATAAAATAAGCAAAGACCTCCACAAAACACTGACTAGAGTTATAGCTAGTCTACCCATACCTTTGTATCGTGTTACTCTTTATGAAGATATTCAACTATTAAAATTTCTCCTTTTAGTTATTTCAATTATAACATTTTTATGAAACTTTCTAAAATGTATTCTGTATTTTCTACTTTTATAAACTGCATACAATACCAAATCAACATTTTATTTAACAATTCAGGTTTATCAATAGCAATATTGCACACTTCTATAACTGTGAGTCACAAGAACACAGTTGAGCTATATATAGCTCAAGCTGCTGCATTGCCTTAGTACAAGACTTGAGATTTTGTACCTCTTTTGGTCGTCTTTCAGTCTATTCCTTTATTGTCAAAATGTCACAGAACACTAAAGTGAAAAAAAATATCAGGAATCTACAACCAACTTGGTGACTTATTAGCAATGGAATTTCAAATTTATCATTCTCAACCTAACAGAAACTCATCTTTATAAGTGAAAGAGTTGAAAAAGAGGCTTTCCAAGTCTTTTTCCAACTCTAAGAGCCTATTGCAAAGACTCCTGGTGAAAATATAAATTGTTTGTAAATTGCTACAACCATTCTGGAAAATTCTTTATCACATAGAAGTTATACATACTCTGTGATTCTGGAAACCCGCCCAGCCAATTCTGCCCTGAGAAAAATGTTCAGGAATGCTTAAAATAGTGATATTTAAAATATCCGAATATTCATTGACAATATAATGGATAAATTCTCGCATATCAATTATAACCATATGCAATGATGTGTGGATAAATCTCATAATGAGAAGTTTAAAAAACTTTTTTAAAGGGGTACCTGGCTGGTTCAATCAGCAGAGCATGCAACTCTTGATTTCAGGGTCATGAGCTGAAGCCCCACATTGGACATAGAGCCTACTTAAAAAGTCTCAAAAAGTTAAAAAATATATACTATATGGTTTCATTTCTATAAAGTTTTCAAAAGTCAAAACTAAGCAGGTAGTCAAAGTATAAAGTAAGGCAAGAAAAATTATAAACACATGACAGTGATTAATTTTAGAGAAAAGTTTGCAATTAAGAACACAGGTATTCGATTTACTGAAATGCATTAAGCTACGAGCCAAGCAGCCATTCAAATAAGTTGCCCTTTGAGTATAAAAGCCACAAATTGTTATGAATAAGCCAGAATTTAGGGTATACCATTTCTAAGAGCCCTTCATCAAGAAGTTTTAGAAAATAAACTTCAGGAAAATCAAAATAATCAAACATTGATATAAAGACTAGTGCTGAGAATTAAACATATTTGAAGAACTAAGAACTAAAACTAAATGATGGTTATAAAGGAGATGGTCTGTTAAGTAATGGCTATATAGTCTAGCAATACAGAGAGTGTGCAACTATCAAAAATTAAGAAAGAATGGGGAGATTACATGAAAAGTATAATAAACTCGTTGATTATCTGACAAATTAGCTTAGAACAAAATTTGTGTACACTTATTTAAAATTTTATGTATAACCAAAAATAGAAAAGAAAGGGAGATCTACTAATACCAAAGAAAAAATATATAGCATGTAGTGAAATATTTTATTCATGTGGTGTGTGTGTAAAATATGAAATTTAAACTAGATAGATCTCAGAAAACCTAAAATTGAAAAAACACAACACTATGCTTTATATAAGAAACATATCTAAAATTTTAAATGGAAGAGATTCCATTTAAAATAAAAGGATGAACAATGTATACCAGAAAAATGCAAATAAATGCAGTGGTTACAATGTTCATATTTGAACAGGAAAAATTCAGAACAAAAAGCATTAAAAGGAGAAAATTAAAATTTCTGTTCCTAGTAGCACATCAAAACTTTCATAAAGTAGAAATGATTGAATGTTCAAAGAGAATAAAAACATACCAAAAATATTAAGAATTTAACATACCTCCAAAAGGAAGTAGACAAAAAACAAAGCCCAAAGTTAATGGAAGGAAGTAACAAAGATCAGAATGGAAATAAATAAAATGAAGACTAGAAAAAAATAGAAAAGATCAATGAGACTCACAGCTAATTTTTTGAAAAGATAAAACTGATAAATCTTTAGCTAGATTGCAAGAAAAAAGGACCTAAATAAGAGAAATTACAACTGACATCATAGAATAAAAAAAAAAAAAAATTTATATGCCAACAAACTGGATAGCCTAGAAGAAATTGATAAATTCCTAGAAACATATAACCTTCCAAAACTGAATCAGGAATAGATAATCTGAACAGATTACTAGCCTAAAGTGAATCAGTAATCAAAAAACTCCCAATAAATAGAAGTCCAGGACCAGATGGCTTCACAGGTGAATTCTACCAAACACTTGAACAGTAAATACCTATCCTTCTCAAACTATTCCAGAAAGAGAAAAGAGAGAAAAAGAAAAAAAGAGAAAGAATTTTTCCAAATTAATTTTATGAAACCAGGATTATCCTGTTATCAAAACTAGACAAAGACATTACAAAAAGAGAAAATTACAGACCGATATCCCTGATGTACATAGATGCAAAAATCCTCAAAATATTAGCAAACTGGATCCCACAATACATCAAAAGGATCATTCACCACGATTGAGATTTATTTCAGGGATGCAAGGATGGTCAATATATGCAAATCAATGTGACATCCACTAACAAAATAAGATAAAAATCATATGATCATCTCAATAGATGCAGGAGAGACATTTGACAAAACCCAGTATCTCTTCATGATAGACTCTCAACAAAGTAGGTATGAAGGGAACATACCTCAACATAATAAAGGTCATATATAAAAAGAAAAAGCTGAAAGCTTTTTTTGTTATACATTCAGGAACAAGATAAGGATGACCACTTTTACTTTTATTCAACACAGAACTTTAAGTCCTAGCCAGAGCAATCAAAAAATAAAAAGAATCCGAATTGGTAAGAAATAAGTAAAACTTATTTGCAGATGACATGATACTATACATAGAAAACCCTAGATCCCACCAAAAAAAAAAAAAAAAAAAAACTATTAGAATTAATAAATGAATTCAGTAAAGTTGCAGGATACAGTATGTAGAAAATTGTTGCATTTCTATACACTACTAACAAAACAGCAGAAAATGAAATTAAGAATACAATCCCATTTATAACTGCATCAAAAAGAATACCTTTAATAATTTAATAAGGCAAATCTATAAACTGAAAACTATAACACACTGATGAAAGAAACTAAAAATGACACAAATCAATGTAAAGATATACCATGCTCATGGATGTGAAGCATATTATTAAAATGTTCATATTGCCCCAAGCAATATACAGATTTGATAAAATCCCCATCAAAATATTATAGTATTTCAAAGACCTACAACACAAAAATCCTAAAATAGTATGGCAACCCAGAAACAAACAAACCACACACACACACACACACACACACACACACACTACCACCAAAGCAATTGCTGTAGTAATCAAAATAGTATGGTTCTGGCACAAAAACAGACACACAGATCAATGGAACAGAAAAGAAAGCCCAGAAATGAACCAATGCTTATACGGTTAATTAATCTAAGACAAAGGAGGCAAAAATATACAATGACAAGGGAAAAGACCATCTTGTCAATAAATACTGTAGGGAAAACTGGACAGCTACATGCAAAAGAATGAAATTGGGCCACTTTCTTACACCATACACAAATTCAAAATGAATTAAAGACCTGAATATAAGACCTGGAACCATAAAACTCCTGAATAACAAAACAAAGTCATAGACAGTAATCTTTTAGACATTAAACTTAGCAAAATTTTTCTGGATAGGTCTCTCTGGGCAAGGGAAACAAAAGCAAACAACAACAACAATAACAACAATTAGGACTACATGAAATTAAGAAGCTTCTGCACAGTTATAGAAACCATCAGCAAAATGAAAGAGCAACCTATTGAATGGGAGATATTTGCCAACAATCTGTATGATAAAGGGATAATATCCAAAATATATAAAAACTCTTACAACTCAATACCACACAAAGAAAGAAACAAAAACCACAAAACATAAATAATCTAATTTAAAAACGGGTAGAGAGCCTGAATAGATATTTTTTTAAAGAAACATACTAATGGCCAACAGACACATGAAAAAATGCTCAACATCATTCATCATCAGGGAAATGCCAGATTAAAATCACAATGATATATTCACCTCACCAGTCAGAGTGGCTAGTATCAAAAAGATAAGTGTTGGCACAGATGTGGAGAAAATAGAGCCCTGTGCACAGTTGGTGGGAATGTAAATTGGTATGGCCACTATGGAAAAAAGGTTCCTCAAGAAAAAAACTAAAAATAGAACTACAATATGATCTAGCAATTCTAATTTTGGTATCTGCAGGAAATGAAAACACTCATTCAAAAAGATATATGCAACCCATGTTCATTTCAGCATTACTTACAATAGCCAAGGCATGTAAACAACCTAAATGCCTACCCACAAATGAATAAAGAAAATGAGATATCTCTCTTACACACACACACACACACACACACACGCACGCACACACACACACACAGAGGAATATTACTCAACCATAAAAAAAAGATGAAATCTTGTCATTTGTGACAGCATGGATGGACCTAAAGAGAATTATGATAAGTGAAATAAATTATACAATGACAAATACCACAAATACCATAAATTTCACTTATATGTGAAATCTAAAAAACAAAAGATAAAAAGAAACCAACTCACAGAAAACAAACTAGTGGTTGTGAGAAGGAAGGAGTATGAGAGAAAACGGATGAAGAAGTATAAACTTCCAGCTGTAAAGTAAGTCATGGTGATGAAAAATACAGCATAGGGAATACAGTCAATAATACTATAATAACAAAACAAAGGAGAAGAATTTAACATACCTCTCAAACTAAGATCAAATAGACAAAAAATTTGTAGGCATACCAAAGACCCAAACAAGACCACCACATAGGTGCATATCAAACTGCAAACCACAGTAATAGAGAATACATCTTCAAGGGTGAACATAACATTTATGAAAATTGCCATTATCTTAGCCACGGGAAATGGTCAATTAATACCCAAATTAGAGGGATGCCTGGGTGGCACAGTCAGTTAAGCAGCCAATTCTTGGTTTTGGCTCAAGTTATGATCTCAGCGTAGCGAGATCAAGCTTCGCATCAGGCTCTGTGCTCTATGCTAAGTGCGGAGTCTGCTTGAGACTCTTTCTCCCTCTCTCTCTGCTCGTCCCCTCTCCTCCTTCTGTCTTTCTCTAAAATAAGTAAATAAAATCTTTAATAAAAAAAAAAAATTAGAAATACCACACTCGATGACCAAAATGTTAATGAAAACAAAGGAGCTTTCTCCCTAAAAATTAAAATCATTCTAATGAGCTATTAAACAACTCAAACGAAAAGGGAAGTATAAAACCAAATTACAAAATTTTTTTTTCAAATTACAAAATTTTATGTTAATAACAATGAATATACAACATCTGAAACTTTAAGATTGGGCTAAAGTGATTTTTTTAATTTATTTATTTGTATTAACATATAATGTATTATTTGTTTCAGGGTACAGGTCTGTGATTCAGTCTTACACAATTCACAGCACTCACCACAGCACATACCCTCCCCAATGTCCACCTAGCCACCCCATCCCTCCCACCCCCACCCCCCAGCAACCCTCAGTTTGTTTCCTGAGATTAAGAGTCTCCTATGGTTTGTCTCCCTCTCTGTTCTCATCTTGGGGCTAAAGCAATTTTAAGAAGAAAATTTATAACATAAATACATATCCATAAAACTGAAAATATCTAATTCAAAAAGCTATAAGAGAATAAATGAATTATCACCCTCTTCCCCCAAAAAAAGAAAGCAGTAAGGTAAAAACTGAAATTTCAGGGAAAAGGTAGAAATGAAGAATATAAAAGCTAGTTATTTTTTAAGATTTTATTTATTTGAGAGAGAGAGAGAAAGAGCATACGTTCATGGGGGAGGGGGATGGGAAGGGGAGGGACGGAATCCCAAGCAGACTCCCTACTGAGCAGGGAGCCCAGTACAGGCTCAATCTCATCACCCTGAGAACATGACTTGAGCCAACCAAGAGTCAGACACTTAACCAACTCTGCCACCCAGGTGCCCCTAAAAGCTAGTTCCTTATAAGAGAACAAAACAAACCAAAGCAAAACTAATTCAAAAGGGAGGGGGGAAGAGCAAAGTCAAAATAAACAAGGATGATGGGAAATGACCAAACTAAACACTACTATATACAAATCTTTGCAAATAAATTTGAAGACCCAGGTGAAACTGATATTTTCCCAAAAATGCAATTTACCTCATATATCAACAAGGTCTTTTACTTTCTGCATTCTGATGCTTCAACATCTGGGGTCTTGCTGACACTGGAGTGACTCTGTCCCAGGATTCGCCAATTCTTAGATATGGCAAATAAGTTGTCCCTGAGCACAATATGTCTTCCCCCTCACCCCACCCCGACATTTCTATTCTTTTTTTTTTTCTTTTTTAACATATAATGTATTATTTGCCTCAGGGGTACAGGTCTATGAATCATCAGGTTTACACATTTCACAGCACTCACCATAGCACATACCCTCCCCAAGGTCCATAACCCAGCTACCCTATCCCTGCCACCCACCAACCCCCCAGCAACCTTCAGTTTGTTTCCTGAGATTAAGAGTCTCTTATGGTTTGTCTCCCTCCCAATCCCATATTGTTTCATTCCCTCCCCACCCCCCACGACCCCTCGCCCTGCCTCTCAAATTCTTCCTATCAGAGAGATCGATGATACACAATATGCCTTTTAAATGCAAACCTACCAATCCAGAACCCACAACCTCAACCACCTCCTTTGTCAGGCTCTCACACTCAGGACCATGATCCAACCGCCCTGGTCATCCCAAGGCCAGGTACCAGATAACAAGGGACCGTCCTCTGCCCCAGAGTCTTTGGAATTATTCTATTTGGCAATCCTAAAACTGCTTACTCTTTCCTGCCTCTTTTGGTCTCTGGAAACCAGAATAAAAGGCTCTTGCCACAAGTTCCACTGTCCCTCCAACTCCCCAAGCCTGAGGCTTACCTGTGTAGCCTGCACAGGGCAGCATGCTCCATTCTTGCGGTCTCCGAGTGTAACAAACTCTTTTTCCATGATGGTTGTCTCCTAATCTCTTGGCCTTGCCAGATCTAAATAATAATAAAATCTGTATTTTAAAATACCGTATTGGCCCTACAAGTGAAACAAAGTGTGCAAGATCTATTCTCCATACAGGAAATCAAGGAAATGGCTGAAGGGTGCCTCCTTCCCAGCTCACCAAAACAACAATCATTAGATCCAGATGGTTTCACAGGAGATTTTCCACCAGAACTTTACAGATCAGATAATCCCAGTTAGATGATTCTCTAACACAGTAAAAGAAAGAAAATTCCAAGTTTCATAAAGGGAGTTTAACTTGGATCCAAAAACAAGACTGCACCAAAAAAAAATTATAGGCAGCTCTCACTATGGCCATCAATGTAAAAATACTAAACATATGTTATTTGTATATGCTATTTTTATGTGCTATTTTAATCTTGACTAACACTTCATGTCTAAATGGGTTTATTCTAAGATTTTGGGGAACTATTAATGTAATCTGTTGTACTAATCGAGCTTAGGAGAAAGAACATCATAATCTACTCCATAGTTTCAGAAAAACCGTTCAACAAATTAACACCCATTCATTATACTAATGCTTAATAAAACACAAATTGATGGGTACTTCTTTAACATAAGGTGACATTTAAAGGAGAAACAAAAGAGGTTTTTCTACTGAGATTAGAAACAAGTAAAAATCTCTTCGTATTATTGAATACTTTCTTGGAGGTATAAATTAATACGAAGAGATAGGAGAAAGCAATTAGAGGCATAAGATCGGAGAAGGAAGTAACACCTATTTATAGATGATATGATTATACATCTGGCAAAACCCCCGAATTAATGGAAACTTACTGCAAACATAAGAATTTAGAAAATAACATGTTTTTAAAACCAACATATGAAAATCAATAGCATTTACTTATACATTTGTAACTTAAAAAAGGCATTATTTACAAAAGCGAGAGGGAGGAGAAAGACCATAGCCAGGCACAAATGTAGCAAAAAATGTCTAAAATATATGAAGAAAATTATAAAATATTTCTAAGAAATATAAAACTAGACTTGAACAAATGATCACATACAACATTCTTGGAAAAGATGACCCAAAGTATGAAAATGAAAGTTCTCCCTAATTTCTAAATAAAACACAAATCCAATAAAAATACCATTCCCCCCCCTCCCAGGAGCTAGATGGTTGTTTTTATGTTTTTTTATTTTTGTTTTAAAGATTTTATTTATTTGACAGAGAGAGACACAGTGAGAGAGGAAACACAAGCAGAGGGAGTGGGAGAGGGAGAAGCAGGCTTCCCGCTGAGCAGGCAGCCTGACTCGGGGCTCCCAGGACCCTGGGATCATGACCCAAGCCAAAAGCAGACGCTTAACAACTGAGCCACCCAGGTGCCCCTAGATGGTTGTTTTTAAAAGAGCATTTAGAAGAAATAAAAGCAAGAAAGTCAGAACAATCCTTAAAAGGCACAATAAAAAAAGAGCTACATAACCAGATATTAGAACATATCATAAAGCTTTATTATTTACATTGGTGTGCTTGTTTGAACAAATATACAAACCAATGTATATTTTTGAAATATATGTTTGAACAAATATACAAACCAATGAAATAGAACATAAAATCCAAACATAAGCTCAATTGCTTATGGAACTTTAGAGGATAAGGAAAAGTGGCCAAGAGAGCAGTAAGGAGATAGACTTTTAGAAAAAGTATATTGTAATAATTAGAGCTCTATATAAAATTTGATCCATTCCTCAACTACACAACAGCATAAATTCCATCATATTTGAAATGTAAAAGGTTGTATCATAAAAGTATTCAAGAGAGTATAGGTGAATGGCTTTATTACCTTAAGTAGGAAATTTTCCCTAACTAGGGCATAAAATCCAGTAATGTAATGAACAGATAAACTTCTTGAGAATATTTTTATGGCACAAAATATTCAACAACCTAGGCCAGGTAAAAAGACAAATGATATACTAGAAAAATACATTTGGTAATTATATCACAAAAGTTTAGTCTCCTAAATGAAGAGGAAAAAAAGTCTAAAGGAGGGAAAATGGGCTAGGATATGGAAAGAATTCACCCAAGGAGGAATTCAGATGGCTCTTACTCATTTGGAAAGATGATCATTTTCTCTCATAGTAGATAGTAGCAATGTAAGAGTAAATAAGATACGGTTCTAGAAAAAAAAAAATCCAAAAGTAGGCACATATACTGTTGATGAGACTATGGGGAAGCAGGCATTTTCACATATTGCTGATAGGAATGCAAAATATATCAATTCCTCTGTAGAGGAATTTGACACTATTCATCATAATACAATTGTCTTTAACCTTTGACCCAGCACCCCTTTTCCAGGAATCTATGCCATCTATGCCAAAGATGCCCTGACAAAAACACAAAAGAACTTTTTATGAGGTTATTTATGGCAGTATGGTTTGTAATAGCAAATAAGGTGGAAATGTTCATCAATAATGGACTGAATGAATACGCTAGGGAATGGTCACACAGTGAAGCACTATGCAGCTGTGAAAATGAAGAAGGAATCTCTCCTCAGGTCCATGCAGTGATGCCCAGTTTACACTATATTGTAATTAAAAAAACAAGGTAAATAAAGCAAGTTATTCTATTTATCTAAGTAAAGGGGCAACAAAATTACACACACACACTAAAAATAGAAGGATTAAAAAGCAGAAGTATAAACCACAATAATGTTTGGTAATTACTTACAAGGGAGGAAGAAAAAAAAAAACAGTGAAAGACACAGGAACAGAAGCTAGGTTTTCCTGAATTTATCTTGTTTTTATACAATTGACTTTGGAACCATGTAAATATTTGGAGCCATGTAAAACTAAATCAATTTTATAGTAAGACAATTCCTTAAAAGTTTAAAATAAATAAACTTAACTCCTGAATTGGTATAACTACACAGAAAGCAATTATTTAGTTGTATATCCCTAGAGATATTTGCTTTAAGAACAGTTTTTAAAAAAAAAAACAAGCCTTAGGGGCACCTGGATGGCTCAGTCATTAAGCGTCTGCCTTCGGCTCAGGTCATGATCATAGGGTCCTGGGATGGAGCTCCCCATTAAGCTCCGCATCAGTCTCCTTGCTCAGCGGGGAGTCTGCTTCTCCCTCTCCCTTTGCCTGCCACTCTCCCTGCTTGCGCTCTCTGTCTCTCCCTCTGTGTGTCAAATAAATAAATAAAATCTTAAAAATAAAAGAGAAACCTTTAAATTGTTTCTAATAATCATAATATAGGTGGTAGTGATAATATTATTCTAGGACTGTTTCTGTGAATTGTAAGGAAAATGAGTATGCAAGTGTTTTTACAGAATCATGTTTTTGACATGGGAAAGGAGAGATACAGATTTAAAAAAACTACATTTCCTAACATGACTATCTGAGGAAGCCTACACACAATGCCCAGCCCTGTAGTCATTAACACCACACCTGAAACATAATCTCTTAATATTTTCCACCAAAAACAAAACAAAACAAAACAAAACAAACAAAAAAAAAACAGAGCTCTTTGGAGAGAAGGCTAAATTCCGGTCTTGGCAAGAAAACGTTCATGACTAAAATGACTTAGGAACCAACTTGATGAAGCTCCCATTGGCCAAAGACAAGAAAATGTGAGCATCAGTAAGAAGATTGTAGCAAACTAAAATGTTTAAATTCTTAAGTTCATAGTGATTCTCAAAAAGAGCTTGTTAGTCACCTTCAAAAGATGTTAGGAAAGGGATTATTCCTACTTTTAATTATTTTGAAAAATTATTTTGAACAATTTTGAAAATTACTAAGTTGAAAGAATGTATCATTTACTTCAGAGTAGATAAGTATAGTTCAGAGTAGCCCATCGTTAATGCAGTGCTATTTATTATTACAGAAGTATCCCAGCAAATAAAGAAATGGCAAAACAGAATACCACCAGTTTATAATCCCTAATGAGTAAATGGATTTAGACAATGATTACCAACTACTGTTGACATCACAAAAGAAGCAAAAATTCCTGATATAATTATTTAATACCACAAAAAATTCTAGAGAAAATATTTAAACCTGAATCTGATCAAGCCTCTAGATATAATCATCAATTTGTGGGGGAAAAAGAAAGATGGTAAAGGATATACTATGGCATAAAATCAGCAAAGTCCATACTATGAAAATCCAAAGTCATAAGACCCAGCTTCTTTAAAAAATTAAATGGGGGCAGGGGGTGGTGAATTAGAAGGAAGCAACCTATGGATTAAAAGAGATTTAAGCAACATGCCAGTCGATTATACTGCACTGGTCCTCTTCAGATCCTTTAGCAAACTAACCTTAAATTGTACACAACTGGGGAAATTCAATCATTAACTGGATAATTAATATTAAAGAACTGTTAAATTTTTGAACAATAATGCAATTATTTTTTTTAAATAAGCATTCATCTTTGTAAAGGACATACTGAAATATTCACAGAAACTCATAGGAGGTCTATAATTTTCTTCATCTAGGGTGGGTGGGGTATAGAGCAAACAAAATTGACTGTGAGTGGGTAAGACTGAAACTCAGTGGCAGATTATGAGTAATCATTTTATTATTCTTTCTACACCGGCATGTTTGACATTTTGCGTATTAAGCTGAAGAAGAAATATCTACACAGCTTTCACTGGTTTTATTTTCAAGATTTATTCTTTTCCTCTGCTGCACCATTAACTCCCAGCTGGCTTGTAGAATGTTAAAAATAATTAACATTTTTATTCCTTTTACTATTAATTTTATTGTCATGGAAATAAAAATATACATATTAAACATCTATTTTTCTTCAAAACAATGTGCTAAATGCAGTGGAAACCACCAACAGGAAGGAGCCACTACTCCTTTCCTTGAGAATGTTGAAACTTATTAAGAAAGATATATATAAACATCTTAGGAAATTGATCCATGACCTTACAAAATAAGTCCACATTTTTGCACAGCACATTGTATTTCAAAATGTTTGACCCACTTATGATCTATATATTATATAGGAGTACTGTGAATTACAGTCCTCCACTCTACCAACTGAGCTATCGAAGGCTCCGCTAGGAGTACTGTGAATTAAATGAGAATGTGTACAAAGCACTCAGCTTCATGCCTTGCATGTAAGAAGTGCTCAGTAAATGGTGTCTATAAAACCACCAACACTTAGTCCAGGGATCTAGTTACTAAAACATTCTACCGTAATAAAATGAAAATGAAGGAAATAGAAGGAGGCACAATAGAAGAAAATAGAGAACACCGTTGTGCTGTTTAAGCAGCAGAGAACCTGGAAGTGAATTCTAAACTGGGTTTTATGCAAAGGATAGATAAGGACTGCAGGAGAAGGCATCGCTGACCAGGGATATTACAAGAGCTGAGGTACAGAGACCAGTTATAGCAAATCATTTTCAATGTAGTTATAAGCTGAAGTAAAGAAGAGATGAAACTGGAGAGGTGGACTGGGGGGAAAAGGGGAGGACAGCCTTGCGGGACACATTCAGAATTTGAAGATTAATATTTTAGAGAGAAGGGCTTCTTCCCTACTTCTGAGTTATTCTCCAGTGTGAATCAAGCATGCATAGCATTTGAGCCCTGGTTTCTCTTATTTCTTCTTTTTGGAGGAAGACTGGCTTTTATGGTTGGTAAGTTTAAGAATTCAGAATGCCCTGCACAGTTCTCCCCTTATTCCCCCCTCCTCTTGGTAAGCCACCTTCAGAGGTACATACAATCTTGTATTCCTCATAGAGGGTCTGCCCTGGTCCCACACTCCTCAGGGGGCAGTAGGCATTCACACAAAGCTACGCCTCTAAAATTAGCCTTTAGCAGAGAGGACAGTGAGGTTTGGCCTTCATCTACCATCCTTTTGTCTTATTTAACATTTTGGTCAGGACTTGGGTTGAGAGGAGAATGCTAATTATTGGACCAATCCAAAGACTTCATTCATAATATAAGCAATAGAAACACACTAACGGTCCTTCAACAGAGGAGATAAAAAAGCTGTAAGTAAATTATCTCAGCCATTTTGTGTGGAAAAAGCAGAGATAAGAGCTAATTAATCTAGTTAGAGGAAACAAGGATTGGAACTACATGTTTCTAAGACAGAGGCTGGCAAACTTTCTGTAAAAGGCCAGATAAAAATATTTTAGGCATTCTGGACTATATCTGCTATTTGTTGTATGTTAACTTTAACCCTTTAAAAAGTAAAAGCTAGTCTTGGCTTCTGGGCTGTACCAAAAAAAAAAAAAAAAGGCTGTGGGCTATATAAAAAAATGAGCCAGATTTGGCCTGTGAGCCATCGTCTGTTCAACTTTAGTCAGTGGGTAATTCCATAATTCTTTGGAATAAGGGCTTAGGTTCTTGCAAAAATTAACTAAATTCCAGTAAACAAAGATCCAATTTCTGTCAATCAATGAAGTCGATTAGTTAAAACTACTCTGGGGCTCTGGGCCCCACTTAGTAATAGGATCAGGCTTTCAGATGTTGCTTAGGAGGGCCCTATATGTAACACACACACACACACACACAACTTCCATACAACCACATTGGTTATTCATCAACATATGCAGTAATTTTGGAGGCTGCATCTGTATAAATGCTCTACTGGGAAAGCTTCACTGTTCTCACTGACTAACACTAACCATCACCTTATGTGGTATTATGCTACCAGAGAATCTTAGTAGTATCTGTTGGTACAAATTAAAAGTAAAGAGACTAAATGTCACAGAAGAAATGGGGGCACAAAAGGCATAAACTTCTTAGGATTAATTATTCTGCCAACAATGTCCTTAGTACAGATAAAACTGTCTTATATCAAGCTGGATATGAAATCTTCCACTCCTTGTATTTGCGCTCACATAAACTATAAAAGTTGTCTCTGTTCCTGCACAATTATAGATATGGCACCAGCAAGAAGTTTGAGATACCAAAGAACCAAAGCAAACATGTCTCAGAAGGAGGGATTTTTTTAACTGCAGTCTTTCTAAGGGACTTGCACCCCAAAAATTGTATATTTAACTGCAGTTATTTATGAGTGTCAAATACCTATGGGCTAAATACAAGAAAATAATTTCAGTGTTTTTAATCTTCATCTCATAACTCATATTTGAAGAAATTGAATTTCATTCCCTTTAAAATTTACCCTTGAGCTAAGACCAAGATCAGAGATATTTCAGACTGAAGAAAGCAAAGCATTGCAAAGGTCGAGAGGAATGAACAAAGGAGGTTTCTAACACGAAGCTTTTGTAATCTTCATGTATAGAGATGCATGTATGTAGTTTCTCTAGGGGATGCAAAGCACTTTGCTGAGAAAACTCCTTAGAACTTCTAGTGACTCCACGTGTATTACAGGGCACAAAGAACATCTTTTGTTTTTAAATCATAGACTATTTTATAGCAATTTTAGGTTTATAGGAAAATTAAGTGCAGAGAATTCCCATATACCTCCTCTGCTCCCCTAAAACAGTTTCCTCTATTATTAACAGCTTACATTAATGTGGGACATTTGTTATAACTGATGAACACTGATAATTACTAACCAAAATCCATAGCTTCCATTAGTGCTCACTCCGTGTTATATAGTTCTATGGGTTTTGAGAGAGAATGTATCCACCATTTCCATATAATACAGAATAGTTTCACTGCCCTAAAAATGCCCTGTGCTCCACCTATTCATCCTCTTCCTCCTCCTCCCTGTGGATGCCTGACAACCACTGATCTTTTTACAGTCTCTATAGTCTTGCGCTTTCCAGAATGCTGTATAGTTGGAATCCCACAGTATGTAGCTTTTTCAGACTGGCTTCTTTCACTTAGCAATATGCATTTAAGCTTCCTCCGTGTCTCTTTGTGATTGATAGCTTATTTCTTTTTATCACCAGCTCTTTAAGACAGAAAGAAGGAATTCTCAAAAAATTTAAGGTCTCACCAAAAGACATTTATTGAAGGATGTTAAATAGTTCTAAGTAAATAGGTGAACTTACCAGTAGGGTAAACATTTTCCTGCCAAAAATTGTTTTCACAGGTTCTTCATACAACATACTGCTACACAACTGTACCAGACAGAATTTCCAAATATAATGGGACCCAAAAAATAAAAAAATGGCAGGAATATACTTACTACACATTGTCTCTCACTCCAGATTAACATCCAAGTCAGCTGCCACCAGAATAGAGAGAGGTAAAGGAGATAATTGTGCTTTCCTACCTTCAGAAAGGTATTCATTTGCAAATAGGTATGATTAGGCTCAGGAAATGGGAAAATAATCCATTTTTCAATTAAGTCTGTGCCATTGTAGGATGGCTATTTTCTTATAAAAGAGCTCCACTTTGTACAGCTTGTATCTCAGCAAATAATGGTGGAATGAGCACAAGACACTAGTCCCTATTCTGACCCTTACTAGCTCTGATTTCAACAAGTCACTTTTCCTCTGTGAGCTTCCGGACCTTCATCTGTAGCATGGAGAAAATTGTGCTGCCCCTCATGACTCTAAGCTATTGTGAAGATCAAAGGAGATGGAAATGAATAGAGGAGATAAAGGTAATGCTTGGGGAAACACTGCCAAACCTCTGAAAGGTTTATTCTGTTGCCATGGTGATAATAATGCTAATAATGTTATTTGATCACCTCCCCACCCCAACCCCTTTACCACCCCTACGCCTCTCCTACCCCTGGACACTCATCCCAGATATGATGGTGTCAGGGAGGACATCATAAAGTGCTTAAGTAGGAAAACAAGAGACCCTGTAAACCAGAAAGTAAGTAACCCTCATAGGAAAGGACAATAAGTTATCCCTCTAAAAAGGAAATGTCAAAACCTTTCTAAAAGGAAAAGTATTGGGACGCCTGGGTGGCTCAGTCATTAAGCGTCTGCCTTCAGCTCAAGTCATGATCCCAGGGTCCTGGGATCGAGCCCCTCATCGGGCTCCCAGCTCAGAGGGAAGCCTGCTTCTCCCTCTCTCTGCTGCTCCTCTGCTTGTGTTCCCTCTATCACTGTGTCTCTCTCTGTCAAATAAATAAATAAAATCTTCAAAAAAAAAAAGGAAAAGTGTTGTGGTTGCAATGTACAAACCAGGGGTGAAACACTAGGCTCCCGAGGTAGCAGACCAGCCTGAAAGGCAGAACACATCTCCTGGTGGCTAAGAAGCACAGAGGTGGCACAACCTACAAGTCTACAGGACACTTTCACTGCAAGAGAAAGGGGGGGGCATCCTGGCTGAATGCTCATGTGTGATGGAACCTGATTTCTTCCTGCAGCTCTAGGTGCAGAAATGCGCTACCCTAACTGGCTGAACAGAGAGACACAGCTGTTCCAAGCACAACTCTCCCTAAGTGAAATGGGCTCACGTAATCCAAGACACTCACGGACAAATCAAAACCTTAAATTCAGGAGAGAGCCCAACAGGCTCCAAGCACACCAGAGTGGAGGAGTACACCTCATCTTGGTACAAATTGGCACCCAAACTATACAGCATTATCTTCGAATGCCTGTGTAACCAAACCAAATACTGAATGTCAACACAGGCAGTCTACAAGTAGCTTCTAAAACAAAGGTAAGAGCTCCAGTCCCAATGTTAGGAGTTCACACTTGAATAAGCCATCTGCATTCCCAACACAGAAATGAGGGAGCCTTACAGAGGCAGAAAAGTCAAATACATAAAACCTAGATAAACATCTCTTTCTAGTGGAAATTGAACAAAAACACAAAGCAGTAAAAAGAACCGAGGCCTTGAACCTACTGAGCTCTAGCAGGCAGAAACTGCTGGAGGTTTGGCCCCCATCATTTGAGAGTTAAAAGCACTCCCTATGAAAAGGGGAACTGCAGCCCAGCTGGTTTGAAGAGTGGAGTTGGAGGTGACATAGAAACCCAGTCTTCAGAAAGGTAGCTAAATCAAACTGTTACCAACTACCACCTGTGGCTGTAGTTTCAAACAAGCGGCGGGACGAGGAGGGCAAGGGGTCACAGACAGAATCTAAAGATCTGGAAATGAATCAAGCCACCCACTGGCTCTGCAACTAGATCTGAGACAGCCTATCACATGGGACAAGAGCCCTCAGAATAATCAAAATCTGACCTAGCCTGGAGATTCAGGGAAAAGGAAAAGTGGGAGGGGGGTAAACAAAACTGCCCACACAAAGTAAAACCAGACACTACATCAAAACACGGGAACATGAACTCACTGCACAATTAATTTTACAAATTAGTCTAATGACCACTTTAAACTTAATATCCTTGGGATGGTCTAAAAGATAAAGAAAAAAAAAAACTCCCACTTAGAAAATAGAAATTATAATAAAATAGGGGAAAATAAAGTACAGAAGGAAATGAAAAAATATTTTTTGGAAAGAAAAATATGGTCGGTAGAAAATAGTAATAGACACGATAATGTTAAGGAGGGCCCATGATAGATGAAACAGACATCTAGAGAGTTACAAGACAGAAGTGAATAATTTACCAGAATGCATCATGAAAGTGCACTCAAGAGATACCAGACTCCAAAATAGACATTTCAGAGAAAGAGAACAGAAACTGTGGTGGAGAGGCAATCTGCAAAGGGAGAATAAAGAAGAAATTACTTGAATCAGAGTATGCCATTCAAAACTGTGCTTCAAGAACCTGCCCAGGGAAAAGTAAAACCACTTCTAGACACACCACAATGGAATTGCAAAATACCAAGGAAAAAGAGAAAAGCTATAAGCAACCTGTGCCAAAGGCATAGTTTACCTGTTGAGGAAAGGACATATAATAATAAACTATTCTAAGTTATAGAAAATAGTGGAATTACCCTCCAACTCTAGAACTCCAAAGATTAGCCTCACACTAATGTCAATGGGGAGTCAATCTGACACTATCCCATTTACCCAGGGATATGGGAAGGGGACTAACATAGTCCCAGACTGATTGTGCCCCCTGTAACCCAGCGGGAAGGAACACATTTTCTCATGCCAGGAAAGCATTCTCAAGTTGGGCCCCAGGAGGCTCACAGATTAATTTCAAATAAATATGAACTCACGATTAGAGTCTGTCAAACCCACAAGAAAACAAATCACATGGTAAAGTGTCAGCAAAAACAATCCCCAATACTTTATGTATTTACATGATCACAGTAAAAATTACAATATATGTTTGCAATATTTACAAAATAAAAGATATAGCCACAAAAATGAACTATCAATGTCAAAAGTGACCAGAAGATTTGAAAAAGAACCCAGTAAAATGTTTAAGAAACTAGTTTTACTTTGTTGTTTAAACCAAAAACACAATGAATGATGTAAACAGAATTCATGAACTCGAGAACAAATTTGAAGAAATTACCCATTAGTGGCTTGGGAAAAAAAAGTTGATGGGAAATAGGGAAGGAAAATTAATAAATAAGCAGGATAGGATGAGAAGTTTTAATTCACGTTCAGAAGGACATTGAGGACCTTCACTCACAGGACCAGAGGTCTGTATTATCGGTTTTACTTGTGAACCTTTGGGCCATTTTCTACTTAGCCCTTCAACAAACAGCTTAAATTTCTTGCCTGTAAAGCCTTGTTTTCCCACCCATCTCATCTCTCTGCCTTTTAAAGTAATTGTCCAGACCCACAAATTACATTATTTGTTGCACATTCTCTACTTTTTTGCTATCTTAGAGACCTGTCCCCAGAATATGTCATGAATTCATCTTGTTGGGAAATAGGACAGCTGAATAGGTTTCTCATTATACAATTTCCTAGGTAGAAAGGAAAAATAAGGGGGGAAGGGAGTAAAGTGGGGGAGGATGGTCACTCATAACAAAGGCCAGGAAACAATATCCTAAGCAGATGAAACAAAACCGCGGGTCTCTTAAAAATAACTTACTAAGAGATCTAGTAAGGGGGATAAAAAGAGTGTAAATTGGGGAAGACTACAGAATATGGATTTTAAGAGGTGGGGCACAGGGAGAGAGCAGTAAAACTCTTACAAGGAAATATAAAAATGTAACAGCTAAACGTAACTGGTTCCATGGAAAATAAAATTAGAGCTGAGGAAGTCTAAATTGAGAACCTTTCTTATAATGTGCAAGAAAAGATTTTTTAAAAACACCCAGACCACAGAAGAACAACATAACAACTATGCGAAGGGGCACCAAAGATGAGAACAGAGGAATGTGCAAAGAAAACTTTCTTGGTTGAAAAAAAAATGAAATAAGTATGCAAATTAGAAGGACTCACCGTTTTTCAGACAACATCAATCTGGGTCTCACTGGGCCAAAATTAAGGTGTCTGCAGGCTGTGTTCCTTTCTGGAGGCTCTAGGAGAGAATCTGTCTCCTTGCCTCTTTCAGCTTCTAGAGACCGCCTGCATTCCTTGGTTTGCGCTCCTTCCCACCCTTCCTTTCCCAAAGCCAACAGGGGCAGACTAAATTCTCACGCCCTAGTACCTCACTCTGACTTTTCCGCCTCTGCTTTCCTCTTTTAAGAACGTTTATTCTGAATCACCCAGAATAATCTCCCTATTGTAAGGTCACCTAATTAGCAACCTTCTATCTGCAACATAACTTGCCCTTTGCCATGCAAAGTAATATAGTCCCAGGTTCCAGAGATTAGGAAGTGAAAGCTTGGGGATGGGGGGGATTCTTTTGTCTACCTAAGGGAGCCTCCTAATAGAGTTTGCTTAATTGTGTTTTGGAATCTGTAAGGATGCCATACCTGATCTAATTTAGCTGGTGCTCTCCTAAACAGCTGGGCCATTTTTTTAATTAACTTATTTATTTTTTTAAGATTTTACTTGATTTGAGAGAACGAGTGCACAAGTGGGGGGGGGAAGGGCAAAGGGAGAGGGAGACACAGACTCCCCACTGAGAAGAGAGTCCAAGATCAAGTGGGCCTAGATCCAGGGGGTACTGGGCTCATGACCTGAGCCGAAGGTGACACTTAAGCCACTGAGCCACCCAGGTGTTCCCGAACCATTTTCCACTTAGTCCTTAAACATTCAACTTAAAATTCTTCTTCACTATGAAACCTTTTCTGCTACCTCCACAGTCCTATCTCCCCCTTAAACTATGATCTAGACCAAAAATATTCACAGAATTTCTGGAACAGTAATTCCTTAATTTACTGTGTTACTTTTATAGTTCTGTTTCATGTGTATTTTTACAAAATTGTTTACAAAGCACTTATAATAATATGAGTAAATTATTATAAAATGGTATGAAGCTTTAAAAAACAAAGCAAAACTGAATATACAGTATCATCTAATCATTGAAGGACATGTAGGGAAATACGATTGGAACATGGAAATTATAGTAATGTAATTGAGGTGTTTATCTCTTTTTATAATGCTTGTTTTTTCTGTATTGTGCACTGCGGCCAATGTGGCCCATCCATATCCTTTTTGCCCATCTCTGAGTTTACCTGCAGCTGCAGAGGACAATTTCCAAACTGCTGGTACATCTCAACCTCAAGGCCGGTGACTCTCAAATTCTCTGCCCAGGGGGGTTTCTCAGTCTTCTTCGGAGCTTGCTTAACCTACACAGAAAACCTCCTAGAAAGGCCAGGGAATCAGTGATGAGCAACTCACAACTAATGAGGGATAAGAATTGGGGATAAATTCCCCCTTCCCTGCCCCATGGCATATATGAGGCACAATCTACACAATTCCCAAAAAGGTCCTCCCTGGGATTGAACCCCCATTGCCCGCAATGGCAACCCATCCATTCCTGCACACTGCAACCGTTTTTCACTCCTCCCTGTTTCCCTTTCTCCATTTCATTACTTTTGCTTCCTGGGGTCACTTTCTATATTAACCACCAGCTGTAGGAAAATAGCTCAGCTGTAATACCTGGCAATCTTGTAGGTATCCGCATAGGCAAAGGCTTAAACTGCCATACCAGAGTCTTGGCAAAACCCTATTCCATCTGAAACATGAGAGGACAGGAGGTCTATCAGGAGCTGATATGAGGCCATCTTCCACTGGCCTCCCCACTGACCATCACAGGATGATTTCTCACCACCTCCCACATTCTGATGAGGTCTAGGCCCTTCTGCCTTGGCTGTATCAGAAGAGAGCTGCAGAATATGAAACCCCTGGTGTAGCAGTCTAGTCTTGGTCTAAACTCATTTTGCAGTCTTCTGGGTCCTTTTGCTTCCGTGTGTGTGACAAGGGTTAAAGATGGCTGGCCCCTTTGACTTATTTTTCATTTCGTTGTAAGTAATCAACTGTGTAATCTAAAAGGGGCTCCATCTATCTTTACCATTTGAATTATCACACCTTGGCTTTGCCCTCTTTTGTGTGTATGAGCTGGACACCCGTCCCCAAGTCCTTGTCTCAGGGTCTGCACGTGGAGGAACTGAAACTAAGATAGGCATATATCACTCTTATAATTGGTCATATATGATCTTTTTTAAAAAATCTGGATATAAATACATCATCCTATATGAGTTTGAATTTGTAAATAGTGTATGTGAACATGTGAAAGCAAATAAGGCCATAAGGAAAAATCCCCAAAATGTAAATGATTATATCTAGGAAGAGGGCTTTTATTTTTGTCTCTCCACTTTTCAGAGTTTCTAAACTTCCCATCATGAGCATTATTACTTCTACAATTTTTTAAACTATTTTTTAATTGGGAAGAATATTTGAAATATACATGGCAAGCACTTTTATCCTTTACATATAGATGTTTTTATATATCACCATGTAAAATGCAGACGTTCTAAAATAAAAGTGGACAAACGACATGAACGAGCTAATAACAAAAGAAATATAGATGTTAATGAACACGTGCAAGGCAGTTCAACCTTAGAGCATTGTTAATCAAATAGACAAAAATTATAATGAGGTGCCATTTTTCACTGTTAACCTGGCAAATTTAAATGATAATATCCTATGTTAGCATGGGTGCAGTAGAATAGGCATATACTATTGTTAGGAGTAAAAACTGATCCTAATTCCTGGAGGCATTTTACAAAGCTTTACAAATGTTCAATTTCTTAACATGGGTGATACCCTTCAAAAGAACTTTCCTCTGGGAAAAGCATAGATACTCACCAGAAGTTCTGTGCAAAAGTGTTATTTCTAAGTCATGGGATTTTTATGCGTGATTTTTATTTTCATTTTCATACTTTTCTGTAATTTTCAAATATTTCCAGTAAATACGTAGAGCCATAAATAAGCAGGAAATGAAGTGAAAATTATCTTCTACTTTAAAGGATAAAACATGAACCAACAATTAAATTCCACAACAGAGGCACCACCCTTTTGCTTTTCCTACTTTCAAGCCATTAAAGCGTACAAGGAGGATGTGAGTGAACTAATTTGTCACAGCAGGCCACATGCAGAGAGAAAATAGAATTCCCTATTTGTTTCGCTGCCTTGACATAGAATCAACATGGTTTTTCTCTATAATCTAAAATTTAAAGGATAGAATGACTTGGCAGCAGAAGCGAACCAAAGGCAATTTTCTATCTCTCTAGATCTTGGTACTCCGTTACTTTTCAGATGTCACCTACAGGCATTTTCTGCATTAACAACCCCTTACTTACTGCTGCTAAAACACATAATGGATATAGCCAATTACTACAAGAAATAGATTCGCACATACTTCATTCTTCACACAATGGATGTTAACATTGAAGCTACGATCAGGAGAAAAATAGGAATGTTTTCTTCTCAGAACATGATCGCTTTGACTTTAATTTAAGAGCTAGAACGTTTTAATGTCAACTCCTTTCATTTGATGATCAGGACTTTCTTGTTCTTGTGAATTCATACTTAGATATTTTGAATTAATGTTAAGATACTCACGTCCCGGAACATGAAGGGGCTTTCTTGTATTTGCCAGTAAGGAAAAAATAATCTTACCGTGTCTTAATCAAATCAGCAATTTCTCACATTTTAAAGTGCCACATTTAGTCAAATCAAAGATGCCATCACTTGTTAAGATCCATCATTACTTTAGAATCATGGAAAAATACTGCAGAGTAAACTATGAGAAAGTGCATATCTCAATTATAAGATGTACACTCATTTCCGAAGGTTCAGTGAGGGGGTGGGGAGTGTATCTGAGAACCAAAGTATGCAGAGTTTGGATAGTTCAGCCACAGACTGGGGGCAGTTCTTGTTCATTTAATTAATTTTCTGCATTCTTATTTCTGAAAGGAACTGACAAGTTTATAAACATATTCAAAGCTTAACCACTCAAAGACTAGCCAAAGAAAGGGAGATTCCAGCTCCATACCATGGAACGTTGCCTCTGAGCAGCGATGTGCTGTAGCCAGGCTCAAGCCAGAATAAGCAAGCAGGTTGTTAAACTGTCAAGACTCATGGGATTTGGTTGTTACAGCCAACTAGTAAAAAGGAAATCATGTTTCCTTGAATTAAATATATTCTATTAAAAACCAAGGTAATGCTCAAAAAGCATCACCTCCTAATTATTTTACTACATTTTACTATTACCTATGCTCTCAAGATTATTATGGCTAATGTATCTGCACAGCTGAAATACTACATAGTGGTGATTCACAGCACATCTCTTTCCAATTGTGCATTCGGTGATGTCACAGTGGTAGCTTGAGATCACCCAAAGGAGGGAGTATTTACACCGTGGAAATCAGCAAATATTACAAATCAGGGCTTTGTCCCTCCCAGAATGCCTATTATTAAACATTCACCAGCACACCACTGTGTACAATAACAAAAAAGTTTGGCTCTATGATGGAAACTCTAGCTACATGTTATACATATTACACATCAATTTATATGTATGCAGATGAAAGCAGTGAAGCATGATCATAGAAAGACTAGGAGGCAGGGATGCTAAAAAGAGAAAGCAAAATCTTAACACTGATCTTAAAACAAATCGAAAAGCTTTTATATATACATGCATATATGTATGTATATACACATATGTAAATACATGTATATACACATGTATTTATATGTATATATGTATACATACATATGTAAATACATGTATATAGTGTGTGTGGTGTGTGTATATGTGTGTGTATATATATAAAAGATTTATATTACCCAAATTATTCAGGGGGAAAGAAAGGTTACTTGAGTTTTCAGCATTCAAATTTCAGTATTCTAATGTCTGAATGACCTTCTTACCTCGACTGCTTAATAAAATGCAGAATGCTACACGTTGCAATTTTTTACCATATGGAACCTCTAATTTGAGTGGGATTACAATTTATCCATAGTTTCCCACTAAATGAGAGACAATATTACTATCATTTTTCAATGACAACAACCTGGCATGAATTTGACTACATAATGTTGCCCTCAGAGTGACCCTCCTCATCTACAGTGAAATCCAAATGGGTCAAATAAAATTTGTATGCTGAACACCGATGACTGAAGCAACAATCTTTTATAATTTTCTATCATTTTGTGAAGAATGATATTAAATCATTTCTGTATAAAATAGTAAAAACAAAACAACAACAACAACAAAAAAACTCATGATCTCATAAGATGTCAAAGACTACAGTGTACTGTCCTTTGCCTCCTGAGGACTCGGGTAACCTGAGGAGGTTTATTTATGAGAATTCATGTAAATTCCATTAGGCTCTTCTTAATACCCACTGGCACTTTAGAGAGAATATATTTTATTTTGTTTGCATTTACCTAATACAATTTGATAGTCTCATATTGTATAATTTCATTTCACTCAGTTCATTTTTAAGAGAAACGAATTGCTTGCAGCTTTTCTACAAAAGACACCCTCTTGAACTATACCCAAATAACTCACAGAGAACTGGTTGCCATGGCTATTCAGAAAAAAAAAAGACACTATTGCTAATAGGAATGTTGAAAAATCTGATTTCCAACCTGGATTTATAACACTAGATTTTTGATTACATGAATTAATGAAGCCAATGCAGCATCCAACTTGTATCCAAGGCACTAAAGACAAATCCTCCTTTTTATAGTTTTTCTTAAATAATGTGTGAACACTTAGAACTAAACTGTTAAAAAATTATAGAGATATCAGTGTCATCTGTGTTAACTCAGTCTTTGCCTCCTAATGCAATGTTACTTTCTCCTCCTTAATGTAACTCAAGTTGTCTCTAGGGATTACCTCTGACCCTAGAGTCATTAAACACTGGGTTCGTTAGCATGAACAAAGAGAAAAAAAAGTGTGACAGAGTATGGCCCCTTCAGGAAATGTCAGCAAGCCCTTCCACATTGGGACAAAGTTTCACAGCAAGGTTGGAGGAGAGAATGAGAGGAGATAAACCTAGAAAGCTACATTGGGACAAAACCGTGAAGGGTCATATGTTGTGATAAGTTTGGCATTCTCTTATAATGCAACCAAGAGTCACCAAATGTTATTTTTTAAATAGAGCACAATTTTTTAAATGCTTTGTGAGTGTCAGTTTTGCGACTAAGCAAAAATGTGTCAGAAAAGTTGCTTGGATAAAGGATACCAATGTCTTAAGACACAATTGCAATAATCTAAGTGAGAGAAAAAGAACTTACACTGTGAAATAGACTTCAAGAATCACTACATGGACACTCTGATTTTCCATTTAAAAAAGTCCAGTCGTACTAGTGATAATACAGGAGCTTTGTAGCTTTACTGAGGCTTTACGTGTTTCTATCTCACTGCTTCCCCACATCATTCTCCTCTAGAAACTTCTCTCTGCCCACACACACCTCAGCAGAATGCAATGGTGATGCTCCCTCCCCATCTCAAGTATTCATTTCTTGGTAAGCAGCCCAGTCAAGCCAGTCTGCCCTTTCTAGTCCCTGGAATTTTGGAAAATAACATTTTCTCCATTTCATTACACATATACCTGCATTTATCCTCTCTAAGTATAACAACTAAAAGTTGTTTTAAACCTTTTCTTTAGTTTCTGGCAAATTTTGTGGACTTAAATAATATATACTTCTCTTTCCTATATGTATGATGTTCATCTGTAGAACCCGAGAAAATAATAAAAGTGTTTCTCTTCACTTAGTATTAGTGGGGGGTGAGCATGGAGGGGGATCCCTTTGTAGAGAAATTTTTCAGATTTATGTTTTGAAGAGTTTTCTAAAGCACTATATCTGAGATGATGAGGAAACAATAATATAAGGGAAAAGAAATACTGTTTTTATAAGAGATCAGATTTCCTTCTGACTCTTTATTGGAACTTTATATTGGAGTTAGAGAGAAAAGGAATTAATGCAAAACAATCAAAATCTTATTGGAGTAGGTGACCTTTAAAGGGAATGGTTTTCAATCTTGTTAACATCCCCATCGCATCAAAGCAATACTCAAATCTATCATCAGCAGTAACAATAGCTCATTATAGCAACACTTCTTATTTCGGGAGGGTGATCTAGCTCTGGCTGGGTGGGTGGTTCACATCCCAATCTAGGGGCAGGAGGGAAAATTAACAGACGTGTGCATTTTTATAAAGCTTCCATGTGAAGCTGATATCTTTCCATTAACACCCACGATCCCACCCATCTCCACCCCTACCAGAAATAGTCTCCCCATCCCTGGCCTTGAGTTAGTGTCTGTTTCAAGTCTGGTCCACTGGAAGTGCCTCTGAGACCGGAGGCTCCTAACAGGTAGTTACCATTAGGTGGGTGGGTATTGCATCAATTTTGCCAAATAGTTCAAAAAGCTCATGAGCAGTTTATGTAAAGCAAGATATTAGCATTCTCCGCCACTCGATTTTGATTTTAAAATGTACTTCTTTATTAAGTATAACCACTGAATATTATAATGGATAGGAATTGCTCTTCCATATACCTAGGTATGCATGAAATATGACTGTATTTCTATAATTTTACCTAATCTCATTTGGCCCCAATCTCAGTCAGTTTGGAGGTATCCACTCCCCCTTTGTTTATGTCCTGTGGGGAAAGAGGAGTTAGAGAGCATCCACTAATGAACGTTTTTCCAACTGTACATTTTAATCTATGACGTCAATTTAGTACATCACACCGGATGCTATGACATCAATTTAGTAGGTCACACCAGAATAGAAATGAAAGAAAACATAAGCCAGCATCACGAATATTGTTTTATGAACATTTTGTGTGTCCTGGAAGACAATGTAAAACATCTTTCTTACTGTAGACCAAAATTGGCCATGGGCCAAACCTGTTGGAAAATGCTATGTAAGACATTGATGTGACCTCTGTGTCTCCACACATGAGCTCCAGACATTGCCGCATCTTCCATAAATGATCCACAAGGTCTCTGCAGTGCCAGCTTTTTCTCACTTTCAGGCCTCATACTGGGAGGCACAGAAACTTGTGGCCACTCTCCCATGCTCCTTGAGAACAGCAGGGAGCTTTCTGAGGCACTAGGAAGCCGTCTCTGCTAGACATGCCACATAGATATTGCTATTCCACATGTCTTGAGTTCTTAGGTATTCAGGAGCGCTCCCCTTCATAACCTGTGTCTCCCTGGCTTCACTCCTGAAGTTAAGGCTTTAGCTGCCACTGATCTTGAATGCCCAAACCTATCTGGGGGCTTTAATTTCCACCCCCTCCCTTCCAACCCCAGAGAGCAGGCTCACTTATCAGGGAGATACCCTGAGAACTCACATTCTGCCTGAAGGCTCTCAGACTCTCTTCGCCTCCCAGTTTGTGAGATTTTTATCTAGTCTGGGTGAAGAAAAACTGTCTTTGGTGGTATTTTTTCACAGCTGTTGTTCATAGCATAATTGCATGCCCCAAGTGTTTCAATGCTCTGGCTTTTTAAGCCAATACGAATGCCCAGGTTCCTCAAACTCAAAAGCATTTTTCTCTCAAAACTGTTGTTTCTCCCCCGCCTTTATAAGCCTATTTTTAAAACTAAAAGCTAAGAATTGACAGATTTTTCCATTCTTCTGCTATAACAACCTTTCTCTAAGGCAATGGATACCTGAATCATATGTTTTAGCTCCTGCGGGGTAAAGAGGAATTACCAGACATGAATAACATTTCAAGTAATATTTCAACACTACTCCTAATTACCAAATAGAATAATAGTTAAGGAAAAATTCAAAGATGTGTGTGTATGTGTATGATACTTTCACACTGGGGTTGTAGTTACAAAATACTGTTAAATCAAATCCTATTTTTATTCAAGATGGAATAGAAGAATTCTTTTAAACTTCTCTTGAAAAATTACATAATAATTTTTTAAAAACTCTTGAGTACATCTATGCCCATTAATTAGTAAAGCATTAAAATTTTTTGCAGGGATTTGGGTTCTCATTCAATGTTAAACTATGCAAATTTGATATGATGCAAAATAAAATTGTTGCCTCAGGTACAAAATTTGGAAAAAAAATTTGTTTAAACCTCTCCAACTTGTAAAGCTCACCAAAAGTCTTGGGATTTGAGATCTGGCAAGCCAACTTTACCGTAAATGAGGTGGATTCTATTGCCAAATAGATAACCCTTTCATGTAAACTATAAATACCTACCCAGTCTTTCAAATTCTATAGCACTAGGTCACCTTTGTTTACTTGCATCAGAATGTATAGGAAATTTTGTGCCACTATTTTCATTCACTATTATCACACTTAATTTTTTCTTAATATGTAAAATATGCTATATATTATTGATGAAGTGATGGGGCTGCTATTAGCTCAGGAATACACCCAAATCAATAATTTTGGAAAGAAGATGTGGTCAAAGACCATGAAGAAGACCAATTTGCATGACACCCTGTACCGATAAAAGAAGTTGTAGATTTATTCAGGCTTATGGAAAATTTAGTCTTGAATTATATGACTTTTGAATTACAGGTGGCCTTCTGAACAGCATCCTTTGCATAAAATGCAAATGCCTAGTACTTGAGCTCCTCATAACTGTGGGAATAAGTACTTCAGAGTTGCGAATTATTCTGATGACTGTTATTTTCCTCAAACTACTATCGAAGTGATTCAAATCACCACATCTTTAGCTCCATCTTTTTCAAACTGTGTTCCTGCCAACATGATCTATCAGGAGTTGGGAAAGTGATTGCAGCTACTGAATGCACCCCTACATTGTTTCTGAGATGCCTGTGACTGGTTTTCGGTGCCATTTAGAAGGATGATACATAACGGCTTTGTGAAGGCGCTTTTCCCACTGGAAAATTTGTTAAGCACCTATCAGTCACTGCCCTGTTTTCTTGATATATACTTAGAGAGTCTTATCACAACTTTGTAAGTTAGACATTTCTATCAGTCAAGTTCCAAACAAGAAAACAGAAAGCTTTCTAAGAATTTAAAACAAAGGTAATTTTAATACAAGGATGAGGATGGGGAGAAGGATCAGGGAGGCCAGCTAGCAGTTTAGAAATTGTGACCAGCTAAGAGCCAGAGGGAAGAAAGGAATGAATTACAGAAATCTAGGGTCTTAGCTATCCTGGCAAAAGCTGGACTCAGGGTAGGGCTGTCCAAACATCATGCAGTCAGGGAAGAAACAAACAATGCCAGATATGCCAACAAGGTAGAGAAAGAGGGGGAGAAATACTCAAGCATCTCCCTCCTTTGCCTCAATCTGCCAGTGTTTCCCTTTGGCCTAACCTAGGACAGAAGCCCATGGAAAGCATCCTGCAGAAGTTAGCTCCCTCACCAAATAGAGATAAGGCCAAGCTGGGGAAGGAATCTTAGAATAAACATCAGCACAGCATTACCTCCCCCTTCTCTTTACATGGGGAAACCAACCCACTTCTAGTCAATAGCTGAGCTCTGCGCATGTGAATCGAACTTCGCATTCAGTTCCTTCCATGATGATAATCACATATAATCTCAGAAGACAGTTTTTTGGAAGAATGTGGAGCTACAAATCTCACCTATACCAAAATACAATCTTAAAAATAAACATAAGTATGATTTTAAATATTTTTACAGATATATATATAGACTTTTTTACCCTATAAGACTCAGATGTTCTAAAATGTTCTAAATGTTTTGAAATGTAGTTTAAGATAGCTAGTCTAGCAATATAATAAATTCAGTAAAATTTCTTCCTTTTGAATAAAACCACCTACCACTAGGTATGAAACTGCAGCAGGGACAATGAGCATAATAAATCTTAATTACATTAACCTTTTTAGTCAGTCATCGATAGGTGACTTTGGTCTCAAATTTCTGGATTTTTATATGGTTTATAAATATAATTCTTAAACTGCATCAGGTAATACAAATTCATTTCCTGCTTTTAAATTATCAATATTTTAACTATATATTTTTTTCTGACATTTCCTCTGCGCCATTAACATGACTAAACCTGTTGGAATTCAAGGAGCATGTAAACGACTTTCCTTAGGTAATTGACAATCTCAGCCACTGTACAAATCAATTTCACTAATCTTCAGCAAACTATAAATTAAGAAGTGAGGCTACGACAAGCTTATTGATTCCTTGCCAACAATTTTCTCTAATATGCTGCTTCTATTCCATAAATTTAAATGTTCCACTATGTCCTCTAAAACTCATACTTAATAACAAACTTCCCCATGACATCAACTTCTTTACTAAATGTTGCCTTGTCTCCTAAGAGAAAACTAACTCTCCCTAGAGGATTCCACTACCCCTGTTGGTCTTTCAAAGGAAGATATTCATTCTCCATCACCCCATCCACTTCGGGGTCTGAATCAGGGAACTTCTTGCTCCTCACTGCTGCTCATATACAATTTCCACACTCTCTTTTGCAAGCCTATCCTCCTTTAAGGCTCACTCATGTCATTGTATAAACTTCAGTTTATTAGTGGGAACTACCAAGCTCATAGCTAGTACACAACTAGCTCACTGCCATCACCTTAACTTCTTCCACCAACCCGGCTATCTTCAACATCCGTGGGGAGAACAGTCTCTGAAATCTCAGTACCCTGGCTCCTCCTCTCCAATGACCTTCTTCACTCCACTTCAGTCATCTATTCCCATGGCCACCCATCTGGCTTGTTCATTCATTTGGCCCCAATACATTAGTGCTCCCAATACACTAGGATCTGTAGTTCTCAACTTTTTTTTTTTGTCTCAATCTTTCTCTCTTCTCTTTCCTCCCACTAGTCTACATAAGATATATATGGAGATATATATATATCTCCCAACATTTCAATGACCCCCCTATTCTCCCTTACCTCACTATTCTTCTATAATTCTAGCCCAGGAGAACACCAACCCTAGGTGAACCCCAGTGTCTTGCCTCCTCTGTACATTGTACTTGGGCAATTGAGATTTACTGTATAAAATCACAAAAATTGGTAGATTTGTATTACTATCAATTTAAGATCACCAACTTCTGGAAGAAGTTCAGCATTATCCCAAAATATCATTATGTATCCTTAATCAAGTCTCTGCCCTGTTTAACATTATCACTATTTAAACAGTATTTAAAATTTAATACCACACATCAGATGTATTGCTTTGTTGCTTCCCCGCCTGCTCTCAACAGATGACCTTTCCTTCAACTTCACAGAAATAAGAAAAGTGAAATACAGTGCAGCTTCTTCAGTGCCCAGACTATGGCTCTCTGTTTATCTTTTCGTCTTCCCCTCCTCCCCCCTCCTCTTATTACTACATGTTTTAGGCCAGTGGTTCTCAAAGGTTAGTTCCCAAATAAGCAACATCAGGGACCTTGATAGAAATCGAAATTCTCTGGACCCACTGTAGGCCTGCTGAATCAGAAATACTCAGAGGAGACCCAATGATTTATATTTTCACAAGTCCTCCAGGTGATTCTGATGCATGCTAAAGTTTGAGAACAACTACCATACACTAGTCCTTCTCTCTGTATTCTGGATCTCACCTAATACCATGTTCTTAGGTTTGGAGAAATAGCACCAACAGCCTCTCCCACCCCTACTCCCACCACCTCATCTAATACCTGGCTATTTCAATAGACTCTTAATTCATCTCTCCACTTCAGTCTTTTTCCCCTGCAACTAATTCTCCACCTTGCAACCAGTGTGATTCTTTGGGGGCATAAATTTGTTAGTGTCATTCTATATCTTAAAACCCGTCAAAGTTTTCCCTTCACCATTAGCATGCAATCTTTTGAGCTGTCTTACAGGCCTTTCAAGTTTTGAGCTGTCTTACAGACCTTTCAAGTTCTGGGGTCTGTCTCCCCAGCTTCATCCTGTACAATCCATCTCCTTGAATTTTAATTCAAGGAGACATCCTGGAATTAAAGGATGTCCAAGCTAGACATCCTGGAATTCTTTTTGTGCCTTTCATGCCATGTCCTTTCTGGCCTTCGGTTCTTCATGGATGTTGATTCCTCATATTGGAACATTCTTCCTGCACACTGTTTCTTCTGGCTAAGTCTGATTGTCCTTCGTGTCCCAAGTCAGAACACACTTCACTGAAGAGTCCAAGGCTGGCCTTCAGACTAGAATGAAGTTTATTCCTATATGCTTTCTTACCTCCATGTTCACCTCCAATCAACACCTTTTTCTAGTGTCTGTTGTCTATTCTAGACTATAAACTATTTGACACCAGAAACTATGTTCACCTCATTCATGCTGTATACTTTGAACCCAGCAGAATACCTATATCTGGCATAAGGTATGTACTCAATAAATATCTACTGAGTGACTAAATAAATGAATGAATTCCAAAATGTATGTTGTGTTTTAGGTCTTCATTTTCAATTCCCTTTAAAATATCCTTCCTGCTAAATGCTCTTCCCTTTTTTTTCCTCCATAACTTCTTCCATTATTCTTTGAAATTAAATTCCTAGATCTGTGGTTGTCAATGTGTGTACCAAGGTACCCCATAATGCCTTAGCAAACTCACACAGTACCATGAGATATTTCTAATTGTCAATGGATTCATAGCAACATCTGTCAAATATTGTGCAAAGTACTAGCTGGAGGGAGTTAGAAGCTTTATCATTAGATAACCACATTTCTTCAAAAAAAAAAAGTCTTATCTTTGTAAATCTTCATTTTCAGCAGTGCCTGTGATAAAAAGAAGTATCACATGGAAATTAGCATGGTACAGAAACTAAGGTAGAAGTGTCCAATTTGATTTAAACTTTGAGAAGATGTACAGCACCCAACAGGCACTAAGTTATTAGGACATAAATATTCTTTAAGTTGTTTGGACCTAATTACTTAATAAGCAAAACTGTTAAGTATTTCCTTTGGCCCAGAAGTACTATGCAAAACTACCAAGATTCTAAAGGAGCTGAGAAGATTTGGGGATCCTTGTCAATTGTGAATTTTCCTTTATGTGACTTCCCCTTGCCTTCCTGTCCTATTTTTGTTTATATTCCCACCCAGTTGTTGCTTATTATGATTTCTTTCAGTTTGTTCTTTTTGGTAATCATGATATATCTGTTTACTGTCATTGGTTCTGATTCTTTTTTCCTGATTTCTATCATAATTTCTTTCTCTTCTCCTCTGTAATGATTTCTAAATCACCCTATTATTATTATCTATTTATTGCCCTGAAATATTACATTGTAAGGAAAAGAAAATTGACTTTGTGACACTCTATATGCACACACATAAAAGTCTGCTTTATATGCTGTGTGT
>CM052883.1:103520992-103543807 GCA_028534135.1 Potos flavus | reverse complement strand
CTGGACTGGAAGAGATTATGCTGAGTGAAATAAGTCAAGCAAAGAGAGTCAATTATCATACGGTCTCACTTACGTGTGGAGCATAAAGAAAAACATGGAGGACATTGTGAGAGGGAAGGGAGGGGTGAATTGGAGGAAATCGGAGGGGCGAAGAACCATGAGAGACTGTGAACTCAGAGCAACAGACTGAGGGTTTTAGAGGGGAGGGGAGTGGGGGGATGGGCGAGCCTGGTGGTTGGTATTGAGGAGGGCACGTATTGCATGGAGCACTGGGTGTGATACATAAACAATGAATCTTGTAACACTGAAAAAATAAAATAAAAGTATTTGGGGGAAAAAAATTCAATATATAACAAATAGTAAGTGAGTGGTTTGAGAGGAAGTTGAGAGAAGTGCAGGCAGTAGTTAATAAGATTGACATCTACTTTCAAGGAGATGATGAAGAAGTAGTGTTCCAGTGAGGGAAAATGGCAAAGTCCCAGAGGCAGGAATAAACAGGCATTCCAAAGGCAACTGTAGATCTAGTCAGAGCAAAGGGTCTGTGAAACAAGGAGTGGGTCAACGAGTCTGGAAAGGAAGGTTGGAGCCAGACCACAGTCCCCGAGGCCAAACCTATTTCTGGTTTTGTTTTGCAGACAGATGAAAAGTTCTCATGATTTATCCAATTCACCGCTGTCTGTTCTGATTCTTTTTGCCTGGTTTCCATCTTTATTTTTCTCTACTCTGTGAAATGATTCTCCACCCTTATATTAACATCATGTGTTGGGTGTAATGAAACATTATATCATATAGAAAAGGAAATTAGTTTAGACTTGGTATAAGATAAATGGGGTATGGGATATAAACAGAACTTTAAGATGGTGACCTGCTGACAGTGTGCAAGGACAAGAGGAAACTGAAGACATATATAACCCTCTCTCCCGGAAGCATTCCTCGCAAACTAAAACTGGAAGTCAGACTACAATTTAGTCTTTGGCTATGACTCAAGCTTCTTCCCATACTTTGTAGGACTTCCATCTGTCCAATATCCTAATAAGCCATGTTACTCTTTCTATGCAGAAGATAGTTAAACACCTTCCATCCCCATTTTAAGGCCCATTGATGAGAAAGGCTGACCCCAGTGAGATTCATGCTGGGTTGACTATAAACTCAGTGGCATCCCAGTAAGTTTTCCTTAGCTCTATGCGCTCTCCTGTGGAGCTTGTGGTACTAGGACAGCCAGCTCCTCCTGTAGGCTATGGCATCCTCAGAGATTCCCCCCTGGGATGACGCAGCTCCAGGAACCTGGGTCTACTAATTGCTCCTGCAGGGGGCAATCAGCAACTAACAGTCTTTCATTAGACAGAAACCCACTCTCACCCCCACAGTCTTGTGCTCCAGTGGCTCCAGAAAGAACCACAGCAGGGAGCCCTGCTAAGCTTGTTTTAGTGGAAAGAGCCCTGGGCTGAGATCCAGAAGAGCTGGATTGCAATCCCTGTTCTGTAGCTCATTAGCTGTGAGATCTTGAGTACAAGCAAGATATAGCCTGTGTGAACTTTGTAAAATAAGTTGGTTAAATTAGATACTCCCTAGGGTTTCTTCCAGCTTTAATTTTTTTTATTTCGAGATATGCTAATTAAAATGAAATCCAAATTTTGCTTATCAGATGGCAAAAATGAAAAGAATACTACTAGTCATGTTGGCATGGCCTGTTACACTGCAGATGAGAGGATCAAATTAGTAAGAAAAAGAAGCTAAACATTTGCAATTATATAGAAAAGTTGTTAAAATACACATATTCTCGGGAATCCTCAGCCCTAGAATAATTGATTTCAAGGACATATCCTGCATATATGCGATGACATAACTATATTTATATACATTACAACATTGCTTATAATAATAAAAACTTAGAAATAATAAAATATGCACTAAGTCATGATTAAAGAAATTATAGTAAATCCACGCAATGGTATAGCATAAAGCAACTTAAAAACATTGTAGAGAAACATTTAATAAAATGGAAGAGTTCTCTATATTAATATATAAAAGCAAGTGACTTACTTAATATTTCATTAAGGTGTCTAGTGTGATCTCAGTTTTGTTATACAAATATCAATATATAACAATACTTTCCCAGCTCTGACCTGCCTATAATAAAGCCATGCTGTCTTTAAAGCCAGGTGACAACATATGTGAGCCCCCATTCTTCAGGTTCTCCATGCTTCTATTAGGTTCCCCACTCAAGAAAGAAAGCTTACTTCCTCCAACATCCACTGCTAGTCCAGAGTGCTAATAGCGGGTCTATGCCCCAATATAACTGACTTGCAAGTCTTCTCTCTTCCAATACAATTAGCTTCAAGTGAAAAATCTATAGAAATTTGAAAGAGTAATCTTTTCAAGACCCATACACGATTCTCCCCACCTCTCTTCTCCCTTTTAAAACTATGGTTTGCCATTACTCTAAGGGTAAAGATAAAATATGTGAAGAGCCCTACAAACTCCTATAGTCTTGCCTGGCATATCTTCTATGTGCCTCTCCAGCCTCAACATATCACAGCCCCTCTTTCCACTCCAGCCACATTGGGTCTTCTCTCAGTTCTTCATATTCTTCATGTTCCCTTCTGCCACAGGTTCTTTGCACCTACTATTTAATTCTCTTCCTACAAATTTCTTCCCCTGCTGTTTCATTGAGTTAATTCTTACGCATGCTTTTGTTTTCAGTTTGTCATTTTCTCAGAGAAGGGACCTTAAGGCTACCAGACTTGGTAAATTATCCATATTACACATTCACACAGCATCGTGTAGCTTTCTGTTATAGCACTTGATCACAGTTGCAAATCTACATTTTAATCATATGACTTGACTAATAAAGAGAAGCTGTGACTATTCTCTCCTTCTTCCCCTGCCCCTTCGCTTTCTCCTAGCCCTCCATTTTCTACTTCTTCTTCTCCTTCTTCATCAATATTTCATTTATAGCTAACACAGTGCCTGGTACATATTTCTTGAATGAATAAACACAATCTATTTCAGGCTCCTTCCTAGTAGATGTGGGGGGTCAGAATGGCCCCTACAATTGAGAATCTCCACCCATCTCTACACCCTGAGCCCAGAACCCTAACTCTCCCTTTATCCCTGAAAAAAGAAAAGGTCTCCCTATCACCCCAATCAGGCCTGCTTGGTGGAGATGTCCAAGTATTTAGAAAAAACTCCTGCCTCTATTCAAAAGTTGTGGCCTGAATTCCAAGGTCCAGAGAAGCCATTACGATATATTATAGCCCCTTCTCAAAGCACAGACTGTTCAGGCCTAAACAGTATTCTAAATAAAATCGCACTAAGACAGACCCAGCTCACTGCACAGTCTTCCCTGCAAGGTTGGTACAGCCTCAGGATCTGCTACAATAAGATTTCCTGAGGACAAACAATAATTTTAGCCATAGGACAGCCTAAATCCAGATGTAGGGAAAACAAATTACCTAATTACCTAGGGAAAACAAAGAGCACCCCAATTCTGCTAATGATAATCTGAATTAATATGACTAAATAGATTAGTTAACATCTCATATTCAAGCATCAGCATTTGGACCACTTCTCTAGCCTTGAGACATTATCTGATATTTACAAGTAGAAAATAGATCAATTTCATAAAAAGGGAGTTTTCCATAGATGCAAAGGACAATTTTTATCCTAGGTGAGAGAAGCTGTTTACAACCCTCCAAAATGGCACTTTCCTAGCTCTCACATTTCAAGAGCTTCATTCTCCCAAGGCATCTGTCTACACACACAAAGGCATGCACAAGCACATGCTCACAGAGGATCGTTCCAGGGCTGGTTTACCCTCAGAATGAGTAGTTCCTGGACTCTGTGTTGATGATGGCCCAAGACACTACACAGAAGGGAGTGATGGTGAGGTGGGCCTGAGGGTGATCCTCCTTTACTGATATCCCGCAGTTCAAATAGGTCAGTCAAAAATGATCTCTTTTCAGTTTGGCTACCCAAGTGAGTTAGTTGCCCAGACTCTAGGAAAAAGAAAAGAGCTGAAGCAACTGTTTCTCTGGAACATTCTAACAGACTGAATAACAGAATGTTTCAGATTCCCTTGAATATCATCGGTCCATTAGTAGAAAACTCAACTTAGTAAAACTTAAGTGCCCAAAATTAGTGTATTTATATATATTTTAAATTTTTTGAGCAAAAGAAAGGAGAGGAATCAGGTAGTCCAAGGGACTGAACTATGGATAAGTAATTAATGAATATCTTTTTTTTTTAACTTTGTTGGGCAATGGATAGCAAAATGTTGAAAGATTGAGGTTGCTTTTTTTAAAAGAAATACCTTGAAAGAAAAAAAACAAATCTATACAAGATTTTGTATTTTAATAACAGCACCATATTTAAAATGTTGATAATACCATATACTATATTTACAAGGATTTAGTGGAAAACTAGATACAATTATAAAGGACTATCTAGACAGTCCAGTGTTGGAGAGCAGTCCTCCTCTACTCAAGTCCAAGACCTGTGCTCTTTCCATTATAATATAATTAAAGTGTTTACCATGTTTCTAGAAAAACATGTACTTATAAGATGTGCTATGATAACATATATCACCTTATATGGCAGTCTTTCTAGAAATGTAGCAGATTCTCCCCTACACATATACCTCAATGCATATTATTACTCATACTTCTACAGGGATTTAAGGGTTTGTATAAAAGCTTTAAACTTCTACCCTCAGAACATAACTACTTTCTGTATGCAGAAGTGTTTCCAATTTTAATGGAAATCATCTTAATTTCCCCCAAGAATATGTGTATCTTTCTAAATAGTGATAATAACAAAATTCAAACAGTTAATTGCCTAATGCAAATATAACTAAGAGAGACATTGCATAGGAAATGAATTTTTGCTAACAAAAACTAATAGAGATTCACTAAGAAAGCAAGCCCAAAGAAAATTAATTCTTACATGAACTTTAAAACAGCGAACTGAATGCCTCTCGTTGAAAATGTCCATCAGTACTAAAAAATACACTGCCAGTTTTGCATTAATCTATGAAATGTATCCTTATAGAAACACAGAATTCAATTTGTCTTTTATAAACTATATATACACATATCCTCTTCCATTGAAAACATACGCAGCTGCTTGAAACAAATTCTATCTTCTTTCAAAACTGTGGCAGAAATAAAATCCTATAGTAGCTATAGTCTTAAAACTGTCTTAGAAATTTCACACAGGAGCAATCATTTAGTACTTAGACATATGGGTGTCACATTTATATATATCTTCTACTATCCCCACACCCACAGAATGTTTTCCTTTGCCACATGGCATAAACAGTCAAAAATATTCCCGGTATCCTCTGGTTGTCAGGTAGTCAAAGTAGCTGGCTAGTAGTATATAAGAGTGATTCCACATATGTCCACTTTGAAATAATTTTGAGCACTACACCTTGCTAAGAGCACTGGGGGACAGGCTATAAACAAAAAAGGTCATCCCTTCATTAAATTTAAAACCTCTAACAGAGAAAAGATGTGGAACTATAGTTCTATAATATCAGAAACCAAAGGAGACATAAGGGAAAGACAAATTAATTCCAAGGAAGTAGTAGGTCAGGAAAAATGCCCTAAAGAACGTGACCCTTAGAGTCAAATTTGGTGGGATAGGTAGAGGTTTATATAGAGAGGAAGAAAAGGGCATTTCAGACTGAGGGAATAGCTTGAAGAATGGCAGGAAGGCAGGCAGGTGCAGGGCATATCAGGAAAAGGTGATCTCTTCTGTTTGCTAAGAGATGGAGGTAGAGAAGGAAGAGAAAGGACGTGGTGGAAAATCAACCTGGAGAGCTACATTAGGACCAGATCATGAAGGGATGTAAGTCTCATATTAATTCATGCACACTTTAGTTGGCTGAATAGGGAGCCATGGGTAGGTTCTGAAGAGAATGACATAAGATCTTCGCCTTAAGAACAGTTGGGAGAATTTGGGAAAGGAAGCAATACTATAGTAAATGGCTTTTCGGGCCTAAACTAGGATAGGGCCAGTTGCAGTGGGAATTGAAAAGAGAACTTTTATCAAAAAGCTGACAGGAGAAAAAGAAATTCAAATGGCCAATCAACATGTGAAAAGATGCTAAACTTCACTCATCATTAGGTGTTTCAAACTAGAGCAAGGAAATGCCATTTCTAATCTCATCAGATAGGCAAGAGTGAAAAATATTGATAATATGCAATTATCAGCAAGAACATGAAAAAATGGGATGGGAACTTTCCATGATGTTAAAAAAGAGTCCAAATTTATAAAACCTTTTTGGCAATAACTATCCAAACTTAAGATTTAAACTTAAGGGGCGCCTGGGTGGCTCAGTGGGTTAAAGCCTCTGCCTTCGGCTCAGGTCATGATCTCAGGGTCCTGGGATCAAGCCCTGCATCGGGCTCTCTGATCAGCAGGGAGCCTGCTTCTCCCTCTCTCTTTACCTGCCTCTCTGCCTTCTTGTGATCTCTCTCTGTCTCTCTCTGTCAAATAAATAAATAAAATAAAAAAATAAAATAAAAAAAAGATTTAAACTTAAGATTACATTCCCTTTGATCTACGATTACTCAAGTATTCAAACACACACACACACACACACACACACACACACAAATATAATGCTGCATTGGAAAACTTGGAAACAGATAGCAACAGGAAAGTGATAATTGATTAATAATTTATGGTATCAACATTCAATATAATTCTTCACAATCCTTAAAAAAGAATGAGGGAAATTTATATACCATGAAATAAGTTTTCATAATATATTATCTTTTGTTAACATAGGAAGAGGAGGGACAATGGCAAAAAGATGTGGCTAGGTTCTTAAGCCTGAATGTGTATATGTAAATAAAGAGACTGATAGACAAGGCTAAAAATAGACAAGGCTAAAATGATATAAAGCAGACTATCTCTCTAAACTTAGAAAATGGGATAAGGAGAAAGAGAGGACCTGGAAAGGAAAACTTACCTTTTACTTGGTACAATTTGAGGCTCTTCAAACTTTTTACAAAGAAAATTTGTTAATTTTATAATTTAAAAAGTTTTTAAAGAAGCAAAATGGTTCTAGAGGAAAATAAAACATTAGGAATCTTTCAGAAGTTCCTCAAATAATATGACAGTATGATTATATCAAATTAATAAGTGAAATTTGTGAGTATTTGGTCAAAGAGAAGAAATTAACAAATTTTACAATAATTTAACTGCCAATACCCATGACAGCTGAATAGTGTTTGTTTATCTGTTTGTGGTTTGGCCAGCATTCTAATCCCTAAAGAATCCTAGTGCACAGAAATGCCAACTGAGCCACAAGTCCACAGCCCTTCCTTGTCAGCATTCTGTAATGTCAAAGGACTTTTTACAGAAGAGAATGGAGAATGGCTAGAAGAGAGCTGCCACCATTCTAGTCTCTATTTCTATGAGTTTGGCCTTTTTATATTCCACATATAAGTAATATCATATAATATTTGTCTCTCTCTGTCTGACTTCTCTCACTTAGTATAATGCCCTTGAAGTCCATACCCATGTTGTCATAAATGGCAGGACTTCCTTCTTTCTTATGGCTAAAAAATATTCCTTTGAATATGTATCACATACCAGAGGCTGTGGTATGAGAGAATTGAGGAGATGTTGTTTAAGGGTACAAACTTGCAACTAATGGGCGAATATGTCCTGGAGATCTAATGTATAGCATAGTGATTATAGATAACAATACTGTATTATAAACTTCAAAGTTGCTATGACACTAGATCTTAATTGTTTCCATCACAAAAAAGAAATGATAATTATGTGAGGTTATAAAGGCATTAGCTAACACTACAGTGGCAATGATATTGGCATATATAGATGTATCAAATCAACATGTTATACACCCTAAATTTATACAATGTTATATGCCAATTATATATCAATAAAAATAAATAATAAGTAAGCAAGTAAGTAAATAAATAAATAAGATTTCCCCAGGGGAGAAAAAAAAATTGCTCTCTAAAACCTTAAATTGGAATCTCAACCCTTGCTTTATTTGAGGTAGGATTTCTAGTTTCACATCAAGAATTGGTTGTCATCTGAAACACACTTCTGACTATATTGTAAGTTCACTCTTGGCAGCACCATTGTTCAAAATGTGTCATAAAAGATAAACAGAATATTTATCTTCTGTGCATCTGTAATTAAGAAAACACAACTAGAGCAAGTAAAAGAGAGGAAACAAAATCAATGATGAAAACCACGTCAGAAGCGGTTACTGGTAAATGTCAGATTTCATGTCTTGATATCACAGCTCATGTTTTCAAACAGAAAATAATTACTTTCCACAAAACTACCTGAAAAAATTTAAGCTGCACCATCAACCTTCACAAATTCAGACTAACCGTGCATAAGACTGGTTAAGCCAGATAAAAATCAGGAGAGTAAATTTATAACACAACCAAATTTCAAAGAAATTCAAAACATAAAATGTCAGTGTTATTGAGCTTGCTGGATTATAAACTCAGTTTGTCCCCAACAAAGCTCAACTGGAAAATAAATCCCAGATAAAAGAAATGATATGGTGGATAGACTGCTTAAAAGAAGCTTAGGGGGTGCCTGGGTGGCTCAGTCCATTAAGTGTCTGCCTTTGGCTCAGGTCCTGATCTCAGAGTCCTGGGATAGAGCCCTGGATCAGTCTCCCTGCTCAGTGGGGAGCCTGCCTCTCTCTCTTCCTCTGCCCCTCCCCCTGTGCTTACTCTCTCTCAGTCTCTCTCTCAAATAAATAAATGAAAAATCTTAAAAAAAAAAATTTTAGAATTAAGTTAAACCTCCGGAAGATCATCTTCTTAAAAATAGGCATTTGGCCCCTCAGAGTCTCATTATCACAGTCTCTTAACATTTTCCCTTACTATTAAGATTTTTGCTTTTATCAAGAATAATTAAAATATATAGATGTATAATTTGCATTCAAATTCAGTGGAAAAATATTGTTGAGGTCATTCATTGTCCATTACATTACTCAACATCAACTGTTCTGTTTTTTAGCTCTTGGTATTAAAAGGTGTTGCCTAACTTACTGAACACAGAAGGCAAAAAATATAAATGCTCTGAAATATTTGAAAACATATACTCTGTGCAAAATAAGTATACATATTGCAATCTTGTTTACACCACCAATCTGCTTAGTTGAGTGTAATACAAAGTTAAATGTCAACACACCCCCATATGGATTACAAAAATTTCTAAATTTGTATTTCTCTGTTCGTGTGATATTGCATGTGCACCAACAAATTAGAAGGCAGATTCTTTCCTCTAAGTTATCAAAGTTATAAATTAAAACAAAAATTGGTGTATTCTTTTCATAATCAGTTCGTGTAAAATATAAATTAATTCACACATAAACAAAGAAAAATAGAATAAATTAAAACTATTGAAAAAAAATATTATTGAACTATTGAAAAAAAGGAACCCAAAATGGGTTCTGTGGCAATGTATAAAGATTTCGCATAATTGTATTCTGTTTTTTTAAAAGATTTATTTGCATTTGAGAGAGAGAGAGAGAGCAGGGAGAGGCGCAGAGGAAGAGGGAGAGTCTTTTAAGACAACTCCGAATTGACTGTGGAGCCCAACGTGAGGCTCAGTCTCACAACCCTGAGATCACGACCTGAGCCTAAACCAAGAGTCAGATGTTTAACTGACTGCACCACCCAGGCGCCCCACATAATTGTATTCTAAAATACATATTTACTTAGTCTAATATATACCTCAAAGTATGGAATGATTCTGAATTATATCCACCAATGGCTTTTGGAGCACCTAATTAATATTATCCATTCATTCCACACTTTGTGTTCCTGTAGAAGAGCTGGGTATCAAATATTCACCCTCACTTTGGAATCAGCTATCCAAAAGGACAGCTCCAGACCCCATGCAGCGATCCCTGTAAACAGGGAGTTAACACTAGTAACTACTAAAATCAGAAATTTTCTGCATCTCTTAATAGGTATTAATATAGCTAATAAGAACTAGTACTGACTAAACACTAAGTCCTAAGGCATATGGCAAGTGGTTTGCATGCATTATATTACCAAATTCTCCCAAGGGTCTTCCCAAGTTCAGTATACTTACTAGTTCCATTTTAAATGAAGCTGCAGATAACAGAGTTTAAGTAATCTACCTAAGGCACAAAACTAGGATTTGGCAAAATAGTATCCAAACCCAGAATTTGTGGCCCCCAAATTCACAGTCTTAGTGCAACACTGAATCAGTATTACAAGAAATTATTTTCCCAGTTTTTTCAGAAAAACACGCAAAAAGAGGATAGTTAAGGAAAACAAGTTTTTCTGAAATTTTCTAAATAACAGCTAAATAAAATAAGAACTAAAATATATTTCATCATTTTATCTTAAAGTTTAGCTCATGTTGGGGCGCCTGGGTGGCTCAGTTGGTTAAGCGACTGCCTTCAGCTCAGGTCATGATCCCGGAGTCCCGGGATCGAGTCCCACATTGGGCTCCCAGCTCCATGGGGAGTCTGCTTCTCCCTCTGACCTTCTCCCCTCTCATGCTTTCTCACTCTGTCTCTCTTTCTCTCAAATAAATAAATAAAATCTTTAAAAAAAAAAAAAGTTTAGCTCATGTTTGAGGATTTAGATAAAAAATAATTGGATGAGTTAGAAAATGTTAATTATGGGAAAGTAATTCTTTTAATTTCATTAAAATTTAGTCTTCAGAGTTCATTCCTGCAGCAATTCCTGTTGCTTGGTTACCATAAGGCAGACATAACTAATTACACGAGAATTATCACAACTATATTAAAAATAATAAACATTTCTTATCTCCCTGCTGTACTGTTAAATACTGAATTATAGAATAGAACAAATAAAGTTTATTATATCCCTAACAATAGCCATTTAATGCATAAACTAATGATTTCATCATTCTTCATTGAGTCTTCTAATCTCCTAGGTATGTAACTGATGAATATATCTTTAGTTTCAATGACAAAAATACCTTATGGAATCCAACCAGTGAGTCATCCCAAGTGTTCTGTTGCTGACAGCAAGGACCCCTTTTGATAGGCACTATGGAGATAAGAAATGAATAACTTACAGTCAGGATAAGGAATGTACAAAGAGAACAACTGTGGCTTTGCTGTCTGAAGATTCCCACACCTTTTTCTAGTTACAAAACCCCTCTCACCTGGGGGAACTCATTCCTTGTAGGTCAAGCAGAGTTGAACCTAACACCTCCCAGACCACAGAGGAGGGCAAAAGGCCCCTAATTAAACAAAGTTCTCCGTCCCCTTGGCCACAGCAATTGGACATATTATTCAAGAAGTCAAATCATACTTTTCAGTGAGGCTACTATATCTACAGTAAGAGAGAGCTTTCGGGTCCGTCTTCAGGGTTGCGATCTGTAAGGATACAAGCTTGTGGTTACTGGCAGCTTATATTTCCAACCATTTGGAGAAATTCTGTCTGAAAATAAAATCAATAAACAGAAGAAGTAGAGCTGAGTGATAGAACTGCTTCACTTGGGAGCCAGCTCCTCCTTTGGCCTTTATAGTTACATGAACCAACATAATTCCTTTTTGCCTAAGCTAATTTGATCTGAGTTCAACTGCAAACAAAAAATTTGACAGATACAATTGTCTCAAAAGTGGAGTTACTGGGGCACCTGGGTGGCTCAGTGGGTTAAGCCTCTGCCTTCAGCTCAGGTCATGATCTCGGGGTCCCAGGATCGAGCCCCACATCGGGCTCTCTGCTCAGAGGGAAGCCTGCTTCCCCCTCTCTCTCTGCCTGCCTCTCTGCCTACTCGTGATCTCTCTCTCTTTGTCAAAAAAAAAAAAAAAAAAAAAAGTGGAGTTACTTAATTCCCTCTTGACTACAGTTCTATTGTAGAACCCTGGATCTGAAGATGATCACCACGAGCTGTATGAAGTCATATTTCATTTTTATTTGTCTCTAAAGCGTTTTAAATGTTGAGTAGTGGTAACAAATTGGAAATCTGTGAGTTAAACACACTGTGTCCATACATTATAGTCACCAACAGCTGAGGAGAATGTGGAAAAAAATCTTTCAAACAATACTTCACTTCAGTATCATGAGGCCTTAAATTCTATCATGAGAGGTTTATTTCCTTTTGGTAAGCCTTGCCATTTCCCTGCAGTTCTCTTTTGAAAAATAAATGACATTAAGGCACTTACATCCTGGTATGAAATACTCAAAAATGTTTTTCTCCAGGACAGAAGAGTAGGTGCCGAAAGTTTCAGAAAGAAGGTAAAAGTAAAAGGATCAAGAGAAAGAAGAAAAGCCACAGATCAAGAGAAAATATTTGCAAAAGACATCCCAAAATACACAAAGAACTTTTAAAACTTAATAAAAGAAAAAAACGTGATTAAGATATCTCACCAAAGAAGATATATAGATATCAAATAAGCATAAGAAAAGATATTCAATGTCACATGTCATTAGGTAATTGCAAAATAAATAAGATACCACTACACATCTATTAGAATGGCCAAAATCCAAAACACCAACAACACCAAATGCTGGCAAGGATACGACAATAGGAACTCTCATTCACTGCTAGTGGAAATGCAAAATGGTACAGCCACTTTGAAAGATAGCTTCTTACAAAAGGAATGCACGTATTGCATGGAGCACTGGGTGTGGTGCATAAACAATGAATCTTGGAACACAGAAAAAATAAAATAAAATTAAGATTAAAAAAAAAATTAAACATACTCTTCCCGTACAATCCAGCAATTGCACTCCTTGATATCCAAATGAGTTGAAAACATGCCTACACAAAAACCTGCACATGAATGTTTATAGCAGCCCTATTCATAATTGCCAAAATTTGGGAGCAGCTAAGATGTCTTAAGTGAATAAACTGTCATACACTCATGTAATGGAATATTATTCAGTGCTAAAAGTAAATGAGCTATCAGTCCACAAAAAGAAATGGAGGAACCATGAATGTACCCTGCACAGTGAAAGAAACCAATCTGAAGAGGCTACACACTGTATAATTCCAGTTATATGACATACTAGAAAAGGCAAAACTATGAAGATAATAAAAAGATCAATGGTTGACAAGGGCTTGGGGGGAGGAAGAGAAAAATAGGTGGTACATAAAGGATATTTAGGGAAGTGAGGCTCTCCTGTAATGTAATATAATGGTGGATACATGTCATCATACATTTATCAAAAACTCATAGAATGTATACCACAAAGAATGAACCCTAATGTTAACTATGGGCTTTGACTGATAATGATGTGTTATTGTTAGTCCATCAATTATAACAAATGTACCACACTGGTGCATTGATGCAGGATGTTGATGATGAGGGAAGCTTGCGCATGTGTGAAGAGAGGGTATGTGGGAACTCGCTGTACTTTCCGCTCAGTTTTGCTCTGCAGCTAAAACTGCTCTAAAAAATAAAGTTTATTAATTTCATTTTAAAAAGTAAAAGCAATGAAATAGATCATGACCAAGAGTCAACAAATGGTACACATCACAATTTTCCCATCCCTTTCACTCTTCCATGGGAAGAACACTGGATTTAGGACCTTCTATTTACATAACAAGTATTTATTGAAAACCTACTATGTGTCTAGTACCTGTTGGGTGTCTTGGAAATGGAACAGAAACAGCCATTTCCAATATGCAGTTTGTAATCTAGTATAGAGAGGAGTAAGACAGTAAACAAATAATATATAGTGATAGATTATAATAAGTGCTAAAAAGAAATATATAGGGACCTAAGAGATAATGATAGTAGGGATGAGTTTACCAAAAAAAGGAAGAAGAAAAATAGGCCTGTAGGTGTAAAGAGATGTATGGTCAAAGAAGCATGTTTATAACATGAGAGCACTAGATAATATTTGAATATTGGTGAGACTGGTCCAAAAGAGAAAAAAAAAAATCAAAATGCTGAGGAGAGAGGCAATAAATTATGAAGCAAGAACTCCAAGATGGCATAAAGAGTTAGAATTCAGAATATATGTAGAAGATTTGCTCTTTGATAGGAGAGAAATTCCCCCTTTTTAGCAAGAAAAGAGGAGTATAAAGAGAAGAAAGAATATTTGCCGGCCCACTAGTAGGAAGGTATGGATCTTCCCATAATGTAAACAGAAATCTCCTTTGAGGGTGTGTGTGGTGGATGGCAAAGGTAGAAGGAGCTGAAATAATTTTTTATTAAACTAGTCAAAATAGGAACCACATTTTTGGTCAGCAAAGGAAAGAGCTTTTAGTGTGGTGGCCCTTATAATGTTAATCAGGTCCAGAGCACAGTTTTGACAAAGTCTGTGGCTTGCAGGGATCAAAGTGAAAGCCACGCTAACAGGAGAAACGTCTCCGTTCATATGAAGTAGATTGCATTTTCTCTGAGTTACTTAAAAGCTTGGCTTGGAAAGAGCCAAGATGCCCTTCAACAGACGGATGGATAAAGAAGATATGGTCCATATATACAATGGAATATTATGCCTCCACCAGAAAGGATGAATACCCAACTTTTTATACCAACATGGACAGGACTGGAAGAGATTATGTGGAGTGAAAAAAGTCAAGCAGAGAGAGTCAATTACCATATGGTTTCACTTACCTGTGGAGCATAAGGAAAAATATGGAGGACACTGGGAGAAGGAAAGGAAGAGTGAATTTAGAGAAAACGGACAGGGAGATGAAACATGAGAGACTGTGGACTCTGAGAAACAAACTGAGGGTTTTGGAGGGGAGGGAGGTGGGGGGTTGGGTGAGCCTGGTGGTAGGTATTGAGGAGGGCACATATTGCATGGAGCACTGGGTATGGTGCATGAACAATGAATCTTGGAACACTGAAAAAATAAATAAAAATTAAAAAAAAAAAAGCTTGCCTTGGTAAGGTACACTTGTTTCTTAAGTAAACAATGAGAAAATCAGCCAATGTGGTTAGTGGGAAGACTAACCTGGAACTAAAGTACCCACACTGATCTGCACTTAAGGGACAATCTCCATCACCTGAGTCACTACCATTGAGCCAACTAGGAAGTTCATTAGCATCCAACCAAAGCCTAAACATTCTTATCTTAGAAGACAAAAGAAAAGGGAAAAGGAGGTGCCATGGCCTCCTCTTAGGATGGGAAGTGAAGGTTTCCAGAGCAGAATATTTTGATCCTAGTAGGATTTGAGAGAGAGGGATCTAGAAAATAGAGAAAAAGGGGTTAATGGAATTGAGAGAGAGAGAGGGAGACCTGGAGACAAAGAACATCCACTTGAGACCGTTTCTCTTAGAAGGTCTAGGGTGCAAGGCCCTTCACTAATTTGGAGAAAAAGATTTCTGTTCCTCCAACATGATGTAGCTTTTCTGAGATCTTCCCAGCACATATTTTTTTTCTGGAGAAACAGGACAGAGGGGAAGAAATTGGAGTGACTAGCACTGACTCACCTAGTGGATTATTCTCAGATGTGAGTTACCTGGACTGGAGGGAGAAAGTGACAGGTGCTGAGGTCCAAAAAAGAGAATGACTGAGAGAATGCTTGCCACAAGTGGGCCATAGAAATATGAGGCAAGATCTTCAGTGAGAGTTTTAAAGAGAGATGATATGAAATAGCTTTTGTGACAATGGGAGAACGATCCTTCAGTTTGACACAGGTTGCTGGGAAAAGTTAAGAGCCTATTTAAGACGGAAAATTTTGTGTCTGAGCCTTGCTTCTGTCATTTAGTAGATGTGTGATGTTTTTACGATTTACATAACCCCTCTGAACTTGAATTCCCTTGCTGATAACATGGGAATAGTAACGCCTATAATATAAGGCTGTAGAAAAGATTAAATGAGATTAGGTATGTAAAGCTCTTTATACATACTAGAGTCTTAAAAACTATTTGTTTCTTCTCTGCTTTCATAGCTTTCAGGATTCATAAGCTTTACTAAGCTGCAGGATCTTTTATTTTTAGGTCGATACTCACTTGAGAGTTTTTTCCTGGGTAAAGTGTTAACATTAAGTAAGATGCAAAAATAACACACAAAAATAAGTACTGTTTCTATATACCAACAATGAATTATGTGAGAAAGAAGCAAAGAAAATGACCCCATTTACAATAGCATCAAAAATAATAAATACTTAAGAATAAATTTAACTAAAGAGGTAAAAGATCTCTACAATGAAAAGTATAAAATACTGATGAAAGAAATCAAAAGAGACACAAATAAATACAAATCCCATGTTTATGAATTGGAAGAATTAATATTTTTAAAATGTCCATACTACCCAAAGACATCTACAGATTCAATGCAATCACCATCAAGAATCCACTGGCATTTTTTACAGAAGTAGAAAAAAAAAATCCTAAAATAAATATGGAACCACAAATGACCCCAAAACAATCCTAAGGAAAAAAAAAAAAAAAAAAACAGAAGGTATTGCATTTCCTAATTTCAAGCTATTATTATAAAGCTACAGTAATCAAAACAGTATGCATTGGCATAAGAACAAACAGACCAATGGAACAGAACCAAGAGCCCCAAAATAAATCCAAGGATGTACTAATATTTGACAAGAGAGCCAAAGAATACTCAGTGGAGAAAAGATAGTCTTCTCAATAGATAGTACTGGGAATTTGGATATTTCCATGTAAAAGATTGAAACTACAACCCTGTGTTACACCAATCACAAAAATTAACTCAAAATGGATTAAAGACTTAAATGTAAGACATGAAACCATAAAACTCCTAGAAGAAAATGTAGGAAAAAGCCCCCTGACATGGGTCCTGGACATGACATTTTGGATATTACACCTAAAGCACAGCAACACAATCAAAAATAAACAAGTAGGAGTACATCAATAAAAAGCTACTGCACAGCAAAGTAAATGATCGACAAGATGCAAAGGCAACTTATTGACTAGGAGAAAATATTTGCAAATCTGATAAGTTGTTACTATCCAAAATACATTTAAAAATCATACAACTTAGTAGGAAAAAAACAAATAATCCAACCTAAAAACGTGCAAATGACCTGACCAGACATTTTTTCAAAGAAGATATACAAATGCCCCACACGCCTATGAAAATATGCTCACGTTCAATAATTATCAGGGAAATGAAAATCAAAACCACAATGAGATATCACCTCACATCTGTTAGAATGACTATCATCTGGGGCGCCTGGGTGGCTCAGTCATTAAGCGTCTGCCTTCAGCTGGGGTCATGATCCCGGGGTCCTGGGATTGAGCCCCACATTGGGCTCCCTGCTCAGTGGGAAGCCTGTTCCTCCCTCTCCACTCCCCCTGCTGTGTTCTCTCTGTCAAATTAATAAATAAAATCTTTTAAAAAAAAAATAGCTAGCATCTAAAAAATAGAACAAATGCTGAAGTGGATTTGAAAAAAAGAGAGCACTTGTGCACTTATGGTAGGATTGTAATTGGTACGGCCACTATGGAAAACATTATGAAGTTTCCTAAAAAAATTAAAAATAGATCTACCATGTGATCTAGCAATTCTACTTCTGGATATATACCGAAAGGAAACAAAATCACTATGTTGAGATATCTGATGTTCAAAGCAACATTGTTTACAATAGCCAAAAAATATAAACAACCTAAGTGTCCATCAGCAGATGAACGGATAAAGAAAATCAAGTACATATATACAATGGAATACTACTGAGCCATAAAAAAGTAAATCTCAAATGTGGATGGGCCTTTAGGGCATTATGCCAAGTGAAATAAGTCAGAGAAAGACAAATACTGTATAATGTCACTTATATGACAAATCTTTGAGGGGAAAAAAAGAAGAAGAGGAAAAAGAAAAAAGAAAAATCCAGGAAAAGAGATCAGATCTGTGGTTATCCAAGGCAGGGGATAGGGGATGAGGAACTGGATGAAAGTGGTCAAAAGATGCAAATCTTTAGCTACAAGATAAGCAAATACTGAGGGAGGAGTTAAGATGGTAGAGGAGGAAGGGGCGCCTAGGCTTGCCTCACCCCTCAAAAACATCTAGATAAATATCAAATCATTTTGAATACCCAATAAATTGATCTGAGGGCTGACAGAGTAAAACTGTACAACTAGAGACTGAAAAAAACCACCACATCGTGGAAGGAAGGAGCTGCAGAGAGTTAATTTGAGAGAGACAATAGCTGAAGGTGCTGTGAAGGGGACAGAGCCCTGATCATGAAGAGCGGAGTGAGAGAGAGAGCGTGCAAAAGCGTGCACAGGGAATTGCACGAGAAAAACTCTTTTCCCAAAACCACTGACTGGGAAAGGGAGAGGGGCTAAATACCACAAGTTTTTACAAACAGTGGAGCAGAGTCTGAAGTTCCGAAGTCCACACCATTGCCATGGCTGTGCCTGAGGGGCTTAGCAGTACTCCTGTGGGAAAGGAAGGCTGAGATCCAGGAGGGTAGAACCTGGTCTGAGGATCCCTGGAAAAAGCAGTTCCTTAGCTTGGAGTGCATTTGGAAGTGGCTTTTGCAGATACAAGACTAATGGTGGGTGCCACTGAGCTGTCCCATTCCCTAGCACAGGAACACCACCTGAGGGTAGCAAACATTGGCCCCTGCTTTTAGCAGTGCTTTACCATAAACTCTGAACCACTGGCACCGGCCGCAGCACAGCAAGACCCTCCCCCAAAAGATCCCTGAGGGGCTGTGCCAGCAGACCTCTAAAACTTGTATTTTTGAAACCCAGCCCCATGCCTGAGATAAAACACAGTAGTGCTATGTCACCTGGCAACTAGACAGCTCAGATGCAGGCAGAGTGAAGGCAGGGATCTGGCAGAACCCAGGAACAAAACAAAGATGATTGTTTGTTCTTCTGTGAGAGTTTCCTGAAGAGTAGCAGAAAGGAGTTCCCTGCCCCAGGGACAGAAGAGCTGGGCGATGCCACTTTTGCCCCCACCGATCTGTGTAGACTGACTTCAGTGAGCAAAACAGAGGTTGGAGCCACTAACACCAACCCCTATCACCTTGCACCTGCAGGTGCCTCTCCACTAGGGTAAGTCAGCCTGAAAATCGGAGCAATGGGCTCCTCCCCCAGAAGACCATCACAAACCCCTCATATGCACGTCTAGTGATCACAGAGTGCTACAAAGCTTCAGCTCTGGGGAAATAGGACTAGCTTCTTTTTATTATTTTATATATATATATATATTTGGATCTAGCTTCTTTTAACAAGCAGACCAAAACACACTAGGATCTAGCTTCCTTTCTTATTATTATTTATTTATTTATTTTTATTTTTTAGGTTTTGTTTTGGTTTGCTTTGGTTTGGTTTTTGGACTTCTTCTAAATGTAGCCATTCCTTTCAGGAGCAGGAATACAGGCTTTCCTAACAATCAAACACACACACACGCACACACACACACACAAAATGAGCCAAAAATAATGACAAGATGGAGGAATTCACCCTAAAAGAAAGAACAAGAAGAATTCATGGCCAGGGATTTAAACAATACAGATACAAATAACATGTCTGAACTAGAATTTAAAACAATAATCATAAGGATACTCACTGGGCTTGAGAAAAGCATTGAAGACACTAGGGAATCACTTACTGCAAAGATAAAAGAACTAAAAACTAGCCAGAACAAAATAAAAATTCTATAACTTAGATGCAAAACCAAATGGATGCAATGACAGTGAGGATAGACAAAGCAGAGGAATAAATCAGTGATACAGAGGATAAAAAAGGTATTCGATCACCAACAGAGACTTAGGGATCTCAGCAACAACTTAAAGTATAATAAAGGGCACCTGAGTGGCGCAGTGGGTTAAAGCCTCTGCCTTCGGCTCAGGTCATGATCTCAGGGTCATGGGATCGAGGTCTGCATCGGGCTCTGCTCAATGGGGAGCATGTTTCTCCCTCTCTCTCTGCCTGCCTCTCTTCCTACTTGTGATCTCTCTCTCGCTGTCAAATAAATAAATAAAATCTTAAAAAAAAATGAAGTGTAATAACATTTGTATCAAAGGAATCCCAGAAGAAGAAAAGAAAAAGGAGCAGAAATTTTATTTGAGCAAATTATAGCTGAAATTTTCCCTAATCTGGGGATGGAAACAGACATCGAAATCCAAGAAATACAGAGAATTCCCATTAAATTCAACAAAAGCTGGCTATCACCAATACGTGTCTAGTCAAATTCACAAAATACATAGGCAAAGAATCCTGAAAGCAGCAATGGAAAAGAAATTCTTAGCCTACAAGTGAAGACAGATAAGGGTTTGCAGCAAATTCGTCCACAGAAACTTGGCAGGCCAGAGAAAAGTAGTATGATCTATTCAACATGCTGAATAGGAAAAACAGGTAGCCAAGAATACTTTATCTAGCTGGGTTGTCATTCAGAACAGAAGGAGAGATAAAAAGTTTCCCAGACAAACAAAAACCAAAGGAGTTTGTGACTAAACCACTAAACCAGCCCTGCAAGAAATATTAAGGGGGACTCTGTGAGTGGGGAAAAAAAAACAAAAGCAACTAAGACTAAAAAGGAACGGAGGACATCACCAGAAACACCAACTTTGCAGGTAACACAATGGCACTAAATTCATATCTTCAATAATCACTCTGAATGTAAATAGACTAAATATTCCAACAAAAGACACAAGGTATCTGAATGGATAAAAAAACAAAACCCATCTACATACTGCCTACAGGAGACTCATTTTGGATCTAAAGAAACCTGCAGATAGAAAATGAGGGCATGGAGAATCATCTGTCATGCTAATGGACCTCAAAAGAAATCCAGAGGACCATACTTGTATCAGACAAACTAGAATTTAAAACAAAGACTGTAAAAAGAGATGAAGGGAATTTTATCATAATTAAGGGATCTATCCATCAAGAAGATCTAACAATTGTAAATATTTATGTCCCCAACTTGGGAGCACACAAATATATAAAATAATTAGTAACAAACATAAAGAAACTCATTGATAACAATACCATAATAGTAGGGGACTTTCACACCCTACTCCCAGCAATGGACAGATCATCTAAGCAGAAAATCAATGAGGAAACAATGGCTTTGAATGACACACTGGACCAGATGGACTTAACAGATATATCCAGATCGTTTCATCCTAAAGCAACAGAATACACATTCTTTTCTAGTGCACATAGAACATTTTCCAGAATAGATCACATACTGAGTCAAAATCAGCCCCCAACAAGTACAAAAAGATGAGATCATACCATGCATGTTTTAAGACCACAACACTATGAAATTTGAAGTCAACCACAAGAGAAAAATTTGGGAAGACCACAAACACATGGAGGTCAAAGAGGATCCTACGGATGGATTAACCAGTAAATTAAAGAAGAAATTAAAAAAATACATGGAAGCAAATGAAAATGAAAGCACGAGGTCTAGAACCTTTAGGATGCAGCAAAGGCGATTCTAAGAGGGAAGTATATAGCAATACAGGCAAAAAAGTATCAACTACACAACCTAACCTTAAGGAACTAGAAAAGGAATAGCAAATAAAGCCTAAAGTCAGCAGAAGAAGGGAAATAACATAGAATGGAAATAAATGATATAGAAAGAAATAAAAAACAGTAGAACAAATCAATGAAACTAAGAGATTGTTCTTATAAATAATTAATAAAATTGCCAAGCCCCTGGTCATACTTATCAAAATGAAAAAAGAAAGAACCCAAGTAAATAAAATCATGAATGAAAGAAGAGAGATCACAAACAACACCACAGAAATACAAACAATTAGAAGAGAATATTATGAAAAAATACATGCTGAAAAACTGGGCAATCTGGAATAAATGGACAAATTTCTTGAAACATACCAACTACCAGAACTGAAACAGAAAGAAAAAAATTTGAACATACCTGTAAGGAGCAAAGAAACTGAATTAGTAATCAAAAATCTCCCAAGGGGTGCCTGGGTGGCTCAGTGGTTAAAGCCTCTGCTTTTGGCTCATGATCTCAGGGTCCTGGGATCGAGCCCCGCATTGGGCTCTCTGCTCAGCAGGGAGCCTGCTTCCCCCTCTCTCTACCTGCCTCTCTGCCTATTTGTGATCTCTCTCTCTGTGTCAAATAAATAAATACAATCTTTAACAAAAAAAAATCTCCCAAAAAACAAAAGTCCACAGCCAGATGGCTTTCTAGGGGAATTCTACCAAACATTTAAAGAAAAGTTAATACCTATTCTACTCAAACTATTCCAAAAAATAGAAATGGAAGGAAAACTTCTAAACTCATCAAGGTCAGCATTACCTTGATTCCAAAATCAGATGAAGACCCCACTAAAAAGGAGAATTACGGGTGACTATCCCTGATGAATATGGATGCAAAAATTCTGAACAAATACTAGCAAATCAAATCCAACAGTACATTAAAAGAATTATTCACTATGACTTGGTCAGATTTATTCCTGCAGGGGAGGTTCAATATTTGCAAATCAATAAACATGATATACCACATTAATAAAAGAAAGGTTAAGAACCATATGATCCCCTCCATAGACGCAAGAAAAGCATTTGACGAATACAGCATTAATTCTTGATAAAAGCCCTCAACAAAATGGGTTAGAGGGAATGTACCTCAACATCATAAAAACTATATATGAAAGACCCATAGCTAATATCATCCTCAATGGGGAAAAACTGAAATCTTTTCCTCTATAGTCAAGAACAAGACAGGGATGTACGCTCTCACCATTACTATTTAACATAGTACTGAAAGTCTTAATCTCAGCAATCAGACAATGAAAAGAAATAAAGGGCATCCATATTGGCAAAAAAGAAGTCAAACTTCCACTATTCGCAGATGACGTGATACTCTATGTAGAAAACCTGAAAGGCTAAACCAAAAAACTGCTTGAATACATGAATTCAGCAAAGTCACA
>CM052883.1:103485550-103520892 GCA_028534135.1 Potos flavus | reverse complement strand
AGAAATCTGTGGCATTTTGGGACATCTGGGTGGTTCAGTCGGTTAAGCATCTGCCTTCAGCTCAGGTCATGATCCCAGGGTCCTGGGATAGAGTCCCACATTGGGCTTCTTGTTCAGTAAGGAGCCTGCTTCTCCCTCTGCCTCCTGCTCTCCCTGCTTGTGCGCATGCTCTCTCTCTGATAAATAAATAAAATCTGAAAGAAAGAGAAAGAAAGAAAGAAAGAAAGAAAGAAAGAAAGAAAGAAAGAAAGAAAGAAAGAAAGAAAGAAAGAAAGAATAAAGAAAGGAAGAAAGAAAGAGAAAGAGAGAGAGAGAGAAAGAAAGAAAGAAAGAAAGAAAGAAAGAAAGAAAGAAAGAAAGAAAGAAAGAAAGAAGAAAAAGAAAGAAAAGAAATCTGTTGCATTTCTATATACCAATAATGAAGAAACAGAAAAAGAAATCAAGGAATCGATCCCATTTATAATTGCACCAAAAACCATAAGATACCTAGGAATAAATCTAACCAAGGAGGTAAACAATCTGTACTCTGAAAACTATAGAACATTTATGAAAGTAATTGAGGAAGACACAAAGAAATGGAAAAACATTTCATGCTCATGGATCAAAAGAACAAATATTGTTAAAATGTCTGCAGTACCCAAAGAAATCTACACATTTAATGGATCCCCATCAAAATACCATCAGTATTTTTCATAGAGCTAAAACAGGCAATCCTAAAATTGTACAGAATTGCAAAAGACCCTGAATAGCCAAAGCAGCCTTGAAAAAGAAAAGCAAAGCTGGAGATATCACAATTATGGACTTCAAGCTATATTACAAAGCTGTAGTCATCAATACCTTATGGTATTAGCACAAAAACAGAAACATAGATCAATGGAACAGAATAGAAAAACCCAGAAATGAACCTTTAACTGTATGGTCGTCTAATCTGTGACAAAGCAGGAAAGAATATCCAATGGAAAAATGACAGCCTCTTCAACAAACAGTGTTGGGAAAACTGGAAAGCAACGTGCAGAAGAATGAAACTGGACCACTTTCTCACACCATACACAAAAATAAATTCAAAATGTATGAAACACCTAAATGTGAGACAGGAAACTATCAAAATCCTACAGGAGAACACAGGTAGCAACCTGTCTGATCTCAGCCACAGCAACTTCTTACTAGAAACACCTCCAGAGGCAAGGGAAATAAAAGCTAAATGAACTATTGGACTTCATCAAGATAAAAAGCTTCTGCACAGCAAATGAAACAATCAACAAAACTAAAGGGCAGCCTGTGGAATGGGAGATGATATTGAAAATGACATAGCTGATAAAGGGTTAGTATCCAAAATCTATAAAGAACTTATCAAACTCAACACCCAAAAAAAAGAATCCAGTTAACAAATGGGCAGAAGACGGGAATAGATATTTTTCCGAAGAATTAATCCAGATGGCTAACAGACACAGGATACGATTCTTGGAGTACCTGGGTGGCTCAGTCAGTTAAGCATCAGCCTTCGGGTCAGGTCATGACCCCATGATCCTGGGATCGAGTCCCACATCAGGTTCCCTGTTTGGCAGGGAGCCTGCTTCTCTTTCTAACCCTCCCCACTTCTTGTGCTCTCTCACTCTCTCTCTCTCTCTCATGCTCTCTCTCTCTCCCAAATAAATAAAATCTTATTTTAAAAAAGATTCTCAACATCACTCATCATCAGAAATACAAATCAAAACTGCAATGAGATACCACCTCACACCTGTCAGAATGGCTAAATTTAACAACACAGGAAACAACAGATGTTGATGAGGATGCAGAGAAAGCAGAACCCTCTTAACGCTATTGGTGGGAATGCAAATTGGTGCAGCCACTCTGGTGAACAGTATGGAGGTTACTCAAAAAGTTAACAGATCTACCCTACAACCCAGAAATTGCACTACTAGGTATCTACCCAAAGTATACAAAAATACAGATTTGCAGGGGTACATGTACCCCAATGTTTATAGCAGCATTATCAATAATAGACAAACTATGGAAAGAACCCGTGTCCATAGACTGATGAACAGATAAAGAAGATGAGATATATCTCATCTTCTTATATGGAAAAAAAGAGAGAAGGAGAGGGGGAGGCAAACCATAAGAAACTCTTAAGGATAGAGAACAGAGGGTTGTGGACGGACATGAGTGTGGGTTGGGCTAAATGGATGATGGGCATCAAGGAGGGTACTTTCTGTGAGGAGCACTGAGTGTTACAGGTAAGTGATGAATTACTAAATTCTATTCCTGAAACTAATTTTACACTATATGTTAACTAACTAGAATTTAAATTAAAATTTGGAAGAAAAAAAAGATAAGTAAATACTAGGGAGGTAATGTACAACATGATGACTACAGTTAACACAGCTGTATGGTATGTCTGAAAGTTGTGAGGGGCACTTGGGTGGCTCAATCAGTTAAGTGTCTGCCTTTGGCTCAGGTCATGATCCCAGGATTCTGGGATCAAGCCTCACACAGGCTCCCTGCTTAGTGGGCAGTCTGCTTCTCCCTCTCCCTCTGCCCCTCCCCTGGCTTGTGCTCTCTCTCTCTCTCAATAAATAAATAATTATTTAATTAAATTAAATCTGTAAAAAAAGAAAGAAAGAAAGTTGCTAAAAGGGGTGCCTGAGTGGCAAAGTCGGTTAAGCATCCGACTCCTGGCTTCGGCTCAGGTCATGATCTCAGGGTCACGAGATGGAGCCCCAGGGCAGGCTCCACATTCAGCGCAGTCTGCTTAAGATTTTCTCTCTCTCTCCCTCTGCCCTTCCCACATGTGCTTGCTCTCTCTCTCTCTCTCTCTCTCAAATAAATAAGTAAATCTTTAAAAATAAAAAAGAAAGAAAAGTTGCTAAGAGAATAAATCGTAAGAGTTCTCATCACAAGAAATAAAACATTTTTTCTTTCTGTATTCATATGAAATGACAGGTATTAAATATACTTATTAACTAATGGATATTAACTAAGCTTATTGTGGTAATCATTTCACTATATATGTAAATCAAGTCATTATGCCATACACTTTAAACATACAGTGCTGTATGTCAACTATATCTCAATAAACCGAAAGAAAAAAAGTTTTAACATTAGGAATAATAATTCCGAAACACTTTAAGGCATTTTGAGCATTGAAAATTGTTCAGGGTCTATATTACTGAGTCAGATTATATATTTTTTCAAATCAGTCCTAAGACCTATAAAAATATAAAGTATCAAACCAATTTCATAGAGATTTATTTCTACCTAGAAGACAGTCTTTCCGCAATGAAAAAAAAGTCATTTATTAATAACATAAAGATTTTAACATGTAATTGGTAAACTAATTATGAGAAAGCAATTTGATTAAACTGCTTTCATTTAAAACAGAACCCAAAAAATGGAGTTTTGGATTTCCAGTGGGGTTTTGTATTTATTTCTTTTCTGGGTTATTTGAAATTCCACCATGGTGCCCAGGTTCTCATACTTAAATGTATATCAGAATCACCTCAGACAAATGTTAATCATTCAAGTTCTTAGGCCTTAACCTAGAGCATCTGATTCTTTAGGTCTGACTGAAACCAAATAATATGAATTTTTCACCAACATTCCAGATATCATTAATACAGGTAGTCTTTAATGCTCATTTTGAGGAACACTTATAGCCTAGACAAAATGCACATTCACGTTGGGAAAATTATCTGTTTTTATCATGTGCAGAATCTAAAGAAACTCATATTTATTTTCATATATACACCATAATTGACTCACTCTGGAAAGAAAAATCCTTAATTTGAATTTTTGATCACACCTTATGAATACAACAGAGTATGAAATACTAGTTTGATAATATTTTTCATGATAAAGGCCCATATGGTTCATATATTTGTATCATTAGAGGCTCTGGCAGCTGTTTAATTACTTGATATTACAATAGCAATGTTTTCACATTTTCCTTTGTCTATGAAGATATTTACTTTGAATCCCCAGGAATTACGAAACCTTTCCTATTTTTAGGATCTTTATGTGAAAAAGGAAGGATTTCCTGAGATTTCCTTGGGAATTTTCCCCAAGGATATTTACTAACTGTATCTTGTCTATTCCTTTCCATTACTCCTATAAGAAGTCATATTTCCTTACACACAATAACAGAGAACATTAGAAACACAAACTTGTAGGCTTATGTAGAATTCAAGCCAGATAAAACTTGGAAAACAACTATATGTCTTTCAGAGAATTGCCTTACAGCAACATTGAAAATGCATAGTTCAGATACCAAATAGCAGATAACTGTAATGCTTTCCAAGATGGAACATAAGGTCTCAGGCTATTTTAAGAGGAAGAAAAGATTGGAAAATATCCCAGAAATGTCATTGTGGGAGCAGGTTGAACAACCCACTAGTATAAAAAGAATTTTTTTTTTAAAAAAAGCAATCACATCACACATTTATTAAATTTAGGGAAGACAGTAGAATAAAAAGTGTTAGGTTTCCTTAGGGAAAATATTCAAGTGAAACTTAGTTCTGAACTATAATTGAATATTACAGTTTAGTAGATGCTGTTCAGAAGTATGGGAAGAGAAGGGACCACAGACATTCATCTGGTCATTTTCCTCCTTGAGTTGGGTCCTACCACTAAATCACCTAAGATTACTAAATAAGCTATCTCAGTTTTAATGCCTGCAGAGGAAGAAATTTATACATCTCTCATTTACCTGATCAATAAGGAATGCACAGGTGGAATCTCTTTCATTCCTTCTTTTATTTAATCCAAAAATATTGATTAAGGCCCCACTATGTGTGGGTTTGCAAACTGGCCCTCTTACATGGAGGGCAAGAAAAGACAGAAAGAAGAGGCAGACCATTCCAGATTGGTAGATGGCAGGTTTAATAAGTAAGGGTTTAATAAGTTGTCTTGGGCAACTGCAAGATGGCTAGACCCTGGCACCCAACCTCCAGAATCTTAAAGGTTTATATAGATGTCTATGGGGTTTAGTCACATACACTATCCAGATGGTCTGAACAACACATTGCTCCCTGAAGGCTGTGTCCTTGAAAATGGTTCCCACCATGGCAACAACGGAGAGTGTACATTCTAAGCATAGGGGAAAGGGTCAGGAGGCTCTGATTGCCCAGGTGCAGCTCACTGGTCAACCAGCAATCATACCCTCTCAATTACCTCCTCCAATACTATGTACAAGTTGTATCACTACCAAAATCTCCGAACAAAAACTGGGAAATTTCATTAACCACTAAGGCATCTCAGATACATATATCAAATGTCAGGTTTATTTCAGTGAGGTGAACACTATGCAAAACTACAAATTTTAACTGCTTGCCTGCATTATTCTTTCCTATTTCAATATCTGCCATCTCTATGCCCGAATCATAGTATAAAGATTGATGGGAACTTAAAATGTTCAGCTCAGGAATCCTTAAATACTTCATTTGCAGCCTCCGAACATTTAATTTGTTGATACTTGATAAGCCAGTGACATTCACAAATCTATAACTTGAAGGTGCTATTGGTATGCATTTGTATTCAATCAGAAATGACATACCTAAAAGCACCTGGACGGCTCTGTCAGTTAAAGGACTGACTCTTGATTTCAGCTCAGGTCATGATCTCAGGTTTGTGAGATCGAGCCCCCATCCAGCTCTGCACTGGGCATGGAACCTACTTAAGATTCTCTCTCCCCCTCTCCCTCTGCCCCTCTCTACTGTGCACCGGCTATCTCTCTTAAAAAAAAAAAAAAAAAAAAAAAGAATCCAGTCACTAAATTCCTTCAACTCTTTCTTCTCTAATCTGATTCTGGAATAAAAGGATTAGGTTCTCCAAACACAAGATATGTTTACCTGGCCTGGTGCTCTCATTCTATCACATGCTTCCAAACGATTGGTCTTCGTCATGTTTCCCAATGCAAAATAATCCATTGTGTATATATTTTCCATTCAGAATCTTGTCTGAAGTATCCAAAGTAAAAAGTAGTTATATTTGATCTTTACTTGATGATAATATGTTATTAAGAAAATTTACTCCACAAAAACCAGGGTTTTTGTTTCTGTTTGTTTTTATTTGCTCTTATAGATTCCTACAGATCCTCCTGTCTCTTCATTCCAGTCACCACCACAGCAAGTTCTTCTTGGGGTCTGACTAGTTTCACACAGTACCTCTATCTCACACCTCATGCCTTTCTCCTCCAGTCTCAAGCTTCTCTGTGGATATATTTTAAAATTTTGTGAGAGAAATAAAACTGACCTAAGTAAATGGGCAAATACATCATATCCAATAGCAACAAAGGTTTTCATGGACCTTGACAAGGAGGCTCTAAAAGTTAAATGGAAAAACACAGGGCCAAGAATTGCCAAAATATTTTGAAGATCAAGATGAGTGCCTACTCCTACATTATAAAGCTAGAATAATTAAAACAGTGCGGTGTTCATGTAGAGAAAGACAAACAGACCAATGGGCAGAAAAGAGAACTTAGAAACAGGCCCCCCTCTACTTTGAGGTACCTGGTATATGACAGAGGTAAATGACGGAATAGTCAGCAAATGACACTGGGGAAATACGCTCTCCATATGAATAAAAATAAAATTATATCCTTACTTAGACCACATGAAAAAAATTTTCCAAGTGGGCTAAAGAACGAATTGTGAAAAGTAAACTTTATACTTTTAGAAATAAACATAGGTGATTTTTTTTTTTTATTGTTCATGATAAAAAGTAGCATGTATAACGTTACACTTACATGTGCATAGGTGATATTTTTAATGAATTCATTGTTAGGGATAATTTCCTAAACAAGATGATTTAAACACAAACTGTGATAAAAGATGAATACGCTTCACTAATTAAAATTAAATACTTCTGCCAAATAAAAGACTTGTCTTTTGAGCAATAATGCAAGCCAATCTGGGAGAAGATATTATATATGTAAATACATAAAAATTATACAATAGACATATTATAGATTATATAATATATAGATATTAAATTATAATTATTATAATACATATTATATATTACACAGGATTACTATTCAGAATCCAGAAAGAACTCCTATACATCAATTTAAACTAACACAATCCCAGTAAAATATTAAAATGGCAAAGGATATAACAACTACAAACTAAGATATCCACATGGTTAACAAGCATAAGAAATTTTCCTTGTTCTAACTAGCAATTAGAGAACTAAAAATGAAAAGAAATTGACCTTTCATATCAATCACATTTGTAAAACTTAGAGTTTAAGTTTTAATTAATGTGCGAAAATAGGAATTCTTACTATAGTACCATGGGAAATTTGTACCTCAGTGAAATTTGCCAATATCTAGGTGACTAAAATATGCTTAGCCTACCATCCAGGAATTTCTCCTCCCAAAAATATACAAGAAACTAGACAATTCTAGGGGAATTCCTAGAGAAACTCTTTCATACATGCACACGAAAACATACAAAAATGTTTATTGTAGCAAAAGACTGAAAGCAATTTCAAATCAGATAAATTGTGGAATTATATATTATATAACAGTAAAATGAGTGAATTATAGCTATCTATAACTACATTGTGTAAATACATCTCAAAAAACTACTGTTCAGTGAAAGAAGCAAGTTAGAGAGTATTAAATATACTACAATACTGTCTAGGTAAAGTTTCAAAATTTTAAATGTTAACTGGCATAATGTTTATGCAAACTTATGACGAATTTGGCCAATAGACAAACTGGAAAACTAGCTTCCCATTTTATTACTGATTTATTTTTGGTAAATGTAATTTCTAGTTCATGGCTAGTAAAGAGGGTTTTTGATTTATTATTGATTTGTGGCTGATTTTTATTTTATTTCTATTTCATGGAGAGTACAGTTTATTTTTAAAAAAGAAATACTTCAGAAGATTTCATATCAAATTTTACAGATTAAACAAATGAATCATTGAAAAGCACATTATTTTCAAAGATGACTAAAGTTTAATGAACCAAAAATTTGGTATCGATTATCACCTACCTTGTCCTAAATAATTTTTTAAAGGGAGAGAGAGAGAGAGAAAAAAAAAAAAAAAAAAAAAACAGGAGTCGGGGGAGGGGCAGAGGAAGAGAATCCTCAAGCCCAGCAGAATGGGGAGCCTGAGGCCTGGCCCAGTCCCACAACCTATGAGATCATGACCTGAGCCAAAACCAGCAATCAGATGCTCAACCAACTGAGCCACCCAGGTGCCCCATCCTAAATAATTCTGAAAATCTTCCAGATATATATAACATCCCAAACTGAAGTAAGGGTGCTGACTCATCTAATGATTTCTATATTTTGTATAACTCCATGTCAGCTATATAAATGAAAGTGATTTACAATTTTAACATTGGGATAGCATAACTTTGATAAAAACAAATATCCTTTAACAATTTTTATTATTTATTCTGTGCATAAATATGCTAACATTTCCATTAGACTGAGAAAAATTCTCTTTACTTCTACAACCATGAGTAAATCCAAAGCCCAGAGCTAATTGATGAGTAAAATGGCATTCTGCTACTTTTTTTTAAGAGTCTCGAAGCTTCACTAATTGTAGTTTCCTTGGAAGTACAGAGGTCTATATTAAATCTTGTCACATTTTAATCTACATTTAATTATCATAGATCAGTCTTCAAATGCCTACTGATGAGAAAGAAAATCACACAGCATAAGATAACTGAGGAGCTCAGAAAAAGTTGCAAAGCATCTCCTTCTTTGCTTATGTAGTAAAACTAATCAATATTCTCTTGCAGTCTCCCAAAATAGATACACTCAAAATACAATAAAACCACCCCGTCAGTGTAGATCACTATAGGAGAACTTTTCCACCAAATGTTAACAGCTATAGGTTACATGAAAGCATTTGCTTTCTTTAGGGATCATATTCCAGCAGCAAAGCTCTTGGGATGTTATATTGCTATGTGGGAGTCTCCTGAGAATACTGCCTTCCATAACGTACAGAATAATGGCTCTGCTCCTCCTTACGAATCATGAGAATCTGTGGTTTGCTGCTCTACTACACACATCAATCATCAGGCCTACCACCCCTTCTAAGGAAATCCTGCTGATGCAGTATGCTAGTGCTTTTCCTTCTGCGGGGGGACGCCATATTCTACATCACATAACCCACCTCCTCTATCTCCCTTGCGCCGCACCTAATGGGAAAGCTGGTGGTATCTGACCCAAGGTGAGACTATCTGTTAGCTGCTCAGTGGCCCGTAAGTTGGCTTGTTGTGAAAGGCTTAATTAACGGAGTCCATTAAACTCTTACTCTGGAAAATGGAAACGTGGTAACAATTGGTGTCAGCGTGGGACACAAAAGTACAAGAATGCTCACGTAGAAGCCATGGGGCAAAGGAGAGGACAGGAAGCCAGACTAAGGCAGGAAGAAGGAGACAGGAGTGAGTGGAGGATGCTTAAGAGAACCATAGTACAGGCAGCAGGTTTTAGTTGAGAGAGCACTAGCATGAGAGAGAGGCTGAGCGCCACTGGCTGGGGGGGGGGGGGGGGGGGAAGGCCGCCTTGGTGCAAAGCTCCACAACCACATTTGGTGAGAAGGCCTTACCTTACCAAACTGTCCATCTTAGACTGAGTCTCCATTCTTTTTACAAATACCCTTAAAGTAACACCCTCATACTTGAACTTAGACTGGTGATTTGGGAATGGAAATAATCATCATTTCTGCTACATTTTAAAATATGAAAAGCACTACAAAGTTTATAAAACCGTATTACAGTCTCACGCTTCAGGATCTTGACGCTCTTATTTTGCTATCCTATGTCCTTTTCTGATTAATTTTGATATTAACTACTTCTGGCTAAATAACCAACTCAAACCAAAGGGGAAATACAAAAGTAAGCAAGAAATTTAAGAAGTTAGTACAATATTTATGATATTCTTATCCCTACCTTATCATTCATACATGATTTGTACTTTAATCCTGGCAGACTGTTATAAGGAAAAGCAGATAATGGAGAGTAAGGTACAAACCCCTTAATTTTGTTGAGAACCAATTGAGCCATGCCAATTATACAAAAGAGAAAGAGAGAAGAACCCAGGTCCTATTTTTTAACTCCAATATTTTCCATTTCTCACATTTGAACTGCTCCTGAGTTTAACATAACAATGCCAAATAGAAAAGAAAAAAAAAAAAAAAGAAGAAAAACTCAGAAATTTTTTTAACTGTAGCTTCGCTTAGAGAAAAAAAATAAGGAGAAGGCCATTGAACAAAATATTTCCCACAAGTGATCCTGAATTCCCCAAGGAAGTTATTTATAGTTGGTTCCAGAATCACAAATTCGATTTTTATGGTTTAAAAAAAGTGCCATCAGAGTTTTCAGAAAGAACCTCTGTTTTTCATGCCTCAGATATCAAAGAGTCAATGACCTTGAGTGAAAAAAAAAAAAATTCTCTTTTTCTGAGATACACATCATTATTTCTGAGTCTCTAGTATCTAGCATGTTTTAAACTTTTAAATCCTTCTTCTTATGATTGCAGTCTTTATAGTCATCCCTAAAACTATTAATTGGTTCTAGATTACAAATGAAATTTTCCACAAAATTCCTGCTTCTTTCCCTCTTTTTCAAATAAAAAACTTGAATTCTTCATAATTCTATTAACTCACAACATTCTCCTGAGCAATGATTACAACTGATAAATCACTGGTAATTGTAAAACCATAGTAAATCAAACTAAAAGAGCATCAAGATAATGTAATTTTATTTATTTTTTTTTAAGATTTTATTTATTTATTTGACAGAGAGAAAGAGATCACAAGTAGGCAGAGGCAGGCAGAGGGAGAGGGGGAAGCAGGCTCCCCACTGAACAGAGAGCCCGATTCGGGGCTTGATCCCAGGACCCTGAGATCATGAGCTGAGCCGAAGGCAGAGGCTTAACCCACTGAGCCACCCAGGCACCCCTGGATAATGTAATTTTAAAATGAGCTTCTTTTCCTGTCACTCAACCTTGTGTATAGTTTATATTCTTCACATTTGGCTTTTCTTTATTAAATATAAATCCAGAATAATCAAAACTCCACTTAAAAGTGTCACTTTTTCTGCCAAAATACAAAAAAGAAATTGATAGTAGTATTAAAATTATATCAGTCCCAATTATGAATAGCTTTGTCCCAAGAAGAATTAACATTTAGTATTAAATTTTTTTTTAAGATTTTATTTATTTATTTGACAGACAGAGAGAGATCACAAGTAGCAGAGAGGCAGGCAGCCAGTAGGGGGAGAGGGGGAAGCAGGCTCCCCGCTGAGCAGAGAGCCCGATGCGGGGCTCGATCCCAGGACCCTGAGATCAAGACCTAAGCCAAAGGCAAAGGCTTTAACCCATTGAGCCACCCAGGAGCCCCTAGTATTAAATTTTTCATGTTAGCCTTATTGATCCACAATGACCCAGCTATACCACCATGTCAAAAATTAGGGTCTTTAAACAAGCATGCTTGAGAACAAAAGTGGGTAAGAGATTAGATCAGCAATCTCTATTAACCTTAATTAAGTGTCCAAACTCATAAAGACATTGCTTTTGCTGTCTGACTACAGAACCCAGCATGATTTACACCCAAAATTCCTAACAAGTGCTCCAGAGTGTTCACACAATAGTCCCCAAAATTACTTGGTAAGCTTCAATAGAAATTTATTATTTTAAAACATACTACTAAGTATTGGGAATAAAATAAAACTTCTTAAACATGATAAAACAAATACACACCAAAGTTATTAGAGGAAATTTTAGATGTACACACTTCAAATTCTGGGAAAAGGCAAGGATACCCACTATTATTTCTATTTGTTATTCAATATAGCACAGGACATCTTGGTAAATAAATTAATTACTTTATTAAAATGAAATACATATAAGAATGTAAGAGGAAAATGTATTCATCTTAGCAGATAACTAAAAGAAAATCAACATACTCTTAAACTGTTAAAATTACCAAATAAAGTGAATTTACTATATTTAAAATCCAAGTTCATTTTTTCCCCTTTGCTCATTCGTTTTGTTTCTTAAGTTCTACATAGGGGTCAAATCATACGGTATTTGTCTTTCTCTGACTGACTTATTTCACTTAGCATAATACTCTCTAGCTCCATCCATGATGATGAACCATTTTAAAGATGTCAATTTTCTCCCAAATTTATGTATTCAATGAAATTCATATTATAATCCCAGAAATGGAATATGACATGGTGAATTGTAAATTTACATAGAACACTGAAGATCTGTGACTAGCTATGAAATTTTTTAAAAGAACAAATCTGGAGTATTTACCTTTCCTGATCTTAAGACATACTTTATTTTTCTGTTGTTACTAAAAATTTTTATTTCGACAAGTTTCATGCTTACAATAGAGAGAATGATAGAATAAAGAAGCCATATGCTCTCTTTATCTCAATTCACCAACTGTTAATATTTTGTCCCAGTTATTCTATTTGCTCTTTCTACATAGGCATTTCACAAATCCTCCCTCTCCCACCCCCTGCTGTACCATATAAAAATAAGTTGCTGACATATAATGGACATTCGCTTTACATAATCACCAAAATCAAGATATTTGGCCCATTTCATAGCCAAGAAATATAACCTTGGTATAATAACCGTATCTCATATTCATTCTATACCTACTCTCAAATGATGTCCAAAATGTTAAGACATACTTTAAAACCATGATACCAGCGTGATATTGGTACAGGAATAGATGAGGAGACCAATGAAATGTAATAGCAAGCCTAGAACCACCCGGCATAAATGCAAAGTTAGCATACGAATGTAATGGGATCACTAATCAATAGGAAATGGACTAATTATTTGGTAAATAGTACCGAGAACACTGGCTTATTACATGGAGAAAATATATTTGGATGCTTCCTAAACCATATATGTAGATGAACTCCAAATTGACTTAAAAAACCTAAAAATTAAAGTAAGTATAAAAAGCCATGTAGAGGAGTGCCTGGGTGGCTCAGTTGGTTAAGTGTTTGCCTTCAACTCAGGTCATGATCCCAGGGTCCTGGGCTGGAGTCTGGTATCAGGCTCCTTGCAGGAGCAAGGAGGGAGAAGAGGGAAAAGAGGGAGAAGCAGTCTCCCCCTCCCTCTGTTGCTCCCCTGCTTGTGTTCTTGCATACTCTCTCTGACAAATAAATAAAATCTTTAAAAAAGAGAGCCATGTAGAAGAGTAGGGATGGATTTTTTTATATTTAAAGAAGGCCTCTACTGCACAAATCATAAGAAAAATTAATGGATATATATTCCACAAAAAAGTTAAAGACTTCATTTGAACAAGTGGAAGAATGGTTCCAGACTAGAAGAAAATAGTTGAAATACCAAAGTCTGACAAAGGATTAATTGCTATAGTACACAATAAAGTATTATAAATTATTTTAAAAAACAAAAAAATATTAAACACAATAGAAAAATCGTCTAAGAGTTGTCAAAGGAAATTCACTAATGGGGAAGCCCAAATGATTAATTAAAATATGAAGAGATGTTCAACCTCCCTAAGGATCAGAGAGAGCAAATAAAATATGAAATACTATTATACAGTTATCAGAATGGAAAAATTGGAACGTGAATAATAGCAAGTGCTAGCAAGGATATAAGAAAATGTTAACACCCATTGCTCATGGAAATGGAAACTGGAGCAGACATTCTGGAAAGCATAAAATCGTGTCATATGACCAATCCTGAATACAAACCTCAGAGAAATTCAGACAGAATGTTCATCACAGCATGACTTTTGATAGCAAGTATTTGGAGACATCTGCGACATTCATCACTAAGAGAAAGTACAAGTACAAAAACACTCATACAGAGTGGCTTTTTAAAAAAAAAAAAAATGGAGGAGGGACGATAATGTTTGTGCAATAGCACTGGATCTGATTTAGCTACACAAATACACTTGTAAAAGCAAAGCAGAATACTCTTCAGTAATGAAGAGTGTTTTGATCATTTTGGATCATTAGCACTCAGTACAGCACACATAGCAAATATGTCACAAATACTAACTGAATGAATGATGTTACTGTCTTCCACCAATATACATGTAATAAGTTTTCCTTCTCTCCTGTTTTCCAGTTTTGTGAGGCAGAATAATGGTTCTATAATGTAGTTTCTTATATTAAGTTGTTGGCATTCCACTTTTTTCTATTCATATTTCTCCTTTAGCCGAAGTTCATGTAAGACACTCTTCTTGGGTTGCACAAAAAATAATCCTCTTTGTCAACCCTTCCAATGAGCTAACATTCCATGATAAATTTAATTCACTGTACTATTTTAAACACTAAATTGTACTTTATGTTCATATCTTGTGAGTGTCAATAGATCACTGGCTTAATAGAGTGTAATAAATGAGTTCTTAATTGATTATTGTTCTCATTAATCACTGCACTTCCACAAAGAAGATCTGTGAAATACACAGACATAATGTGATGCCCCAGAGCACAGAGCAAAGAAATGGATGCTAAGCATAGAAATATAATTTTGAAAACTCAGGAAAAATAAACCCTAGAGCATCACGTATTAGAATCGCATTGATAGTGGAATTTTTTTTTTTTTTTGACCCAGTGTGCAACCACAAAGTGTAATTTGGCTTTAAGAAATATCTATAATAAAGAATAGTTCCTCAAGGTGTAATTTCCTGATCAAAACGGGTTTTTGCCCCCACACAGCAATATGTTTCAAGACATCCCAGGTGTTTTAACTGATAGCCACTGATATTTCAAACTGTGACTACGTACCGCACTGCTATTTCTGCAAGAGATAGTGATGGTTATTTGGTATAATGCAGGCTTAAAGCACTCCACAATATAAAGGAATAGCTTTTGAAAATAGTCAGCTCTAAGTCCCACTATCGCTACTAAATAACCAATGACAAAGAGATATTCACCTACCCTCCTAAAATGTATTTTATTTGAAATGTCTTTGTAAGGGAGAAAAAGTAAGTCCTTTTATTCCAAGTCATTGACAAGAACACTGGAAATATTGAGAAAATTGTACTCATTTCTTCTGAATAGTATATCAATTGCTTCATCTTACCTTTTCCTGTCATTGTAACACTCACAATGATATTATGGGCAACCATTTTGAAAAGATCTTTATTAATCTGCTATAACATTGGGGAAACCAAAGGTGAGGAAGTTAGAACTTTAAAATAACAAAAATTTTATTTTTTATTTATAAAAAATGTTTATATATAAAAATATAAAAATATTATATATATTTCTTTATATTTTTTTATTTTATTGTATTGTATTGTATCTTAAAATAACAAAAATCAAAAGGGTAGAACAGGGCAAAAATAGGACTTAAATCCTGATGGTTTGACCCTAATTAAATGCTCTTTACATTACACCCTAGCAGATTTTTTACTATGAGTACAAAGTACCCTATAATGTTACCCTCCTCTCTGAAAACTGTATCTTTCTCTTTGTTCTAAAAGCCTGAAACCTTTAAAGTGTGTTTGCATATGGACAGAACTCAAGACTGACAGTACAGGAAATGATTACAATTCCTTTTTTGACCCCATCTTCAAAGACCTTTAGAATATGCTTGCTAAAATACTTTGTTCTTATTTCATTCAAAGTGTTTAATGGCATATCACAAAAGTCCACATGTCATACAAGATACGACAGGTGAACAATGCACTCGAACTATACTAGTGGTCAAGTCCCAGTTTGTCCCCTGTGAGTGCTCTGTCTTTCTGGGACTAGGCACTTAAATTCCCAAAAAGGTGTCAATGGGATTTATCCACCAATGAGTCAGGCTTCACTTACCTAGGATACCTCGGTGCTAACAAATGAAGTCATTTAGGTCTCAGACACTAGAGCTGTCAAATATAATCCCCAATGAAGTAACACTACTGATAAAGCAATGGCAAAATAGACCCATTGTCTCCTCTTTGTGCTCCTCATTCCCCACCTTTCTGGCCCTCCATCTCTAGTTGCATAAGTAGGAAATAAAGGCGAAGATAAAGTGAATAGCCTTTAAAGTGTCATTACAAATGCAATATAAAATCCGGTGAAAAAATAAGCTCTTAAAAGAAAATGAATTCAATAAATTGCTCATTACTCTTTTGGCTAATTGACTTTTAATGAATCAATCTGGAAGCTCCTGCTCCCAAATCACATCAATATACCCTAACTTGGAGGCGTGCATATACTGTAGGCTTAGACAGTAGGTATCCTAGTCCCCGGCCGCCTTCAAGATATATACCAGAGCACATTCTGGGAAGACTTTCAGAGCTGTGGGAAGATTTTTAGAATTGTTCCTCTTCCCTTTATATATTAAGCTATAAAGACCATGTGAGCCTAGAATTCTCTGTCGTTACCTTGCCACCTTGTAGAATGAGATTCAGACATAGGAAATCAGAGCCAAGGTATGGTCTGAAACAAAACCCTAACTATATAGTTGAAAACACATAACAAGCCATTCCTGAAGACTGATGCCTCTAGCCTCAGCAGTGCGAGATAATACATCCTCTTTTTGAGATCAAGCTCTGTTAAGTTTCTGCCATTTGCAACCAAGAGTAGACTAAAGGAATATGACAAACACTGAAAAAATTTTTAAGTGGTATGCAAATGTAAGTAATTTTTACTGTTGCCAAATAAAGGTAAGAAGTTTCCCCCCAAATATTCAATCTGATCTGATTCAAGTCCAGTGCCTCTGTCATTCCTTAATATAACTTCCAACTCAGTTCTCACTATCTTGGATAAGCCAGTCTGACCATTATATGAGATTGTAATAAAATTTAAATAAAAACAACATAGAATTATCCAAACTTAACTGCAAAGGCCATGGAAGAAATTTAAAAGTGTTATGAAAGCAGTGTACTTGTGACCTGGAGAAACACTATTTTGACTGTCAAATAGAAATGCATTCAACTCATCATGAAAATTATTCAGTTATTGTGACTAGTAAGTACTGCCGTACATGTCCCTGAATAGAGTTTAATTTCAGGGACTTCGTTAATCAGCATACAAATTCAAGGATGACTAGTCTTCAGTAACAACAAATACTTTTACCTCAAAGAAAAGGTAGTATTATCAAACAGCTCTTCTTGTGAAAATGATTGCATTCACATCCTCCACAAAACTATTCTTTCACCTCTAACTCATCAATCAGGAACCGTGCCATCATTCCAAATCGTATTAAAAGATTATTTCATAGGAAAGCTCAATATCATGAATTTCAGTCCTTTGAATAATCTTTTTATATTCCAACTCTGCTTTAAAAACTTTGATCTGTAAGAAAATTATTTTCAGGTTATGCTCATTTCATTTAGGATGAATGACAGTATTTATTTCAGTTCCTCATTGTGTATTCAGATCTCTATTAGACAGGGAAATAAAGATTCTCTTTTTGCTCAGATCAATTTCTTTGGTCCTACCATTAAGAGGTTTATTTATACGAGAGAAAGCAATTTCTAAACATCATGAATGTTGAATCCAATTTTCCTCCCTCCCCCACCATTAGCAGAGCTACTAGGCTGGCAAAGCTTCCGAAAAAGAGATGCTGCTGGCCATAGATCCCCATAAAGAGAAAGAGTGCAGTTAGAGGAAAAAAACTTGGCAGAGTTCTTCCTGCTGAACACAGACATACGAGAAAGTGATGTGGGGAGTCATTGGGCCAAAACTCTTCTAATATGAGATGAGAGCACTGAATACTGTCTCCCCCCGTAACATACTAGTATCCCAAATCTGAAAAACGGGCTAGGACACCAGCTCCTCCAAACCTGTTACTTAACCCCTTAGAATTTCAACAAGGAAACTCAGGCTAAATATCGACTAGAGGGGGAAAAGATGAAGTAAGAAGGCAGGGGGAAATTTTGTATCAAAGGAAAATAATGTTTTTTCCAAAAACCAAATCATCAATTAGTTGCCCTTCTGAGGATAAGACTCAGACTCAAAAGAGTGAGCTTGTAGCAACTAGGGCTGGGTTTTAATGAAGTTTTCCTCGTAGAATGTAGTTACCTGTGTGTATTCAAATCCTATCCATTTTCCCCAGCCCAGCTCCAATCCCACCTCCTCCAGTGAGATTCCCCGAATTTCCCCAGCTCCAATGTCAGCGATTCTTTTCTGAAAAATGACGGTTCTTAACCCGTTTCCTCTCTTCCCAGATTCCTCTTTTATTCAACCCTGTGTTATTGCTACTTATCTTCATGTCCTAGCTTCACTGATAAATTATGAACTCCTTTAAAGAAATTTCCCTGGCTAATCCAAGTTTTTATCTCAGCCAAGTACCTTGTATAAGATAAGGCATTGAATAAACACTTGTTAAATAGATGGTATAGAGGAATGGACAGAGAAAATGTTTAAGACCAAACATTTTCTAAAAGGGCCACACAGTAAATATCTTAGATTCTGTAAGCCAAGAGACAACACCGAGAATATTATATAGGTACTTATATAACCACTTAGTATGTAACCATTGTAAAAAGTAAAAACCATCTTAGCTTTCTGGCTGTATAAAAACAGGCAGCAGGAGAGATTTGGCCCACAAGCCATAATTTGCCACCCCCCGATTTATATATACCATTAAAAAAATTAAGTACATTCATTAAGAAGGCTTGTTTTTAATCGATCATTTTTAACTACTTTTTTTTTTTTTAACTCTTGAAATGGTGTGTAAGATAATTGGGACACATAATAAGTAAGTGTTTTTGGCTACCAAGAACCAAACCTAATTATTCTACTCTTGCTTTTCAGACCCATTTAAAACATTTTCAGCTCCAGGCTTCTCTGCATACTTTCCTTATTTGACCATATCACAGTACTTTGTAAGGTTCCGTTTATCAGATGTTTAAAGACAAAAACTGTGTCATCTCAGTATCTCCAAAAGTAGAGGGGAAAGTATGTTTGAAGATGGAGAAGTGGCAAAGAAAGTAGATTCAGGAAACAGCAAGTAATCAAGTTGTTACCACCACATGTAAAGTGGTGGTAGTTTTCAAAAAGGCTAACCAGCCAGGAGGACACTGGGACATATGAGCTATCTGTCAATAGAATCTGTATTTAAAGCATAATTAAAAAGGGACAATCATAGACTTCTACTTCTTGCCTTGATGGAGTAACTGGTAGTAGACTTGTCCTCCAGCAATAACTAGAAATCTTGTCGAATATATGAAGTAACTGTTTTCAGAGTTTGGACAGGAAGCAAAGGGGAACTATACTTCCTAGAGGAAGAGTTACAAACAAGGTGGGCCCCATGATTACCCTACTTTCTCACTGGATACATATTGAGGGCTATGGAACAGAGAGGAAAAACCCAGCTGGAGGAGAGGAGTATTGCTAGATTAAGGAAATAGGGATCAGGGCCCAGGGAAGCTAAAGCAGCTGACATGTGTGTGACAGAAACCAGAGAAGAGATATAAAAAGAACTCTATAATAGATCACTGTATGTTAACTACACTGGAATTAACACTATAAATAAATAAATAAATAAATAAATAAATAAATAAATGAAAATTTTAAAAATAATAAAAATTAAGAAAAAAAATTTTAAATGCCAAAAAAGTAGCAAGCCCTGAAGAGCTTCCTGGCATGGCATCTGATATAGACAGAAAAGAGTAAAGATGGCTACCCATAGTACTTAGGCAGATAGCCTAAGGAAGACTCACTGAGCTTTCCCCACAACTCCCAGATCCAAGAGGGCAGCCAGACAATGTTCTGTGGCCAAAGGCTAGAAGGATTTGAATATAGATATGAGAGCAGGTACCAAAGAAGGCACCAAAGAAGGACCAAAAAATAAACAAGAATGAGTGTGCCTAAGAGGATGCCTATGTGGCCAGTGACGCTGTGAACCAGGTTCACCAACCCCCTCCATACACATCTTGGTATCTAACTCTCCCCTGAAACAGAAATCTGAGGGAGGTAAGAAAACTGATTTGACAGAACAATAAATTGACCAAGATTTAGTCTTTAAGTTGTAATCAAAGGAATTTATAGGGGAAAAGAAAGACATTTATTGACAATCTGTGTTTCACTGTAATATTATTTTTTGTTGTACTTACTTAGAGTAGAGATAATGGTATCCTCCACTTGAACAAAACTGCTACGTCACTTAGCCTTGGATTCCTCCTAATCTCAATTTTCATATTTGACTCCATCCACTCTCACTGGTGCCAAAAAAGTAGCCAAGCCATTACTAAACAATGTTCTAATCGTTACTTTCTCACTGGTGCATTTCAGCTTTTAGGTCTCATTCCAGCCCCTACATTTGGCTTTCCCTCCATGCAAGTGCCTGTCCTTGACATCTTCGTTCCTGACTGAAATATGCCTCTCCTCTGCTCCTTGGGGATCCTGCTCTTGACTTTTAATTCTGCCAAATGAATCTACTGAAAGGGACATGTGACTGCCAGTACATTAATGTTCTATCTCTCAAAGGTAAGTTGTTTTCATTAGAACAAATGTCTACTTGGCAAAATATTTTAGAAGAAGAGTAGAAACTTCATTTCTGTTGAGAACCACTGACCCACATGAGCCAGCCCATCAGAGTATAACATAGGAAAAAACAAAGCAGGTTCAGATACATGATAGCATTAAGTAATTACATTTTAAAGAATATGAATGACAGCTAACTATTGCAAAATTTTTGAAAAATATTACTATAATTCATCATATAATCCAGGACACTTTTAAGAGGGATGGGGTGCTATTGATAATTTCTCTGGGACAAGAGTCATAAAGCATGACTCTTCTAGCCAAACCTGGATGTATGATCACCTACATATAAAATAATCTACTGCTGCAATCAATAACGAGAAAATATCAAGTTTTCCAAAATATATTGAATACACCTCTATTGCATAATATGCCTAACAAATGGAGGGTAATCCAAGAGTGAAAAGAAGGAGTTAGAAGCGTGACGGAAGGCAAAGAAGAGAAAGCAAGGGGAGGAAAGGAACTGAGATGAATCATGGAAGTAAAAGGGGGAGACTGCCTTATGGAAAAGAGAATTTTAAGAGGCCATCTTCTGCTTATAGCACTTTCACCATCCCTCTCCCTTTGAGCTCTCTGAAAATGAGCCCTGGTGCAAAATGATCTTTTCTACAGATGCATGAGTAGCTAATTTCCACCTTGGGTCTAGTATCCTACAGATCAGCATGGCCTCGGCTCCTTGGAATTCATGCATGACCCAATTCTTTTCCTTCACTTAAGTATATTTTTAAAATGCCATATTATAGATTTTTCACACATACCCATCCACCTAAATCATCACCTCAGTTTGTTTTGAAAAAAAATCTCACACTTCAGATCATTTCTTCTGTAATTACTTCAGTTTGAATCTCTAAAGTACAATCTCTAAAGTATAAATAATCAAAAGTATAAAGATAATCTCTCTTTAATAATGTAAAAACAATAACACTATCCCATATTAAAATGGCAATGCTTAAGAATACCTTAATGTTACCAAACACACAGATTATAGTCAGAAATCCCCCATACAATGTTTCGGGTTTCTCTTATCATTGTTGGTGTTTGTCTATTTACCTTTACAGTAGCTTTATTCAAATAAGTTCCTGATAATGCATTTAGCTGATAAGCTTCTTACTGGTATTTTTAGTATTTATAATTTATTTGTCAAGGACACCAGGTCATTTGATTTTTAGACTTTCGCAGTTCTGAGTTTTACTGGTTGTACCCTTATATAATAATCTAGCCTGTTCCCCTGGTTAAAGGCATAGTTCTTTAACTTTTTATTTAAATTTTCTTTTGTTTATTTAATCAATTAATTGAAAGATGACAGTAGAAGGCATCCTTCATATACATTCACACCAGGACCAATGCATTCATACCTCAACATTCTCTTTGCCAGATTTCTCCAATCGCCTTGTCTAAGTAAGTTTCTTATTCATTTTTTTGGTATACTTGGTTTTTTAACATAAGTAACAGGCACATGCACAGAAGCATACATGTTCATATTTTCTCCACCTTAGGTAAAAGGTATTTACTAAACAATGTTTAAATTGTTACTTTCGTATATTTAACTGTTCCTATCAGGCTCATTCCATACAGATAGAGATAAGATAACTCATTGTTTTTTATAGCTTTGTAGTACTCCACCAGGTGGATGTACCACAGAACATAGGGTTGTTTCTAGGCTTAAAATGTTGCAATGAATAGAATTGGGATTGCTTTTTGCTCCTATTGCTAACTTGTCTCTAATGCCCTCTCCAACTCAACAGTCAACTAAACTGTTCTCAGGTAACCAAACATAATACTTGACGTATCTGACATTCCTACTAAGGCTCTCAGCCCTTTGAACACCCTCATGATGTTTAATTCAGCAACATGATTACCACAAACACCCCTCCTCCAATACGACTATTATTCTAGAATTTAATTCTAAAAGGAACTTTAGAGATTATCCCGTTCGGTTTCTTTATTTTCCAGATGAAGAAACTACAAAGAGATCATATGATTATAACCCAGGTCACATAATATCAGTGGCTCACCCAAGACCAGGAGATTTATCATCAAGTTAAGGAAGCTCAAGCTTCTACTTAATTTGCATGGACCACTTCCAAGGCCGAAGGACAACACCTAGCAATGTTTATATTATTACATGTTCTTGCAAACTTTTTAGAAATAAAAAGCTGAAATCAGTTAAGACCACTACCTCTTTCCACTCTAACTTCTCTATATCATGAATGTGGCATTGGAGTAGCAGTGGGCATTTTGGGGATCTGGCTAAGAGAATACTCGGTTAGGAATGCACCACAACTAATGTGGTTGGATAGGAAGCTGCCTTCTCTTATCATACATAGATTTATTAGTTAAATAAATGAGTTAAAATTTAAATTAGAAATTAAAAGAATACGAAATAAAAGTGGTACAAATGAGTGATTAAATCAATAAAAATTATTTGGAAACAAAGAAAGGAATTGTAACAATTTTTTTTTCAAATTCTACCATAATTTTCAATAGATAGGGATGAAAGATAAGGTATTCCAAGTAGAGAATATAGGATGACAACAAAAATGGAAACAAAAAAATTATAGATTTTATCCAAGAACAAGAAATTCTGTATGGCTAGGTTATAGGCTGTGCATTGAAAAGACATTTCAGAGAAGGAATAGGTCAGCACTAGATAGGACATGAAAATTTGAACTTTATTTGGCATTTCTGTGAGCAGAAAAGTACATGACGTAATAGTGCTTAAGGCATATGACTGAGGATACAGCATGGAGGATGGATTTTGGAAGAAAGAGACTCAATGGCAGCAAGAAAAAATAGAAGACCTTTACAATGGTCCAGACCAGGGCTGGTGGAGTTTAACCTATAGTGGTGAATGAAAGTAGAAATAAAAGTGTAAATTTATGATGTACTGTGAGGTATAAACCAATAGAACTTGAACATGGATTGGATAGTGGAAGTATGGAAGAGTCCATAGTCCAGAGTTTCAATCTAGAGACTGACTGTTGGTGGGCAAGAATGGGGAGAAAAAGTTCAGGCATTCCCTATGAACTTTTTCTTCTTTACAGTAGTATAACAGCAAATTGCATGGTTCTTTCCCTAAGAGTTTTTTCAAAATTCTACTATTCATGACTTGCCTTCTCTTAAGAACACACAAAATTTGAAGGAAAATGAAGGGCTTTCTAAAACTGATTACATCAGAAAGCTACTGAATGTAACATAATCTTATTTGTTGATTTTCTTAGAAATTTTGTGTTCCATTTCATCCTAAACCTCTTGAGCTGGAACTTCACTGTCTTTTTTTAATCCTCATGCCCTTGTTTTGCAATGCATTTATTAAATCAGTTGATTGCAAGAACTGATTACGGTGGCACATAGCTGCCGGCAACATATAAAAACTTCCAGAGCCCCAGTTATAACTCTATACTAGATTTTCCTGAAATAGGAGTTCAGATACTGTTTTAAAACAGCCAGGATAGGGCATCTGGGTGGCTCCATTGGTTAAGCGTCTGCCTTCAGCTCAGGTCATGATCTCAGGGTTCTGGGATCGAACCCCACGTTGGGTTCCCTGCTCAGCAGGGAATCTGCTTCTCCCTCTCCCTCTGCTTCTCCCCCTACTTGTCCTCTCTCTCATTCTCAAATAAATAAAAAATAAATAATAAAAATTAAAAATAATAATAATAAGTTAAAAAAAAAAAAAGCCAGGATGGGTTTTGGGACAAAACCCATGGGACAAAGTCACAGGACAAGAGGGATGACAATATTCTGATGATAACAGCAATGATTCAGATAATGTTCAAATCATACCTGATTCAATCAGTTAATTAAGCAGTATACCACTATGCTAGACTTCATAAGGAATACAAGAGAAGTTTGAGAAATAATTCCCACCTTCCAGGAACTGTTTGTCTCTTGGGAATGAGAAGAGATATAGTCTTACTATTTCAGGTAAGCATGTGATTAAATATCACAGTAAGTTGTTCACATTAATCAAATGCAGTTACACATTTAAAAAAGAAATCATGTTCACTGGCTGAAATAAAAGAAGAAATATTCATGTAGAAGGAAAGACTTCATTGGTCCTTAAAAGACTGGTCATCTTAGGACCAGCAGAGAAGAGGGGAAAGAGAACAGAGGTTTGGAGGGAAGCAAACTCACAGCATTGGCATGAGCCTAGTATGTATGCAAAACAGAAAAGATGCTGATTTTGGTGAAACATGGGGTAAATGTTAAAAGAATAGAAGAACAAGAGATTAATGAGGATGGAAGAACCTTATTAGTGGAAGGCTTGTTAGCCACAATTCTATGCATAAGGAAAATTATGGAAATGAATGACAGGAGAGTAATGTACTCAAAGCAGAATTTTTAGGAAGATGGATTGGCAGGTGTGTCATGATCACCCGGATACCAGAGAGATACTAGAGGCAGAAAGACCAATTAGGATGCTACTCTAATAGAAGGTAGAGTCAGCAAAATGACTAGGATAAATATGAAATGCAAATGAGAAGAAAGCAAAATCAAGTGCCCCAGAAGACATTCTGTAAATCTATGAGCTGTTAGGACTGTTATGACTATCAGAAAGTAGGTAAGAAAAAAAAAATTTTTTAAGGCTGAATTTTTCTATGCAGCTAAATGTTAAGTAAAATAGGCTATTTTCATCACCGTTAAAGTACTGTTTGTATCTATTTGATTTGACCATACCTTCTTTGTTAATCATTCCAAATAAGAGACATTAAGTGTGAAGATACAAAGGTAAAGTTTCAGGGGAAAGGAAGGGAAAAAAAATTCCAGGTTTTTTGGAAGGCAAAAGTGAATGCCTTCAAGTTAATAAAATGAGATTATGGGGGAAAGAAAGCATGATAAGTTGAAAGCTTCTCTAAAAGAGAATAGAAAGAAAATGAATACCTTCTGAGCACTTGCTTTAGATATCTCATCTTATTTAATCCTTCCTACAACCCAAGAAACTAGTTTTCACATTTTATAATTTTCAAACTAAGGAACATTGAAAAATGAACCCAGACTTACATTAAATATAGGAGAGAGAGGATTCAAAACCAAACACAGAAACTGCTATGGAATTCCTCCTGTGGAATACTACCTAGTCCTCCCAAATCCTCCTTGAAATTCTCCCAGAAACATGTTAATTTCCTTTCCTGCTAGCAGCCTCCTACTTTTTAACTCTGAAAAATGTGAGACTTTATGGTGTTAATAGGCATTTGGGGAGTGGAGCAGAGCCCTGTGTTCAGGTTTTTAAACAAGTGCTGCTAAACCTTCAACCCGTTAAAATGCAGAAACTATCCACAGCCGCGATACTGTATGCAGCATGTTCCAAAACTCTGTACCCACAGAACCTTTCTCTCGTGGTGCATCTTGTGGGATTAGTATTCCTAATTAGGTTAGACAATATGATCTGATATTTCTGAAAAAGCCTTAGAGGATGGAAAGTAGAAAGACTATTCGTATACGTTCATTTGTTACTATGTAGAAATATAAGTGATTAATATACATCCCACTGAATTTTACCACGTAAGAATCCAAATGACATACATAGGAACCATTGTGAGAGGGGACTTTCAAGTTTGCACAGCCTTAGATTTGGGTGCAAGAAGCCCTCCGGGATTTCTAATAATCAAGCTAGAATTTGACACCATGACAGAGCATTTGCCAAACACAGCCTCTGGTTCAACATACCCGTTCCTGTTTCATATGACTTCATCTTTGACAAAAAGTGAATGTTAAATATGTAAAGAGAAGTGAAAGAAAAATAATTAAGTACCATTCTTTTAGGAAACCGTATGATTCCATTCCAACTTTCATGAGAAATATGGAATCATATGGTTTCCTAAAAGAATAGTATTTAACTATTTTTCTTTCACTTCTCTGTATATATTTAAATTATAAAAATAATATGTAATCTTTTTAGAAGAAATCCATATACAGGTATTATATAATTATATGCACAGAGCTAGAAAAGAAAATGTTAACACTTTCTTTGAGGAGTAAGGATAGAAATGGAAGTATATTTTTTTTACTCTTGGCATTTCTGTATTGACAAAATATTTCATATCAGGTAGGTGCTGAGCTTTCAATTTTTAGAGAAAAAATTGAAGAAACTGGATGTCTTTATTCGAAAAATACACGATCCTCATTTCTATCATGAAATTATGAATATTCATTTTTTTCAAACAGAAATGTGATCGTTCTGTTCTGACACTTGACTTTTTTCCCACTTAAAATATACCAATTGTTTTTCCATACCCATGTGCATATGAGTACACCCCACTATTCTTAATAGCTGTAAAATGGCAGAATATAACTGTACAATAACTTGACTATTACGTTGTGAAACATATCAGTTGTTTTCAAGGTTCCACAATAACAAGCACTTCAGTGACCATCACTGTACACGTATCTGGCACTCTCATGTGTATTTGTGACATAAATTCCTGGAAGTACAGTTGCAGAGTGAAAGGGCACATAATGGCATATTAGATAAGCCAAACTCAATGAAGTAACAGCAAAACAACTTCATTCAGTCTCAGTGCTAGTCTTCCCTCCCTGTCCTCCAAGCAGACTGCATAAAGCATCCAGACTAGCCCAAAAACAAAACTTCATGTTCGTATCCCACTTAAATATCCCTTTTCCCAGCTCAGACCTGACTGTTTCACACTTCTCCAGTGTGGAAGGGAAACAGGGACTGTTCTTTTAGTATTTCTCCTGTCCTGCCTGAAGTTTCTCTGCAAGTGTTCTTTACTCAGCTTGAAATAAGGGGAGGGAGGAGAACCTATCTCAGTCTCTTTTCCTATAACTTGCTGTTCAGGTGACAGACTAAAGCATAAGAAGCAGCTGGGGTACACACTTTTCATAATTTTCTCATAGATGACCTAGAACCCCCTCTGCACTAAAAGGAAATTGATCGCCAGTTGTTACTAGTTTTAGAACATTAACCCAAGTAAGGAAATGCTCTATTTAATATCCTATTAAACACATTTTAAATCTGCCACATATGAACAGATATTAATAAATAATACTCAAACAGTTAAACAAATTTTCACTCCCTCTGAGAATATATCAAAGAGAACTTATTTCTCCTCACCCAAATTTTGAATCATTGCCATTCTGAGGGGTGGAAAATGTAGCATCTAACTTCTGCTGCTTTGTGTTTTATATCAGTGATCAAACACCTTTCATTTACTTATTTATTGGCTATCTATATATATTTTCTGTGACCTGTCAGCACATATCTTTTTCCATTTCTACTAAGTTTTCTTTTCCTTGTTGCTTTTTATAGCTTATATACATTATGGAAATTAGTCCTAACACATCTTAAATATATATCTGAAATAGACATAGACAGGAAAATATAGGCAGATAAATAGAGAAGATAGAAATGTATTTTGCTAGTATTTAGCGTGATCTTTTACTTTATGTTGTTGGTTTTGTACATGTTTGTAATATTAAAATAACCAAGTAAATCTTTTATTCAATTGTTTCTGGAAACTGGATCTTTTTTTTTTAAACTTTATTTTTTTTTAAGATTTTATTTATTTATTTGACAGAGAGAGAGATCACAAGTAGGCAGAGAGGCAGGCATAGGGGGAAGCAGACTCCCCGCTGAGCAGAGAGCCCGATGCGGGGCTTGATCCCAGGACCCTGAAATCATGACCTGAGCTGAAGGCAGAGGCTTTAACCCACTGAGCCACCCAGGTGCCCTCCCCTGGTCTTTCAAAGCAGAATGTGAACACCTAGAGAGCAAAAATAAAGACCACACCCTTCTACCTCATCTGTAAATATGAGTTTTATCTTTGGGGAAAAAAAATACTATCGGTGGTTTCCTTGAAGTGACAGATTCACTTCATTTGTTTTCAATAAAATGTCTGTCAAATATTCAAGTCTGAATAACAATAGTTTGTCTACCAGTGGTTCTTTGCACTCAAAGAGTTCAGTTGCAACTCAAATAATCTCAAAATGCTTTCCTTGAGACAACCAGATTTTCATTGTACTTCAAGATACTGCATGTGTGCTTCTTGCTTACTTCTCATTTCGGCACAAAAAACACTGAAAAGACTTGCATCAAAGGTCAAGGTTTAATTACATTCACAGTTTTTACGGAGTTATAATGACATTCATAAGTGAAACTGGCCTTTTTGGCTACGAGTGACTGGCAATGAAAGCTACAATGATCACTAATGCAGGTTGGTGGCATTGCCATGAATCACACTGAGGCACCAGCACTTTTATCTATCAGCTTTTGAATCATCACAGCAAATGTCAGTACAGTGAAAAGGGCAATCATCTTCTAGTTTTATTATAAAAATAGTTTTAACCTTGCAGATCTCTTGAAAGAGCCTTTGGAACCCCTGGAGATCTTTGGTTTACACTTTGAGAACTCTGGTCTAAAAAATCAACCAGCGGGAGCCTGGGTGGCTCAGTCGTTAAGCGTCTGCCTTCAGCTCAGGTCATGATCAATCCCAGGGTCCTGGGATGGAGCCCCACATGGGGCTCCCTGCTCAGCAGGAAGCCTGTTTTCCCTCTCCCACACCCCCTGCTTGTGTTCCTGCTCTCTCTGTCTCTCTCTCTGTGGCAAATCAATCAATCAATCAATCAACCAGGAGGCAATCCTATCTGCCTTTTCACTGTAATTGGTCTAGAGTGGTTGGGATTTTGGTGGGGGTGGGATAACGAGGAGAGGGAAGACAGTGAATGAGAAATCACATTTCCACAATTACTATGGGCAGCCCTCTTATGACCACGAGGAAAGCAAGTTTGAGAACAAGTCGCACAAAGTAGGGTACACACCAAGGACCTTCACAGAAAAACAAGGTCACAGACCCTATGGCATTCACTATTCCACTGAATTTTTGGTTACATGTGTTAAAAACAAAACAACACACCCAAAATAGAGTCACTTATACTAAGCCCCATCACCAAACCATGATTTTAACTTAAATGTAGTTTCAGCGCTCCCAGAAATGGAATCTTAAACTAGTCCATCAGGAATTACTTAATCAGCACTAGTGAGGTAATCAGAGGGACAGATTCCCCCCATCCTCTAAAAGAAATAATCAATCCACTTTTTTGCCTAGTATAATTTCCTTGGCCCTTCTCTCTTCTGCCTAGAAAAGTCTTTCATTTTGTACAGCTCCTCAGAAATTCTTTCTATCTACTCTAGATTGGATGCTGCCTGATTCATGAATTGTTGAATAAAACCAGTAAGATCTTTAAAATTCATTCAGTTGAATTTTGTTTTTTAACGTATATGCCAAATAGTCCCCTCATTTTCAAGCCAGTTTGACTTTGTCTCTGTTCTAAGCACTAAAGATACAATGGTGAATGATAGACAAAAACCCCTGTTCTCACAGAAACTAACCTAAGAATCCTTGTCTTAAGGGCAATTTATCTCATTTACCTTTACTTTTTAAAACAAATATGCTTTGTTCTTATTCCTGATATTTTATTTATATTTTCTGATTTTAGTACCTTCTTTATTTCTATTTTTTACAAAGTTGCTTCTGGTATTTTTTTTTAAGTTTTTTTTTTTTTAATTTATTTGACAGAGAGAGAGAGAGAGAGACAGATCACAAGTAGGCAGAGAGGCAGAGGGAGAAGGGGGGAAGCAGGCTCCCTGATGAGCAGAGAGCCCGATGTGGGGCTTGATCCCAGGACCCTGAGATCATGACCCGAGCCGAAGGCAGAGGCTTTAACCCACTGAGCCACCCAGGTGCCCCTGGTATTTTTTTTTTTTTTAAAGAAAAGTTTAAATGATAAACTATATTTCTTAAAGTATCCACTTTAGAATGTATTTTCTGACTCCCTGCTAAAAAAGTAGTTAAATTTCCTTCTACCTCACACTTTTTTCTCCCCATCTCCCAGCATTTTGATTTTGAGGTTATTATTTTTATATAGTCTATGTTTATAACACTTACATGTTGCCCTATCATCACAATATCCATAATAGTCAAGCCCTAATATTAAGTTCTAATACAAGCACTTCTAAGAGCAGTTTCCCTATTTCTGAAATCTGTATCATGACTCACTGATTTTCATCAGGTAATTTTTTTTCAAGGCCTAATTTTGCTACGTTTTTTGTATATTTGAAAATATCCGTCTTTGATTTTTATCTCTAATAGAATCAAAAAATCATTGAGTCACATTTTTTCCTCTTAGATATCTGCTGTTGCCCTATGATACGCTATCATTGAAAGGCACTATGTCTAACTGGGTTAACATTTTTCTTTTGCCCTAGGAATCATTTCTAGGTCCTTGAAATTCAGTAACGTATCCAGGCTATAGCTTGATATTGGTCCCACTCTACCATCTTTTCCTTAGCATACCCTGCGCCCTTCCATCTGCAGATTCTTTTCTCTCAAGACAGATTTCTTTTATCCTGTCTTTGCGTGCCATTTATCCGATCCATTTATTCTGTTCCGTTCAGTAGCACCGACTGTAAGCGAGTGGGTAAAAACAGGAATTTTTCCTGTTGTGTGGAATTAAGACTAAGACCCCAAGCTGAGAATAAAAGATGCTGTATATCCACATTCTAAGTACTAATAACCAGCAGCTGGTACAAGACATCTCCCTGTGATAGAGGACTTCTAGCAACACTGGCTCTACAAATATCACCTGGTCAATTTAAGAGCCAGACGAGAGAAAGGGAAGACATTATCTTTAGGAGAGTCTAGTGTTCAAGCTATTTCTACTTCCTTCCTTCCCCGTGGTTCAGGAAAGAGAGATACTTTGCTTGCTAGAAGCCTTTAAATCACCTTGAGTGGGATGGAGCTATACTTTTAGGACATCCAGGATGGGACATATTTCTAATAAGATATTAACTGCAATTCTCCTGAGTTTTCAGACAGGTACAGCCCACCATATATATGGCACATACATAAAACAACTTGATTCCAGTCCTTTATTTTTTTTATAGCTTTTAAAATTACACTCTAGGGTATGTGTTGTTATTGTTTACCCAGTATCTAAACTTCCTTCCTAACTTAGCGGGGACCTCAATGTGTGACTTGGTAGGAAGCAAGTGCCCATCCACCCACTATGACATCTAAGGGGAAGCAGATGGTTCAGCTCCTCACCCCTGCAGCCAGGGCATAAGCATGTGGGCGAGGCTCAGCCAGCTGGCTCTCTGCCCAGGACTTTGAACCTGGAGCAAGTGAGGCCAAGAAAAGGGAAAGGCTAGAATAATTTGTGGTGGCATTGGCCATCAGCATGGAGTCCAATACTGAGCGCAAGCAGGATTCCCTTTTTTATTATTAAAAAAAAAAAAAAAAAAACTAGAGTTAATTTCTATTAATTGCAGTCAAGACCCTGACCATTCCACACAATTAGGATTGCTTACATGTTTTTAATATATAGTTATCAGGTTAACTAAACAGTATGTATTATATTAAGATCAAAACACAATTAACAAAGAGTTGTAAAACATCTCATATTCCTTGCTCTTTTTTCTCATATGCTCCTCTTTTCTTGGCATCCCCAAAATAGAATAAACACATTTTTGTTTTTATAACTGTTGCCAGATAAACTGGGAAGACCCCGGGCTCTGGGGCCTTGACCCAGCCTGTCTCAAAGGTGCCACCAAAGGTTCTTGGTCTCATCACAAGAAAGAATTCTAGGACAGACACACAAGACAGCAGACAAGCAATATAAGCAGGGAAACTTATTAAAGTGAAAGTACACTGGAGATGTGGGGCGGGGAAGTACAAGAGACTATGCACCATGCCCTTGGTTCAAGGTCTCTTTTATTGACAATTGTTAACTAGGGGATGGAGCATTCATTACTTGGGGTCAGGATTTCTTGGAAGCTGGGTTTCAGGCTTTTTCTTCCTTATGTAGTCAGGGGTTTCCTGTCATGGCACCCGCCATCTTGGGCCTGTCTGGTTTGATCTGGCTTTGTGTGGAGTGCTGCCAGGACAGGCCTCTGACTTTTCCCATAGCTGGCCACAACCTCCTCTCCGCTGGCCTCCAGGTATCCTATTAGAACCTAACTAACTGCCTACTTTCACATAACTAGTGGATGCATAGTAGAAAGTCAAAATCGCGAAAGTCCTTCCTCTGAACAATTTAAATTAGGTAACGTATAAATGAGATTATGTGTTTCCAAATTAGATTCCCTAGATTTGTTTTATTATTAATTTTTAACTTAGCATCTGAGTTTAGTTGGTTCCAGAATTTGAATAGAGAAACTAGGTGAAATGATTATTTAGGTATACCCTTTGTACTGCTAAGACTCATTCTGTCAAATCTCTTCACATACCATTTTTCCCCCAACATAAGCCAGTGAAATCTACTTCTATTTTATATCCTTTTTTCAGGGAAAAAAATCTGTACCAGCTCCTCATGTTCTTACTCTAAAAAGTTCTGCCCCATTACAATGGGGATATTAAATGCTAACCTCTTGTTTGAAAATACAGTTGACTTACAATAAAGTAACTGAACTGCAGAGCAATTGATTCCCTGCCTTCAGTGAAATTTAGCCACTTTTGCTTCATTAAAAGTCTCTTATTAAGCCATCTCCCTTTCTAAAGTATTTCCCAGTGCCATTTTTTTTAATGATTCCCATTCTCATTTTACAAAACCTACTTGAATCCTGTTACCTTGACAACAAGGAAACATATTATGTACTTCATGAAGACTAAAGACAGCAGAGTTGAATTTAGCCTCTCTCATCATTTAAAAGCTCGTATATGGAAGATTTGTGATACAATGATAAAACAACATTTACCAACAGCTTTAAGAAGACTTAAAATTACTGCTTCACTGACATTTTTAAGAAATGTCAAAGTATTTTCTAATAATATAAGAGTGTTTATATGTATCAGATAATGCTACTAATCTATAAAATCAAAATCTAAATTTCCCTAGCCTTCTGAGCGATGTACTCTTATTATCCTCATTTTACAGATGAGGGAACTAAGGCATGGAACATTTAACTTGCTCAAGGTCACAGGCTAGGAAATGTCAGAAGCTGGTTCAACTCCTAGTAGCTTGGGTCCTCTGTTTGTTACTGAGTTACTTGGTGTTTGCATACAAATGAAGATTATCTCACACTGAACTTGAAATTTGAATCAAATTTAATGTTTGGTGGCAAAAAGTAAAAAACACTGCTTTCACATCACAAAGAGAATTGTCACACTTCAGGCAAGGCAAACATCCTTAGCTGTGTTATTCTGTCCCAATTGGTTTGGTCTTCTTGCTTTACTATGTGTTAAAAAAAAAAGCAAAACAGAAGGAAAATAGCTAACATTTCTTGAAGAACCATGTTCTTGAGACCCGTTATACACATTGTCTCATTTAGTACTTAAAACAGGATAGGCGTTTTTTATCTCTGCTTGATGATTAGGAACCAAGACTCAGGGCAGTTAAGCAACCTAAAACCATTTGGGGGCAGAGACAGAAAACAAATATAGTCTGGCGCGTTCTGCCATACATGGCCATGTTTGTTTGTTTGGTTTTTTTTTTCCAAATTTGGTACCACTGAAAACACAAAAGCCCAAACTGAAGTAAGAACTCTCACCTGGCCCCTATAATTAGCTCCCTTTGAGTAAAAACACCATTTCCTCTACTCTTTGGTTCAGATGTCATATTAATCATGTCTTCAGTCTGTTGCCAGTGTTGGTGGGGGGGAGTTTTCCTCAATTCTCTAGGGTCCCTGACTGGGTCTGAAAATCAAACTGACAGACTAATAAGAGAAAAGCATACAAATTTATTTAACATAAGTTTTATGTGACACAGAATCCCTCATAAGGAAACACAGAGTGGAAGAATAGTTAAACTTGAGTATCTTTAGGCTAGGTTTAATGAAGAGTGGACAGTCATGGAGAAATAGGATAGGCCGAGGAGTGTGAGGTAAGTGTAGTGAACTGGGGGAAACTGAGAAAGCCTTGTTTGTTAGGATTCTTCTTGATGTCCCTTGTCTTCAGAGATAAAGGTGCTCCTTGCCTCCAATATGGAGAGCACCTCTCACAAGAAAGTTTTATGACCAACAGTGACTTTCCTGCTTCTGCTGTCCTCTCAAACTCCTTCAGCTTAAAATATTCAATATGTCAAGGTGCCATTATTTTGAGGTAGCACATTCTGAAGCCTATCACCATCTCATTATGGACCAGGCAACATGCTCACATGCTGGAGTCTATTTGATTCCAAAGGTTGTTTTTGTTTGGTTTTTTTTTTTGCTTGTTTCCAAACTATCTTTAATGTTAATACTATTTGCATTACTTCATCAAAATAGAATCCCCAAAGTTGAACTTGGGGTTTAAGGAAACAAATTTTATTATGGTCCTTAAAACACATTTTAAACTTATTTACCAAAACCGCTCTACCAAATAACATTGCCACCATGAATTTATTAATGTAATATATAATCTCAAGAATTTCATTGCATTTTTAGAGAACTGAACATTTTACTTTAAAAATATTGCACTAATTCAGTAGAAAAAGCATTATATTATCATTTTTTATTCATTAATGTTCATTCTCAGCAACCTCAAACTTGAAAGGAAATACCTGTTTTAGAAAAATACATAAAATAATAGTGTTTCCTTAATAAGATAGCAGTTTCTAACAGAAATTTCTCACAAATCCATACTAAAATAACTATAATGCAGAGACAAAGGTGAAGACTCACAACTGATCTCAAGTTTTCTAGAAGCACAATTGGGAGTCAAGCCTACATGCCTAACCCTCATTATTGCCTTATTGCCAGCTTTGCCTTTTATTAGTCTAAGGGACCTTGAGCAAGTTACCAGCCTCCTTCTGCCTTCGCTGTCACATCTGTACAATGGGAAAGTAAGTAGAACCTATTTCAGAGCTTGTTGTGAGAACTATGAAAGTTTGTGCACACAGAGCTCTTACAAGGATGCCAGGCAAAGAGTACACTCTAAATACACATTCAGATAGAAAAAAAAGATGGCGG
>CM052883.1:103456156-103485050 GCA_028534135.1 Potos flavus | reverse complement strand
ATCACAAGAAAAAGTTTGGAAGAAGTTTAAACACTTGGAAGCTAAAGACCATTCTGCTCAAGAATGTTTGGGTCAACCAAGAAATCAAAGAAGAACTTAAACAATTCATGGAAACCAATGAGAACGAAAACACATTGGTCCAAAACCTATGGGATATGGCAAAGGCGGACCTAAGGGGGAAATACATAGCCAACCAAGCCTCACACAAAAAAACAGAAAAATCCCAAATACACAAACTATCTTTATACCTTAAAGAAGTGGAGAATGAATAACAAATTCATTAAATTAACAAATTCAATAATTCATCAAATAAGCCTAACTCACGCATGAGAAGGGAAATAATTAAGATTAGAGCAGAGATCAATGAATTAGAAACCAGAAATGCAGTAGAACACATCAATGAAACTAGAAGCTGTTTCTCTGAAAGAATTAATAAGATTGATAAACCACTGGCCCAGACTTATCCAAAAGAAAAGAGAAAGGACCCAAATTAATAAAATTGTGAATGAAAGGGGAGAGATCAGTACTAACACCACGGAAATAGAAACAACTATCAGAAATTATTATCAACAACTATATGCCAATAAATTAAGCAACCTGGAAGAAATGAATGCATTCCTGGAAACCTATAAACTACCAAGACTGAAACAGGAAGAAATTGACAACTTGAATAGACCAATAACAAGTAACCAGATTGAAGCAGTGATCAAAACCTCCCAAAAAACAAGAGGCCAGGACCTGATGGATTCCCTGGAGAAGTCTACCAAACATTCAAAGAAGAAATAGTACCTATTCTCCTGAAACTGTTTCAAAAAACAGAAACAGAAGGAAAACTTCCAGACTCATTCTATGAACCCAGCATTACCCTGATCCCCAAACCAGGCAAAGACCCCATCAAAAAGGATAATTTCAGGCCAGTATCCCTGATGGATATGGATGTCAAGATTCTCAACAAGATCCTAGTTAATAGGATCCAACAGTACATTAAAAGGATTATCTACCATGACCAAGTGGGATTTATCCCTGGGATGCAAGGGTGGTATAATATTTGCAAATCAGTCAATGTGGTAGAACACATTAATAAGAGGAGAGAAAAGAACCATATGGTCCTCTCAATTGATGCAGAAAAAGCATTTGACAAAATACAACATCCTTTCCTAATTAAAACTCTTCAGAGCGTAGGGATAGAGAGAACATTCCTCAATTTCATAAAATCCATCTATGAAAAGCCCACAGCGAATATCATTCTCAATGTGAAAAAGCTGAGAGCCTTTCCCTTAAGATCAGGAACACAAAAATGATGCCCACTCTCACCACTATTAGTCAACATTATGGGCAGAATACATGAACAGACACTTCTCCAAAGAAGACATATAAATGGCTAGCAGACACATGAAAAAATGTTCATCATCATTAGCCACCAGGGAAATTCAAATCAAAACCACATTGAGATACCACCTTACACCAGTCTAGGTTAGTGTCACACCTAACACCAGTTAGAAGGGCAAAAATTGACAAGGCAAGAAACAACAAATGTTGAAGAGGCTGTGGAGAAAGGGGAACCCTTTTACACTATTGGTGGGAATGCAAGTTGGTACAGCCACTTTGGAAAACAGTGTGGAGATTCCTCAAAAAATTAAAAATAGAGCTACCCTATGACCCAGCAACTGTACTACTGGGTATTTACCCCAAAGATACAGATGTAGTGAAAAGAAGGGCCATATGCACCCCAGTGTTCACAGCAGCAATGTCCACAATAGCCAAACTATGGAAAGAGCCGAGATGCCATTCAACAGACAAATGGATAAAGAAGATGTGGCTCATAAATACAATGGGATATTACTCAGTCATCAGAAAGGAAGAATACTCAACTTTTGCATCAATATGGATGGGACTGGAAGAGATTATGCTAAGTGAAATAAGTCAAGCAAAGAAAGCCAATTATCATATGGTTTCGCTTATTTGTGCAACATCAGGAATAGCATGGAGGACATTAAGAGAAGGAAGGGAAAAACAAAGGGGGGGAAATCAGAGTGGGAGATGAACCATGAGAGACTATGGACTCCGGGAATCAAACCGAGGGTTTTAGAGGGGAGAGGGTGAGGGTATGGGTTAGCCCCACGATGGGTATTAAGGAGGGCACATACTGCATAACGCACTAGGTGTTATATGCAAACAATGAATCATGGAACACTACATCAAAACCTAATGATGTACTATTTGGTGACTAACATAACATAATAAATAAATAAATAAATAAATAAATAAATAAATAAATACACCTCCAGCCAGTGTCAGCTTCCATTACTGTTGTTGCTTCTCCAGGGTATCTGAGAGTGTATAGTGCATATCACTGCAGATATACAAGATTAGATGTGATACTCAAAATTATTGTAGGAGATACTCAGAGGTGTCATTAAGTGGAATGAATTCCATATAATGAGAAAACGGTGCTCTCCTTTTCAATTCTCACTTAATCTTTCTGATTAAAACAAGATTAAAGTTTCATTTTGGGTGCCAAGAATGCCTTTATTATCTCTCCAACAATTGAAACTCTTCTTTATTACTTAAGATAGCAGTTTTCAGACTGGCAGGGAAAAGTATTCAGCTAGAATTTAATAATAAATTCATTTTAAGCATATTTGCTTTCATAAATATCTTCCATTTCTATTGTTTTACTAATGTTTTTACTTAAATAACATAAAGCTTTTTTATGAAATAACTAAAAAATGATGGATCTAGTCAAAGAAAATATTACGTAAATAACAGGTGATAAGCAGATGTGCCAAAAAAAATAAAAACGCAGATGTACAATTGCGTATATAAAAGATTTAGTTTGGGGGGCACCTGGGTGGCTCAGTCAGTTAGGCAGCCAACTCTTGATTTCAGCCAGGGTCGTGATCTCAGAGTCGGGGAACTGATCCCCGCATAGGGCTCCATGCTCAGTGTGGAATTGGCTTGGGATTCTCACTCTCCCTCTGTCCCTGCCCCTGCTCGCTCTCTCTCTCTCTCAAATAAATAAATTAAATCTTTAAAAAATAATTTTTTTTTAGTCTGGAAAAGACTATAATCCTAATACTGTAAACCAGAAGTCAGTGAACTCATTCTATAAAGAGCCAAGTAGTTAATATTTTAGGCTTTGCATAACATACAGCCTCTGTCACAACACCTCAATTCTGCTATAGATAATATGTAAATGAATCAACATGGCTGTGCTCCAATAGAACTTCTATCTATAAAAATGGGTGGCAGCTGGGTTTGGCCTGTAGGCCATAGTTTGCTGATCCCTGCTCTAAGCCATGAGAGATATTAGGATCCTGAAATAAATGTTTGATTATACTCAAAGTATTATTTCTAAGATTTCGCTACTGAAACAGAAAAATAATAAAATAGTTCATTTGAGGTTGGGAGAATTTTTTTGAAGGTTTTATTTATTTATTTGAAAGAGAGCATGGTGGGGTGGGGAGGAGAAGGGGCAGAAGGACAAGCAGACTCCCCATGAGAAGGGAGACTAACACAGGGCTCAATCTCAGGATGCTGGGATCATGACCCAAGCCAAAGTCAGACACTTAACCCACTGAGCCATCTAGGTGCCCTGAGGTTGGGAGAATTTTAAAATAGTGATTCCTTATTAATTTCTTAAAAGACTATGGCAGAAAGATGTCAAATAGCCAAAGCAATCTTGAAAAAGAAAAGAAAAGCTGGAGGCATCACAATTCCAGACTTCAAGATATATTACAAAGCAGTAGTAAGCAAAACAGTATGGTACTGGCACAAAAACAGACATATAGATCAATAGAACAGAATAGAATATCCAGAAATAAACCCGCAATTATATGGTTAATTAATCTTCAACAAACCAGGAAAGACTATCCAATGGAAAAAAAGACCGTCTCTTCAACAAATGGTGTTGGGATAACTGGACAGCAACACGCAAAAGAAGGAAACTGGACCATTTTCTTACATGATATACAAAAATAAGTTCATAATGGATGAAAGACCTAAATAAGAGAGAGGAAACCATAAAAATCCTAGAAAAGAGCCCAGGTAGTAATTTCTTTGATATTGGCTGTAGTAACTTTTTCTAGATAGGTCCCCTGAGGCAAAAGAAAGAAAAGCAAAAATAAATTATTGAGACATCATCAAAATAAAAAGTTTTTATACAGCAAAGGAAACAATCAACAAAACTGAAAAGCAACATACAGAATGGGAGACAGTATTTGCAAATAGCATATCCGATAAATGGTTAGTATCCAAAATATATAAAGAACTTACACAACTCAACGCCCAAAAAACAAATAATCCAATTAAAAATAGGAAGAAGACATGAACAGACATTTCTTCAACGAAGACGTCCAGATGGTCAACAGACACATGAAAAGATGCTAATCATCACTTATCAGGGAAATGCAAATCAAAACTAAAACGAGCTACCACCTCACACTTGTCAGAATGGCCAAGATCAAAAACACAAGAAACAAGCATTGACAAGGATGTGGAGAAAAAGGAACCCTCTTACACTGTTGGTGGGAATGGAAACTGGGGCAGCCACACTGGAAAACAGTATGGAGGTTCCTCTAAAAGTTAAAAATAGAACTACCCTATGATCCAGCAATCACACTACTGGGTATTTACCCAAAGAATACAAAACACTAATTCTAAGGGATGCATGCACCCCGATGTTTATTGCAGCCTTATTTATAATAGCCAAGATATGGAAGCAGCCCAAGTGTCCACTGATTAATGGATAAAGAAGCTGTGGTATATAATATGTATATAGTATATAATACATATATATACTATTTGCAAATGGTAATATTTCATTCTTGTATAATATTTCATTCCATATATGTATATATATATGGAACATATATATCCATTTGCAACAACATGGAGCTAGAGAGTATAATGCTAAGTGAAATAAGTCAGACTGTTAAAGACAAATACCGTATGATTTCACTCAGATGTAGAATTTAAGAAACAAAGCAAACAAGCAAAGGGGGGAAAAGAGAAGGAGGCAAACCAAGAAACAGACTCTTAACTGTAGAGACCAAACTGATTTGCAGGGGGGAGGTGGGAGAGGGATGGGTGAAATAGGTGATGGGGATTAATGAGTGCACTTGTAATGATGAGCACTGGGTGATTTAAACAGAGAAAAAAGCAAACAAATAAAATGTTTTTTAAAAGTCTATGGCAGACACTTCAGATTAAAAACCAGCTTCAGAAACTTTGAGAGGAAAGAGGATGGATAAACAGGACCCAAGCATCCTTGCATGATTCATATAAAAATACATATATAATAAATATGTAGGTGATGGATATGATAATTAACTAGGTAAGGGGAATCCTTTCATAGTTTTTATCAACTCATCACAATGTACACTTTTAATATCTTACAATTTTGTCAATTATACCTCAATATAGCTGGAAGAAACCCATAATAAAATTACTGGTTTCTTAAAAGCGCATATTAAAGTCACTCAGCTAAATTATTTCTCTTGCAATATTACTGTGTATGTATCTGTATACTTTTAAAGAAGACCCAGCAATAGCTTTCCCTCTAATGACAGCTTAAAAATGGTCCCATAGACTTTTGACTTTGTGACAAGTTCACCTTCATTAAAAATGATACAATTAAGTTTATTTATAAGATTTTGAAACGAAAAAGAAATTTAAAAATAAATAAAATAAAGCACCATGTGTAGCATTCACCAGGCATCAGGCACTATTCTAGAGTTTATATATCTTTTTTTTTTTTTTAAGATTTTATTTCTTTATTTGACAGAGAAGAGAAGGAGCACAAGTAGGCAGAGAGGCAGGCAGAGAGAAAGGGGGAAGCAGGCTCCCTGCCGAGCTGAAAGCCTGACGCGGGGCTTGATCCCAGGGCCCTGAGATCATGACCCGAGCTGAAGGCAGAAGCTTTAACCCACTGAGCCACCCAGGTTCCCCTAGAGTTTATATATCTTAACTCAACTTTTTCCTTCTAAAAATCCCTTGAGACTGAGAGTACTATATTCCCACTTACAGATAAGGAAAGTGTGGCATATAAAATACCTCATAAACGGCAGGGTGCCTGGGTGGCTCAGTTGGTTAGGTGACCAACTCTTGGTTTCAGCTCAGGTCATGATCTCATGGGTCCTGAGATCAAGCCCCACATCTGACTCCGTGCTCAGTGAGGAGTCTGCTTGAGGATTCTCTGACTCTCCTTCCACTCACACTCTCTCTCAAATAAATAAATCTTTTAAAAAATTCAAAAATTTTTTGAAAATACCTCCGAAGAGAAACTAAGCTGGTAGTGGATTGTAACAGGTAGGCTGAGAGCCTACGTCCTTCTGCTGCTGCTGCTCTCACTCAATTTAGGACCAGTGCTTGATTGTATTCTCCCAAAACTTTTAACTCAGCTGATAATCTGCTCAGTATGGCAAGAATTTTCTTACTGGTGCAACTGAGAGAAGCTCAAGGGCTTGATCAAGGAGAACTACTCATTGAACAGGAATAAGAGCAATCGAGAGAAATTTCAAGTAGTAAGTCATGAAAACTTTGTGGGCCTGAAGTAGCTTCATGGTTAAGTTCCATATCCGCAGACAGCTCAGGCCAAAGCAAATCTGGCAAGCTGTCTACAGTGGTTATACAAAGGCAGAAGAATGCTGGAGGCTTCATCTTACGTGTCTATTAGGCCGGAAGGACATCTTATTACAATTAAATCAAATGTTGATTTTAAAACTTAGAATAATACCTTTCTCACAAACTCAGTCACTTTTTATTTTTTTTAATCTGGCTACAAACTGATCTTACTGTTATTTGTCAACATCAGTTATAGTTCACCTTCATAAATTTTGGTCTTTTTATAGTTATGTTTCTGTAGAAACACTTTAAGAATGTGTGAAAGTTATTTCTGATGCCTCTCATACATATCCCATGTGGGCATAAGCATGAACGACAACAATACCTAGTAGTGATTATGGAAATTAAATATGAAAGAATTATAACTGAGAACAATCAGCATGAATAAAGGCACACCTTACACACTTCCCCTGCTCCAAATATGGCAACTATGACATAAGATAACAGTGGGATTATGAAAATAGCTTCTAAGAATATTATTACAAATTATTCTGAAGATCAAAAATATATTTTCATTTAAAAATAAAACTTCAATGGTTTTGAAATTTGGAATAAACAAAATGATATCAAGTAACAAATTTGGGCTGAATGAAGTTTTCTTGTTTTGTTTGTTTCAGTATGATTTCAGCAATGTGAATAGTGAAGAAAATGGAGGAAATTTGGGGATATTAATCCACCACCCACTGATTTCTATCCAATTGTGCCTAAAGCAGCTGTCAGAGTGGCATCTGGACATGTTCTACTGGCACCAAGAGAGACATCAATAGTCTTGGTCTTCCACACCCTTCCCACTCTGCTTTCTGACTCCCCTTTTTAATTATTTCTCTTCTTCCCACCATGCACAGTGCTCTCTCTTTTTCTCCTTCTCCACACTCTGAGAACCTCTCTATTTCCACAGGAATGAATAGAGTTGTCTTTCATGGGACATGTACAAGACAGCAAAAAGAAGAGAAATCGGGAATTTCTATCCCTTTGCCAAATCTTTCTCCTTCTCATCTATTCACAAAGTTGACCCTATTACTGGAGCTTCTCTCTGTTATCCTCCTAATGAACAGAACTTCAGCAAACAAGGAAAAATTACTGGTGAGTATTAAGGACAAAAAGTCCTTAAAATAGCTTTTTCTTATAACTACTTTTCCCCAAAAATGATTAAAGAAGGCTTTCAGAGACATTCAAATGCATATGATTAAATTAAAAGAAACAGGTGGCATTTCAGGACAAAGGAAAAAAAGATAAAACTGGAGTGACTTCACACATAAACACAACCCATAAGGCTCCATTTTTTTATAGATGGGTCACACATTCAGATTTATAGGAGTCAATTCAAAAAGGAGAGCACACTTTGTTACATTATTTGTGGTAAATATAAGATGAAATTACAACAGCTTCTCAGAAAAAGCCCAAGTACTTCTAGAGACCATGGATAGAATGCAATGTCCTCAGCATTGTTACAGGAAGCCCAGTAAAAGGTTTCACAATATACATCTGATCCTACCCCCCAAATCAAAAGTTTTAAGAAGCTGTTCTACAAAGAAGTTCACAAGAAGATGTCGAGCAAAATATGGGGAGTCAAGTGGAGAAACACATCAAAAAAGGTAGACATTACATAGGATCTACTGGTTAGAAACATTGTAATTACTCTATAAACTCTATTTATAATAAACTCTTCTTATGCTATCAGAAATTAGCTTTACTTAGACTCAGAGGACCTTTATGTTTGCCCTGCTCTGACAAGAAAAGATAGATTCTATAAATCCAGGATTCTTGACCAATCATCCGTTGTCCCTATAGGTCTCCAAAGTGTATCTTCTGCACACAGGACATTTTGGGGGAGATGATATTTCACTATTCACTGAAGGTTAGGCCCCAGATCCCTATATGTTCTCCTATCCAGTGAATCAGGCTAACCACCCATGAGCCCACTCATTAAAAAGTGAATAACAAAAGAGTACTTGCTTTCTAAATTGATTTATCCTAATATATCAATATTTTATCCCCTAGCAGAAGTGAAAGTAGAGTGTCACCAGTGTAATAAATCTGTTTCATTCATTACACCTTTAAACTAGCTTTATAAATATCAGACACTACATCACAGCACTAAAAATGAATCACCGCTATGAACAAGAACTGAGCCAATTAAACACAGCACCACAGGTTGCTTTGCTAAAGAACAAATCCCAACTAAGAAGAGGATCCTAGCACTGGAGCCATAATGAGGTAACTCACATTGAGGACAGAGCCTCATTAAGCCTCTTAGAACTCTTCTATTTATAACGATAGTGACAAAAATTCCCTTCTAGTATGATCCATCTTAACCAAATGCTTACTCCCAAGGAGTTTATACATTAATAAAATTTTATTTGGATATTTAAGATTGATCGATTGATTATTTTAGAGAGAGAGAGAGAATGGGGTGAGGGGCAGAGGGAGATGGAGAGAGAGCCTTAAGCAGACTCTGCGCAGACCAAGGATTCTGACATGGGGCTCTATCTCCCTACCCTGACATCATGACCTTGAGCCCAAAGCAAGAGTCAGACACTTAACTGACTGAGCCACCCGGCGCCCCTTATTTGGATATGTAAATACTACCTGGGGGTGCCTCAATGGTGCAGTCACTTAAGCTTCCTACTTTTGGTTTCACCTCAGGTCATGATCTCAGGGTCCTAGGATTGAGCCTCATGTTGGGCTCCCTGCTCAGCATGGAATTCTGCTAAAGTTTCTTTCTCACTCTCTGACTAACCCCCTCCCTGTTTGTTCTCTCCCTCAAGTAAATCTTTAAATAAAAAAATACTACTTGAAGATAAATAATGCTCTTTCTCTCTCTCTCTCACACACATACACACGTTGCAAAGTGTCTAGGGATGGTGATAGAGTGGAGAGTATGAGAGTTAATCTCCAAGTCAAGGCTGCTCTATCAACACTTACAACAAAATCAGTTTTTAGACAACTGACTTTGACACATACTAAAGAAGTTGGGTCCAGGGCCCCTGGGTGGCTCAGTTGGTTAAGCGTCTGCCTTCGACTCAGGTCATGATCTCAGTGTCCTGGGATTGAGCCCCGCATAGTGCTCCAGCCCCGCATCAGGCTCCAGGCCCATAGTAGGCTCCCGGCTCAGTGGGGAGTTTGCTTCTCCTTCTCCCTCTGCCTGCTGCTCCCCCTGCTTGTACTCTCTCTCTCTCTCTCTCTCTGTCAAATAAATAAATAAATAAATCTTAAAAAAAAAAAAAAAAAAGTTGGGTCCAAAATTACTGAAAGAATTTCACAATATATTAAATCATGCTCTACATTTTAATTTCATATAGGGCTGTGTGTCAATTGTATCTCAATAAAACTGGGGGAAAATAGTGAAAGGAAAAAATATGGGAAAGCAGGCAAAAAATTAGTATGTGATGAGATAAGAAGCTGAATGTGTGGAGTGTCCTAGTTTGAGCATTAAAATAAGCACATTAAATGCATTTCATCAACTTTATCTCAAATTCATTCTACTATTCGATCTACAGCATACTCAGGCTAAAATGCATAAGGAGTAAGTGAAAAAAAATGTTTTTGTAATTCTGTATATAACTCCAATCTCTGGAATTTTCTTTCAGGAATCTGTTTCTAGAAAAGCAAGGCTTTTCTCATCTGCTTTCAGTGTCAGGCTAGTTTGATTGAACTTAGATGATTCCTTTTTTCACTTTCTTTAGAGTTTTGTTAATTAGTGCTGAGCGTTAACAGACCATACAGATAAGCTGACAAATGACCAAAAACATGTTAATAGAGAATTGCTCAAAATTCCCTTGCCACCAGTCAGAAATAATTGGTACCTTCCTTCAAGCTTTCCTAGGAGAATGACAAATCAAGAGGAAATGCTTTTATTTCAAAGGATTTTTATCAGTTCTGGATCATAAAGCCTGGCAATTTATTTCCCCTTTTTTATCATAAAGGAAATATAACAACAGCATCTCTAAAGGAATACTGATCAAAGTTAAGGAGTTTAACATCTGTCAAAGTACAAACCCCTCAGCATCTAGAGAATCTGAGGACACAAGGCTGCTGTGTCTTGGCCTTGATCCTTTGCAGAAGTCAGGCTACTAAGCAAACCACACTTTGTGGTACAAAGATGCAGACGCACTCCACAGTGATTAAAAAACAAACAGAATAATCTACCGTCATTCAAAAGTAAATGTATAGGTTGCTTACCTATTGGAATTGAGATTATTTTAAAAGCTCTTAAAACGAGAAATAACCTACCTCTATTTGTTGTCCAAGATAAAGAAATAATAGGCTTCCATGAAACTCAGAGGAGACTGACCGAAACAGAGGGCAGAGTTGGCAAAATTTGGGGAACCCATGCGTTCACAACAAAAATAAAACCTTTAGGATTGGCAGCAAGTAAAAATTTATTTTACCCAAGCGGTTTTTAACCACTCCTCTATGCACAACCTAATATGATCACACACTCTTGCTAGTTCCTTATTATGTATAATATAAAGTAGCATTTTTACTATACTTTGGGCCGTACAGGTTTAATCTTGTGAGGCCTGAGTCGGAGGCATCTGTGATCCATCTTTAAGTGAGCTTCTCCATATGCTCCATTAAAATGTATGCGCTTCTTGGAGAACTACAATTATCTCCTGATTTAGATAGGGATATTTGAAAATAAGGATCCATTCCCATTTTGTGTACTAATCGTATGATTTTTGAAATTCAAATTCACTATATTTTATAGCTCATTAGAAGCTGAAGTGTTTGAAATGTTTCCATATCAACTTCCAAAGAGGTACAAAATAGTTAATTCTATTATTCAAAAATCACAGAGGCAGTAGATAAAACAAAATGGAGCCTTATTTCTAACTATACCTGTCTAATTCAAGAGATAGTTGCATCTATTTGAGCATAATTATGTATCTTTTATGTATAGGACATTATTGAGACTAAGCTAGAAAAGTGAGAGTTAGCTACCATCATTCAGCATGCCTCTAGTGAGTAGTGAGGTATTTGTCTTAAAGGCATCCAAAATCTTGTTCATAGAAATGAGCGTATCAGTTTTCTACCCTGCCAAAGGGAATATATCTGATCATTGTTTTAAATTTCACCAAATTATTTCTGTGTTTTGAAAAGCTTGTGCCTTGCAGTCTGTTTATCGCCTTCTCAAACTACATTTTTCACCAAAGAATGAACGAATTATTTTCCTATTTTGGCTTCCATAAATAAGAGGGAAAATTCTACCTATGCAGCTTGTGCATGCAATTTTTTATTACAATGTCTGATCTTGTCCACATTTAATGGGATTTCATCAGTTTTAGGTTTTTTTTTTAACTCACCCTCACATATACACAGATAATTTGTGAACATTTGTTAAATCCATCCAAACTTGCACATAGACAGTAAGGAGGTTCTACCAGGCTCTTGGCTATTATAGGTGGAGGAGTGGCTATAACTCTGACTTTAAAAGAACCCAGTTAATAAGTATCCAAGTGTAGAAACAGATTATTTGGAGAATGATTATTCCAAGACTCACTGAAAGATTTTTACATTTCTTTCAGTAGCACATTCCCAAACGGCTTTGATATCAGTGATTCAACTAGGATTTGTTGATTCCCTACTATATACGCCCATTGTTCTAATGAGCAAGAGGGGTCCAGATGAGAAAATCCCAATTATCTGCCCTCCAGAAGCTCAAGTCTGATGGTCGAGACAAGTCCCTAAGCAAATAATAATAATAATGTTACAACATTTTATGTATTTTGACTCTTACCTTGTCCCAAAATGAATTTAGGCCACTGAGTCACAATAACTATGGGATTAAATTCAATACATTAAAAGCACAAAGCACAGAAGAGGAAATGACAAACATGATTTAATTTATAATCAAATAAAGAAGAGCTTTGGGGCACCTGGGTGGTTCAGTTGGTTAAGCGTCTGCGTTCAGCTCAGGTCCTGATCTCAGGATCCTGGGATGGAGTCCCATGTTGGGCTCTCGGCTCAGCGGGGAATCACTTCTCCCTCTCCCTCTCGTTCTGTGTTTTCTCTCTCTCTCAAATCAATAAATAAAATCTTTTAAAAATATATAGAAGAAAAAAAAATATATAGAAGAGCTTTGATGATGAATGAAATAGTGTTCTCACTATGTTGTACACCTGAAACTAATGTAATATTGTGTCAATATACTTCAATAAAAACACAAAAAACTTAAAAATATAAAGTACAAAAAAGAAAACAAAAGAGTGGGATTCCCATAAAGAACCCATAGATTAGAATCTGGCAGCATACCAAATCACAACTTTGAATATACTTTTATAACTAAATTCTGTGAGTTAATATCTATCAGTAATTGGCAGATAAGTTATACGATTTTGCCATTTCTATCCTCATTCTAAAGAATTGTTGAATTCATAGATGGCCACATAAGTGTGCTTATTTAAAACAGCACAATGAAACATTCTTTTGGGGGAGAGCCCAGAAAAAAATCATACATTTGCTTGTGTCTCCTTTGTTTCCTCATCTAACTGTTGGGGATTTAAATCCTTTGGGAATCGCTTCTCGGTCTTTTGGCTAAGATCAAGTGTAAATCCTTTGGGAAATATTAGACTTCTAAATGAATAGCAAAATAAAGCATTAGACCTGAAAAGATTTGTTGAAATCATCATAATTTGAAAACATTAGCTCCATAATTCAATCTATATGTAAGACTAGGGGGAAAAGTTACATTTCACGTTCTATTTATAGCTTCTAGAAAGTAGTTGCAAGCTGTCTGGTACAGAATAAGAACTTGTAGTGGACATGAGCCTTTTATCTGACTAGAATCACAATCTTCAGGGAAGCACTCCTGCTGTCCCCGGCTCCTTATAGCTGTAGGAGTGAGCATGGAACTTAGGTCTGGCCACATTAATGGGTGAGAAGTGGCAATGTGATCCAAGTCAGGCCAGTCGAAGTCATTGGCAAGACTTTGGCTAGAGCTATAAGAAAAGAGGTGGTAGCTATATAAATAATGTATGTCTAGTGATGCCAGTGGCCATCTTCACCATCTTCATCTACACTGAAGACCCCACTTAAAATTAAGCAGATCCAGAGGAAAGCAGAGTCAAGAGATAGAATGATGCAGATTCCTGATGATATCCGTTATACTTCTATATAGAGCATGCTTGAAGCTAGATTCTCCTCTTAAGTTGTCAATAAATTGCTCGCTTTCTCTCTCTCATTCTTTCTCACTCTCCCCCTGTAGATGTATATGTATGTACATATATATATTAGTTCTGGTGGCTACAACTAAATGAATCTTGATTAACACAGTGCTCGACAAATCTGTGTTTCTGTCCCCTCTTCCTTTCCTTCTTATTTATGTATTACTTGAAAGAGTGCCAAAATGGGTACATTAGACTACAGAATATATAACCATAGACTACTGGGCTGTGTAGCAAATCATCTTGTGTGAGGGGAGACAGAACAATTTTTAAAAGGAATAAATACTGTTCCATGTGAGACTTTTTCACATTATTAATTTTGTGTCTGATTTGTCATTTACAGATAGAAAAAATTACCATGCATCTCTAGTTTCTCTCTGAAAAAAAGATAAAGTATCATGAATTAAAAAAAAACTCACTGTAGTACAAGAACACAGACACACACTTTCATGTTTCACAAGCTTAATTCTAGAAACTCAAAGAAAACTCCAGAAGGCACAGAGTATATCATGTTATGTTAGTATTTAATGAAAGCTCTATTCTTTCCTGAAAGACCTAAATCCAAATGTAGCTATTCTTCAACCCCCGTGTGGCTTGTAAAGTAAACATGCCATATCCCACCCTATACCTCAGGAAGGCAGAAAAAAAAATCTTAAATGTTTCCTTTCATAGGAAATTTCATAGTGCATTAGCTAGATCATATACAAAATAAGAGAAGCCAGAGGGAAAAAACAAGAAATGGTTCTGGTTGTCACAGAATATTCTAAGAAAAATATATAAAACCATTTGCGTTTTTATTGACATTTCTTGGGTTGAAAGACAGTGGGAGACAATTAGAGAGAAGGCTAAGTTGTTGAGAAATAACATCTTCATGTTGTCAACACTTTATAGGAAGGGGAATCAAAGGAAACTTGTTTCCCTTCTGGCCCAGCTAGAATTTGAACAGTATTATTTAGTAGAAGGCAAATTACTCTCTTTTTCAAACCTCGCTCCTTTCTGGGATGTTCCCCTTGAAACAGAATTGGGTCCTTTTCCAAGAACATGCAACATATATTTGTATATACGCAAATCATTTCCTTTAGTCTCATACCCACTGCTAGTACAGTCACCATTTCCTATATACCCACCTACACGAAAGGAAAAGATCTTTTGCAGTCCTAATGCTTCGCATAAGCAATCTAAGCTTTAAATGATGGAATCAGTATTCCTATAAGGAGCGAGATACCCTTTCAAACAGTGTTGTACAAGTAAACAGATATATGAGCAATACCACTTCCTTTTTTCAGCTATTGTTTGACCTCTCTTCAGGGCACTGGCTCAATATGTTTTCTCCTTCTTCTTTCTTATTTGTTTTTTGTTTGTTTGTTTGTTTCATTGTTACATTAACCACCAGAAGCAGAAAGGACCATGTGCAACCAATCTGCTGACAAGGGAAGGCTCTGCTCAATATTTCAGTGTTTCCAAAAATGATGCGCCACTTGTTTGGCTCTGCCTATAATATTGCTCTCAATTTCTATCTGCCCTGGGCATCTTCTTCCTGCCACATAGCCATATGAGCCTAACTGCACCACATGCAGTGCCAGATGCCAGAAATGCCATGATACCAAAGCATGTGACACCAGGATGATCTGCTCTTCCCCTTATAATTAAATGAGAAAACTGCGGGCATACTGTCTCCCGCTTGGCTCCCTCACAAATGCAGCCAACAGATGCCACTGCACGTGATTTATCTAAGTACAACGGAAAGATGTAAATGTGCCTCTCAACATTTTTTTTTTCATCAAGGCCTGGAGCCCCATCAGGTTGGCTACCTTGTGAAGAAAAGCAGGTGTTAAGGTTAAAGACCATGCACAGCAATACCCAAGGTAACCAGCACCCTGAGGCCTCTGTTCAAAACCATGTCACATGCTTGCCTCATGCTTTAACACACCTGTCATTTCCTATTGTGAGCTGCCCAGGCACTGGGTTGGCAACAAGCCAGGATTAAACCCACTGGCAACTATTCACTGCATGTCCATCAGCATGTGCTCTGAAAATCCCTCAGACCCTCAGACTTGCCAGCAGCAGCCCATGTTTCCTTTGATAACTGCTACTCCCAGCAAACCGCATTCAGAACAGATAGTGCATCAGAGGGCACTTGCTTTCATCTCTGCTCTCCCGTACCGCTAACAAGCTTCTCTCTAATAACCATATAACGATCACACATTGAAAGAAGGCTTAAAAAAAAAAAAAAAAAGCAAGTAGTGCAAACAAGGTTTGCAGTATAAATTATAAACATGAGGACACTGTGGATAAATTACTGGTGATGCTGGGTACAAAGTGTAACAGTTCGGCTTCAGAAGATTAAGTAGAGCAAGAAATCATGAATTTTATAACTTTACCCCAAATTCAGTCTGCAGTTAGGCCTCTAGCCTTGATGGTATTGATTTATCTTTAATATTAGCATCTAATACTTTCCAAAATCATGTTTCTCCTAGAATTGATGTAAATACCAAATAATTATCACTTAATGTTGCATTATTCTTCAAGCATTTCAGGATTAATGGCTCAGCATTACATACTGAAAAACAATCAGTAGAAATTGTGCAGCTTCTAATAATTTTCCCAGATATATACATTCCTTATAAAGGAAGGTTTCAAATTTTGGGGTGTGAATTCACATTTTCAGGCAATTCATGGAGCATTTAAAATCTCAATTGGCATCGCAATCAGCCAGATCCATCTCCTCTCACAAATGTAGATCTGACTTCTCTAAAAATTTCCTATCATCTGCTATGGATTCTGAGGGGGTTTCAGCTTCCTATCCTCTACTAAATAATCTCAAAGGAAGAAATTAAAAGAAAGAATGAATCAGAACTGTCTCATACTCCTTGGTGATATATACCATTTTCCCTTCAGTCTTTCCCTTCAGTCCGTGCCTTGCCTTATCCTCAGCTGTTAGCACTTACCTTGGTGACCATCTGGCCCATGGACCTCACAGCCTGTATTTCTCCTTGACTTCAGCGCCCTCCCTCCCAAATCCAGCCACAAACATTTCCGATCAACCTCATCATAAAGCTCTAGTCCTACTAAACTATAAGAGCAGAAGTCCTACTAAACTATGAGAACAGAAGCTAATGCTTGCTCATTTTTGCAGCTCCCACAGCATCTGGCAAAATGACTAGCACACACTACACCACTGAGGCTTGAAAATCTTTCTGATTTGAGTGCAATGTATCTGAAATCCTTACCTCAGCATTCTCTCTCTCCTCCCTGATCACAATCCTACCATCTGTCTTCCTCCCCGTCTCCAATCACATCTGTACCTCATTCTTTTTTTTTATCTGCACCTCATTCTTAGGAAAACATTTAATAACCGAGTCCTTTGCTCTTCTTCTAGTCCATCACGATCTTTCCACTGGCGGTATAATCCATACTCTGTCCTGGACTGCTGTCGAGACATGTCCCTGCCAGTCCCATGACATCATCAAAAGCCTCACCCTGTGACCTACCAGGAAGCTAAACTCCAAATTAGTTTCCCACATACGTGTGCCCTTCCGATCTATTTCCAGGCTGATTAGGATGTCTAGAGAAAAGTGAAGAAATGGCCCAGTGCAGTCACATATTGAGGAACAGCAAAAAGACTTATTTGCTACCTCTGATCAACTTTTTTTTTTTTTTTAGAGAGAGAGAGAGAGAGAAACAGCGAGAAAGGGAACACAAGCAGGGGGAGTGGGAGAGGGAGAAGCAGGCTTCCCACCGAGCAGGAAGCCCGACGCAGAGCTCGATCCCAAGACCCTGGGATCATGACCTGAGCCGAAGGCAGACGCCCAACGACTGGGCCACCCAGGCGCCCCGCTACCTCTCATCAACTCCTACCTTACTCCTAGTGATTAATCAGTGCTTTCCTCTTCATGAGCCCCCAACCATTCACACTCCAAACATGTCAGATGGGCTAATGTTCTATTCCAAAAGGCTGATCTCATATGCAAGTTATATAAAATGGATGTACGTTAGTGAAATACATTCCTTGCAGTTAAAATGGGGAAGAAGATTTGAACTTCTAAATGCTTTTTAATGTGATAGCCCCATGAAATCTATTTCTGTTGGTGGGAGTGGGTGCCAATCATGTGGCCAACACTTGGTATGTGACTTTATTCCCAACAAATAATTCATTTGAGAAGATGAGCAAATGGTTACCTTTACTGAAAAAAAAAAAAGTGCTGACATATACTGTTATCTATCAAAGCAGGAGACCAGCGTTCAAACTTTGAAATAAAACCCAAAGCTGCAAAGCTTGGTTTATTGCTCACCTTGGTAAGGGAGAGTAATGCTGGTTAGGCACAGTCTCACTGAATTAAGCAAACTGCTGGTATTAGGGGGTTTTAAGAAAAAGAGGGTGGAGAGCAGGGGACTGTGTTAGTTACAAAGGCAATAAGAGGGTCAAAGGCAACTTACGTTGGATAAAGACACATGGTTTTGTTGGTTACAGAAACAGGAATTGGTTGAGGTCAGCTTTAAATGCACAGTCACTGGAGAGAGTCCACTGCTGATTGGCTGACTTTCAAAGCATGAGGCCGTTACTGATTGGTTGGCTTTCAGAGGTGAGGTCACATAAGCAAGTTGTCATTGGCCAATTAGGTTTAAAACCGGTTCTGGTGTTTACTGGTTATCATGTCAGCTTTTTCCTGGGAGTGTGAAGGGTTTTTACAGCTCCCATACTTAAAAAAATGTAGTAGCTATAGTAAATTTTGGTATTGTCAGTATTTTTTAATTCTAACATAATATGTCGTTCCCTTAACTAAAACAGAGACTGAAGTTGGCATAAAGGCTTCAACTGATTTGCAAAAGTCTGTCAATCAATTGGTAGTGACAACCTAGAGCAGCATATTGAGAGGACTGTGAAATTCCATCCAGGCCCAGCAGGTTAGAACACCATCATTTATGAGCCACGTTTGTTATAGAGAGAAGAAAGGAATGGCAACATCATGCCATGTCTTTTCTGATTCTGCCCTAGCTCCAAAAGCCACATTTGACTAGGCTGGACTCCATGAATGGTTATGGCAGCAATTAATTTTAACACGAATAAATTGAACTGGCTGAGTTCTAAGCAATTGGCATTTAAAAATGACAATGACCAGGATAGAATAAAGGGTATGGGTGCGAAAGCAATGAGGAAACTATCAAAATTCAGTGAAAGCTTGTAAATTGAAACAGAGTGAAAGAACAAACATTTGTATCCAAAGATGTAAGAAAAAACAAAAATTTATACCCAAAAGAAAAATTTAATTGGAATACATGTCATTTTTTTTACTTTGTCTCTGAAAAAATGTTCTAAATTTCATTATGAAATTTAGTGACAATGAATAATATATTTCCTAAGATTAATTCTTTATGGTTTTTAATTTCAAATTCAAAATAAAGTATTTTCTTTTTAAAATTGTTGATAGAAGACATCTTTGTCTTAGTCTAACAAAGAGGTCTTAGTCCAATAAATAATATCAGTCCCCAAAAATATTATTGCATGCAGGAGTATTCACCTTTCTCTCAGGACTTGACATGTGCATTTTCCACTATTTTGAAAGCAAGTCTCAAGATCTCAGCCTATAATAATTTCTGAATTGAGTGAAACACAAATTTGAATTGGACATTTGGTTAGAGTATAAGAATATGTCACTTTTTAGTGAGGGAGTCTGGCAAACCTCCCAATATCCATATATCAACTTATTTTTGGCATCCTTAGCTCATTGCTACACACACAATAATTCCAGTAAGTAATTTTTATAGCTTGGACTTTTATTTTTTATGATCCCAAAAAGGAAAATGATTACTGCTTATAAAAAAAAGTGAAGAGAAAAATGTGGGTTCTAAGGAACTAATGAAATTCATGAATTTAGAGGATTGTTTAGGTCTCCAAAAGTATTCCTCATGATCTTCAAGGGTCTGTTCCATTTTAATTTCCCTCAAATGTCCAGGGTTTAAAACTGTACATGTCTAGTGTTCTCTTTATGACAAATTATCGTGCTCTCTCTACTCATCAAGGTATGAACAAGAGCTGAGCTCTTGATGATCTTTCTTTATACTCAAATAGTCAATTCAGGAGACAGTAGTAAGCACTTATATCTATAAAGTCTTCTACTAGACACAATGAGGGAAGAATAATGGACTATATAAAGACTACATAAAAATTACAGATGTGTAGTAACAAAAAATAGGATTTAATATCAACATATAGTGCAAACTGAAATGCAAAGGTTAAAAAAAGGCAATGTTATTCACTAATGGTATGACTAAGAAATTTCTTTCTTTTTTTTTTTTTTTAAAGATTTTATTTATTTATTTGACAAACAGAGATCACAAGTAGGCAGAGGGAAAGAGGAGGAAGCAGGCTCCCTGCTGAGCAGAGACCCCAATGCGGGGCTGGATCCCAGGACCCTGAGATCATGACCTGAGCCAAAGGCAGAGGCTTAACCCACTGAGCCACCCAGGCGCCCTGACTAAGCAAATTTCTTAACTTCTCTGAACTTTATTCTCTAGATTTCTAAAATGGTAACCTCTTTTTCATTGTGTTTTTTTTATTATTAAGTGTGATAATTCAGTTAGAGTGCTTATTCAGTACTTGACACATGACAAGCATTAATAAATATGTATAAAGGCATAGTGACACTGGGTGTGGATATCAGGGATGGCTTCCTCAAGATGGTGAAATCCAAGCCAGCTCCCAGAGTAAAATTCAAAGAAAAAAACAGAATCTATTCCAGGTAAAAGCATGAACAGAGAAATGGAAATGGAAATTTTCAAGAAAAGTATTTAATTATCTTCATCTTAGAAATTATGTACTATTCTGTATAAGACCATTATTAACTTTCTTTTTAATAACACAGAAACTGAATTGAAAGAGATCTTGAAAAGACAGTCAACCTATTACTTTCGCTTCAGACAGGCAAGATCATTTTTAGGCTATTTACCTATTATTTACTTAACATGATAAAAAAGAGAAATCATGGCAATTTTCAAAATCTGAAACCCTTTATTTGGTGGCCAAGCCTATCTTTCCATTTAAAGTTAAAATAACACTTTCTAGAAGTAGCTGCCCCTGAATGTACTCTACAAGGGCACCAGTCCTTTCACAGAGCTCTCTCCTTTCCCGAATCTGTCAGTTATCATTAACATTTGTGACAGTCTGCTTTATCCAGGGCACTTGCTGAGGTAGAAAGTGTTTCTCTTGAGTGTCCGATTTATGGATAGAGAACAACATTCCACATGAAAACTTCAATCAAGCAAATGCCCGAAGAAAGATCACATGCTACAAACAACTTCTATTTGTCCATCTTAGTAGATGGAGATATCAAGTGTTCCCTAAAATGCATACGTTTATAAGAAGGGACAGGGTTGCTTATGAAAAAGAATTTTTTTTAATCAATAAACTTAAAAAAAAAAACCTTCAATAAAGTGGATTATTAAGGCCTCCATACACTTAGTTTTTTTTAAAAAAAATGTTTTCAGAAGAATTAATATAATCAAAGATGAATGTGGACATTTTATTTGCAACAAAAATAGAACAGCTTTCATATGCCAACACTCTCACCAAAAGTAACTTGAAAAGCTGTATAAAATAGTTTTTAAAATATATCTGTAGGCATTGGAGAACTTTTGGGGCATCCAGGAACTGAGGGGCCAAGATCTGAGAAAGAATAGAAATTCTTTGAGGTGAACCCAATATTCTGCATGCAGCTGTATTCCCTTGGTGCATTTGTTGAGTCTTAAGCAAGAGAAGAAAGGTGATGGCAGGGGCTAAAAACTTTTGCAGAATGCAAATCCTAACAGGCAAAGAAGCCACTGAGCTTTCTTATAGAGCTAAGAAGAATAAATTGCACTTTGGGCCAGCTAATGCAGGAGGGGCCCAGAGGGGCACTGGGGTCACTGAAAGAAGGGAAGCACAGAGAAGTAAGCCTGAACTCAAATGTGTTCTCCTTATAGCATTTGCCAACTCTTTAACTGCTGTTTATAAGAAGCCTGACTAAATACAAAGTTTGGAAAGTAAAAGAATGAAAAAATGATATAATATACAAAATAAATTTTTAAAAAGCTACTGTGATCACACTAATATCATAAAAATGTACTTTAAAGCAAGAAACATTATAAGGGGTAAAAAAGGATTCTCATAATGGTAAAGGAAAACTATAACAACTTTAAACTTGTATCTTTCGAATAGTATAGCTTTAAATATATATAATGCAAAACTTAACAGAACTACAGAGGGAAATGGATATATCCACCATCACAATGGGAAATTTTAAGACACATCTCTCAGAAGTTGATAGACTAAGCAATAATAAATCTGAACAATACAACAACTAGCTTTAATTACTTTTACGAATTCTTAAAGCAAGTTAGCAGAATAAACCTTTAATAAGTGCAATGAAATATCTATCAAAATTGACCCATCACAAAACAAGTCTTAACTAATTTCAAAGGACTGTCATCATTCAAGAAAATTAACCTAAAAACCAGAAACAGAAAGGTAATTAGAAAATCACCAACTGGAAACTAAGCAACTTATGGGTCAAAAAAATATCATAATAGAAATTAGAAAATATTTTTAAATTAATGATTATTAAAATATGATATATGTAATCTTGTGGAATTCAGCTGAAACTATAATTATAAGCAAAATTTTAGTCCAAAGTGAATATTTTAAGAAAAAATATTCCAATGTTCTAAATAAAAACCGATGTTCTAAATATCTATTTTATGAAGCAAAAAATAATAGCAAATTAAATCCAAATAAAAGTAGAAGAAAAAACTATAAAGAATAGAAATAAAGTAGAAAATATGCACAGTACAGAAAACGAATAAAGCTGAAATTTGATACTTAAAAAAAACTAGTAAAATTATAAACTCTTACTGAGAGAGATCAAGAAAAAAGAGGGAAGGCACACATGGCCAATATCAGTAATACAAAAAAGGGCATCACTACCGGCACTATGGACATTAAAAAGAAAATTAGAAGATATACAAATGTTTGTCAATAAATTTGAAAATGCATATAAAATAAACTCCTAGATAAATACAACTTTCAAAAATTAACAGCAAGAAATTGAAAATCAGAGTATTACCACACTAGAAAAGAAATGAAATCTGTAATCAAAACCTAACCACCGCAAAACAATCTCCAGATTCAGATGGCTTCACCAGTGAACTCCTCTGCACACTTAAGAAAAATACGATACAGGGGCACCTGGATGGCTCAGTTGGTTAAGCCTCTGCCTTCGGCTCAGGTCCTGATCTCAGGGTCCTGAGATCGAGCCCCGCATCAGGGCTCCCTGCTCAGTGGGGAGCCTGCTTCTCCTTCTCCCTCTGCCCCTCCCCCCTGCTCATGCTATCTCTCTCTCTCACTCTCTCTCTCTCAAATAAATAAAATCTTTAAAAAAAAAAAAAGAAAAAGAAAAATATGATAAAAATCTTATATGAACTCTTTGAGAGATTAGAAAAAGAGGAAACACTTGTCAACTCATTTTATAAAGCCAGGATGATGTTTATACCAAAACCTGACAAATGCAATTCAAGAAGGATCTTTATAGACAATTTCTCTCATGAACATAGGCATAAAAATCATAAACAAAACAAGTAAATCAAATCCAGTCATACATAAAAAAGAAATCATAACCAAATTGGGGTTTATTCAAGTAATACAAAGTTGGTTTAACAACCCAAATTTAATCAGTATACTTACCACCTTAAAAAAGTAAAGGAAAAAAACCATATAATCATATAAATATATATAAGAAAAATTATTTGATAAAATTCTACACCCATTTTTCATTAAAGAAAACTCACAGCAAACTAGGAATAAATAGGAGCTTCTGGAAACGTCTTACTGAAATTTCTCTCACCTCCCACTCTGGAGATCATGAATAAGAGAACACTTTCTATCAACACTTCTTTTTTTTTTTTTCTTTTTAAATCTTTTTTTTTTAAAAGACTTTATTTATTTATCTGAGAGAGAGAGATCACAAGTAGGCAGAGAGGCAGGCAGAGAAAGAAGGGGAAGCAGGCTCCATGCCGAGCAGAGAGCCCGAGGCGGGACTTGATCCCAGGACCCTGAGATCATGACCTGAGCCGAAGGCAGAGGCTTTAACCCACTGAGCCACCCAGGCGCCCTCTATCAACACTTGTAATCAACACTGTATATCTTGTAACTAAAAGTTACAAGATATACATATATATCACACATACAAATAGACACACATATATTTATAATTTTAATATGCTATAAAATTGAAAAAGGAAGAAAAATTATAATTATTCACAGATAACATGACCGTATGCATAGAAAAATCAAAAAGAATGTTCAGATATTTATTCGAATTAATAAAAGAATTTAGTAAGGAACCTGTATAAGATCAATACACAAAAATAAATCTATATACACTAATAACAAAGTACCAAAAATAAATATTTTAAAGACACCATTTCCTAAGCCATCTAATACCTAGGTATAAATTCAAATAATAGATAGTCAGGACTTAAACACAGAAATATGAACAGAAATTTTAAAAGCTCTATATAAGAGAAATGCCATGTTCTCACATCTGAAGACTCAATATTGTTAAAATGTCAGTTTTCCCAATATTGATAACCTATGTGAAATCCAACCTCAGTCAAAATCCCAGAAGGTTTTAAGGAGGAGGTAGGAACAGGTTGATTCTAAAAACTGGTATGGAAATTCAAAGGACCAAGTTAATTCAAGGGACCGAATAGAGAAGAAAAACAGCTGGAAAACTTACTCCGCTATTATCAGGATTCAAGATACAAAGCTCCAGTTATTACAATACTGTATCTGGAACATAGATAGGTGATGAAGGAGACATAGTGGTGTAGAAAGAAGAAAGGTTTTTTTTCGATAAATGGTGCTCTGTTAATTAGATATCTACATAAAAATTAAATATATCCATTGACACAAATATCAATTCTAAATAGATTGTAGATCTAAATGTGTAACATCAGGCAATAAACCTTCTAGAAGATGAACAAAAAAAAATATCCTTATGACCTTGTGGTAAGCAAAAATTTCTTAAATAGGACAGAAAAGTCACTAAACATAAAGTAAAAGAATAATAAATTAGACTACAGTTAGATAGTGAAGTTCTGTGCATCCAAAGATACTGTTATAAGAATAGAAAATTATGCAACGAAGTGGGAGGAGAAATTTACAATTACGTATCTATCAAACTGTTCATATTCAGAATTTAAAAAGAACTCTTCCAAATCAATTAGAAAAATGACCTACTAGGATAGTTGACACCACACCGAAGAGGTTCTGCAAATGGCCAATGAACATTTGAAAAGCTTATTTGATTAGTCTTCAGGAAAACGTAAATTAAAACCTCAGTGAGATTTCACTGTACATCACCAGAATGGCTAACATTAGATGACTAGGGGGTACCTGGGTGGCCCAGTCGTTAAAGCGTCTGCCTTCAGCTCGGGTTGTGATCCCAGGGTTCTGGGATCGAGTCCTGCATCGGGCTCCTGCTTGGCAGGAAGCCTACTTCTCCCTCTCCCGCCCTCCCCCTGCTTGTGTTCCCTCTCTTGCTGTGTCTCTCTCTGTCAAATAAATAAATAAAAATCTTAAAAAAAACACAACATTCAATGACTAGTAATGCCAAGTGCTGATAAGGATGAGAAGCAATCAGAACTTTCATACACTAATGGTGATGGAATAAACTGTACAACCATTTTGGAAAACCATTCAGTGGTAGATACAATTGAATATATGCATTTCCTATGACTCAGCAATTTTACCTCTAGATATATATGTGTCTATATATATGTACTAAATAAAAGATAGACAAGATGCCTTACATGAACCTATGTGGATAGCAGCACTATTTGTTACATAGCCAAAAACTGGAAACAACCCAAATGTTCATAATAAATAAACAATTAAGACAAACCAGCTGTGTTATATTCATACAATGGAATATTAAACAGCAATGAAAATGAATAAATTACTGCCACAACAACAACACAGAAGAGTTTTACAAACATAATGTTGAGTGAAAGAAGCCAGACAAGGGAGTACATATTGTGTGATTTCTTTCACATAAAGTTTAAAACTGACAGTCCTTATAGATAATGATAGACATTAAGACATTACTTACCTTTGGGAAAGAGGGATAATGACTAGGTAATTTACAAAGACAGGTCTGAAGTGCTGCTAATTGTCTATTTTTTTTTAAGATTTATTTATATATTTTAGAGAAAGTGAGCATACATACACATGTGAGCAGAAGGAGGCGCAGAGGGGAAGAGAGAGAGAAGCTTCAAGCAGACTCACTGCTGAGCTCAGAGTCCCACACAGGGCTCAATCCCAGAACCCAAAGATCAAGAGTCAACTGCTCAACCAAATGAGCCATCCAGGCGCCCCCTAATTTTCTATTTTATCTGGGTAGCAGTAAAGAAGTGTATTCACCTTATGAAAGTTTATCAGGCTTTGGATTTATGCATTTTCCTATATATGTGCTATACTTCAATAAACAGGTTTTTTTTAAAAAGATTATTGTGACTACATGAAGTTGAACATTGAAGACACATTGACTACTATTAGCAATGGACATTAAGAACAGGCCTACAATGTAACTGAGCATTCATGGAAAACACTGCTATTTCAGGAACAGAAAAGGCATTCTGTTACAGTCAAGGGGACTAGAACACCTCTCTAAAGATTAATGGAAGTATACCAGAAGATTGCATTTAGATTAGGACACCATAATACCTCAAAATGGAGTGCAGAGAAAAAAATTTTCTAGTTCAGAGGAAATAAGTTTTGGGTATAGAAAATAAAAGCATCACAGTCATTTTTCTATTGAAAGAAAATCATACCAAAGCAAGAAATAAATTCACTAAAGCTAAGAAAAACATGGTTTTATCACATTGATCATTCCTCCTCTTTCCTCTGCTTTCTCTTCAGTCCTACCCTGCCCCCCAACAACTATATCAGCAACATTGTCATCACTGTTGTGTTGTCTCCATTTCCCCCAAATAGCCACTGTTGTAGAAGAGAGAAAACAAAAAAGTTTTAAATAAGAACAAGATTTCTTGGACATTACTGCTCAAAATGATCCTTCTTACCAAGACTGTGGTCATCAACCAAATTTTCAGGAAACTGGTTAAAGAACAAATATATGCACAAAACACAATTTTTTCCATTAAAATGATCTTATCTCTATATTTTAAAGGCAAATGAAAGTGGTTTACAGGTCTGGGGCGCCTGGGTGGCTCAGTGGGTTAAAGCCTCTGCCTTCAGCTCAAGTCATGATCTCAGGGTCCTGGAATCGAGCCCCACATCGGGCTCTCTGCTCAGCGGGGAGCCTGCTTCCTCCTCTCTCTCTACCTGCCTCTCTGCCTGCTTGTTATCTCTGTCAAATAAATAAAATTTAAAAAGAAAAAAAAAGAAAGTGGTTTACAGGCCTAAGTCCTGTGATGCTCCAGGACAAAAACAAGCTTTGGTCTCTGAGAGGTCAACTGCTGCAGGAAAACAAGGGCAAAAGCTTCCCATGCATGTCAGAGCCCATATTCAGGCTCAATGTTGAAAGTATGTTTGAGAGCAAGGTTATTCCTATCTGTGAACAGAGGCTAAAATGAAAAGCTCTTAGACTTGGATCAGAAGAAAGAACAAAAGCTTTCAGGAATGGTTGTGCAGTATCTCCAAACCAAAAGAGGACATCATTTCAAACAACTGGTAACTCCAAGAATCCAAAAGGAAGCAACTGCCAAATCACCAAGTACAAGGGTTGTGTCAGAAGAGAGAAGTAAAACTCTCACCTAACATGTGCTTGAAAGTCAAAAACCATTCTACTACTCCCTGTCTTACTGCGTGTCATTAAGAGAGACAATTTGAAAAAGAAAGATCAAACACAACACAAATAGACTGTTTGGCGGAAGTTAAAAGATCCATGATAAATCCACCATTTAATAGCCATGTGACTTTGAATAAGTGGCTTATTCTCTCTAGATCTGGATTTCCTCATCTGTAAAAAACAAAGACAATGGTAGTACCATCCTCTTGAGTGGATAAAATGAAATGATGCGTGTAAATCATTTAGCAAGCCCAAGCTCCCAGTAGGTGTTCAATACTTATGAGCTTCTATTATTTTCATTATCAAGCATTTGCTAAGTATCTCTTGGGTAGTTTTCTCTCAGAACACCAGAATTTACTGGCTGGCTCTGGGCAAGGAAGCTCTATCACAGAAATGCCTTCAGACAAACTGGGAAACCTTTAGAATTGTTCTAAGAATGACCACCGTTCAATTCTTATAATTGTTTTTGTAACTGATGTTAATTGCAATCAACAGTATGTACAGAGCTTCTCGGTTTATCAGCTCCTTGTATCTCCACCCATTTATGGCCCATAGGAAATGCTTGCCATCATACTACAATGGCTTTTCTTTTAAGAAGACTCCTAGAGACAACTTTAAAAAGTAAGGCATCTGATTATTTGCAACCTTGTTTCTATTTTGACTCTCTTCTCACCCTGGATTAGTTAATTAGATAAAAAAAAAAGTTAAAGTGTATAAAAACAAAAATCCCATTCCACATTTCACCTAAAGATTCCTGAGACTGAACTCTGAATGTTTAGCAAATACAAATGGTTAGTGAGATGTATACTTTCTTTACCCGCTACCTGATCAGTAAGCCCAGAGTGCGTGCCCAGAAACTATGTCGGAGAAACCAGCAGAATCATTTTTCAATATCAAATCTTTCCAAATTACACAAAACCTAGACTTTGCTTTTCCTCATTTACTTGAAATTATATATTTCAAGCTATTCACCCAATAGCACATTATATAGCAATAAAAAACAAAAAACAAAGAAATAAAAAGCAATATGGGTAGATACTAACAATAAATTAAACAGTAAATCCCAAAAAATTACATACCACATATTACCCATTTTCTTAAAGCTAAACTATAAATTAAAAAATAAAGCTAAAACTTAAAGCTAAAACTATAATTACAATTTTTATTTTTAGGGTTAGGCATAATATATAGACATAAAACTATATAAAAAGAACAGAAAGGCAGTGATGAACAATGGCACAACGCCATAGATTACAGTTTGTG
>CM052883.1:103437354-103455656 GCA_028534135.1 Potos flavus | reverse complement strand
CTGAGAAACAAACTGAGGGTTTCGGAGGGGAAGGGGGTGGGGGGTTGGGTGAGCCTGGTGGTTGGTATTGAGGAGGGCATGTATAGCATGGAGCACTGGGTGTGTTGCATGAACAATGAATCTTGGAACACTGAAAAAAAATTAAAATTAAAAAAAAGATTTTATTTATTTATTTGACAGAGGGACAGCTAGAGAGGGAACACAAGCAGGGGGAGTGGAAGAGGGAGAAGCAGGCTCCACCCCCACCCAGCAGGGAGCCTGACACGGGGCTCGATGGGGGGCTCGACGCAGGGCTCAATCCCAGGGCACTGCGGGGCTTGATCCCAGGGTGCTGGGATCATGACCTGAGCCAAGGCAGACGCTTAATGACTGAGCCACCCAGGCACTCAGTGCTTTAGAATTCTTCAGCTAGTTTCGTTCCACTGTTAAGGATTAGAAAGTTATCTTGAAAACAAGTGGTTTTAATACCCAGACATCTGCATTTAGAATTTCCTGATATTTTTCTTTCCTTTACTACAGCTCAGTAGTTCTCAACCTTTAGGAAATATAAGAATTAGTATAGTAGGGTTATAAACATAAAATTATGTGTATCGTGTTTTGTAGTTTGCCTAAAAAAATTCTTGAATTTTTTTAACCACACAAATTTGCTGGCTTCACATGATGTTGTCTTACCTCCCTACTAGCTTTGTTTTAGTTGTTTTCCTAGAGGATGATAGTAGAATGGAATCTAACATGATAAAATAAATTGTTTTAATTTAAATTTAAAATAAGCTCATTCCAGCTACAATCAAAAAGACAAGAAATAACAAGTGTTGTTGAGGATGTGGAGAAAAGGGAATCCTCATGCACTGTTGATAGGAATGTAAATTGGCGCAGCCACGGTGGAAAACGGTATGGAGTTTGCTCAAAGAATTAAAAATGGAAACACCATATGATCCAGTAATACCACTACTGAGTACATACCCAAAGAAAACAAAAACACTAATTCAAAAGATATATGCACCCTGTGTTTATAGCAGCATTATTTACAATAGCCAAGATATGGAAGAAACCCAAGTGTCCAGCAATAGATGAATGGATAAAGTAGATGTAGTATGTACATGCAATGGAATATTACTCAGCCATAAAAAAGAATAAGATCTTGCCCATTTGTGGCATGGGTGATCTAGAGGGTATTATGCTAAGTGAAATAAGACAGACAGAGGAAGACGAATGCCAAGTTATCACACTTATATGTGGAATTTAAAAAACAAATGAATAAGCAAACCAAAAAAAACAGACTCCTACATACAGAAAATGGTGGATGCCAGAGGAGAGGTGGCAGGGTGGGGGGGAAGAGTTGAAATAGATAAAGGGAATTAAGAGGCACAAATTTCTAGTTCTAAACTAAATAAGTTATGGGGATGAAAAAGTACAGCATAAGGAATATAGTCAATAATATTGTACAAGATTGTGACTACACTAATCTTAGTGAGCACTGACTAATGTATAGAATTGTTAGATCAATATTTTGTATGCCTGAAACTAATATAACATTGTATGTTAATTGCAATTCAATAAAATAAAATAAGCTCGTTCTTAGATTGTTTAAAAGAGGTGATTTCATGCTTAGATTGGGATTCAATATGCTATCCCATATAATCTGACCGGAAAATGTATAAAATGTGATGTTACGCCCAGGAATTCTCATTGCTGAGTGCACCACTGGTTAAAACACATAAAATTGAAACTACTAAATAGTAATTTAAAGGATTTTTGTACAAACACAAATATTAACTTACAGTTGACAAAAATGGAAAAGTAGAAAATTATACACAAGTAATCATTTCCAAACACTATAATGTGAAATACAAAACTGCTGAATTCCAACTATGTGTGGCATCCCTTTCCCCTAAATCTCTGTACAGTACACCCAGACTTAGTCACAACCACACCTTTTTTTAAGGGCAGTTGGCTGGCACTACTTGCTTTGCATATTATAAAATTCCCCACAGACATGACTGGTTTCATGAATATTTAGATGACAACAAGTTGAAGGTAGGATGTCAGTATATATCCATATTTCTGCTTGTTCTTAAGGACAAGGAAGGAAAGAAGGAACACAAAGATGGTTTATTTACTCCCAAGTCATACAAAACAGATTAGAATTTTCCAAAGTATGTTTTTAGAATACCAGGCTCTAGGGGGGCCTGGGTGGCTCAGTGGGTTAAAGCCTCTGCCTTCGGCTCAGGTCATGATCTCAGGGTCCTGGGATGGAGCCCCGCATCGGGCTCTCTGCTCAGCAGGGAGCCTGCTTCCCTCCTCTCTCTCTGCTGCCTCTCTGCCTACTTGTGATCTCTCTCTCTCTCTCTCTGTCAAATAAATAAATAAAAATCTTTAGAATACCAGGCTCTAGAGATATTTCATAAAGAATTCTATGAACAAATGACTTTGGTAAATGACACACAGCATATTCCCTTCTTAGAAACTCACAAGGCACATTAAAATATTAGAAAACTCTTATAAGTCTAATAGTAAAGTAATGTGTTTCACTCTGTTTAACCAGTATTCCCAGACTTAATTTATTATGGAACTGAAGGGTGGCAGAATATGCCATCCCAAAATATGTCTTTTGAGCATAAGGATTATTTTGAGCTAAAGGCACTTAAAGAACAATAGAAAATACTGTACCAGAAAAAACTATAGGGGCTATTCTCCAAAGTGTGTCTCCCATTTTAAGCAGAAATTCTTACTTTATAAAACCGGTAAATGATGGGGTTATTATTCCGTTTTCATGAACATTCATCATAGAATTATCTTATTAAAACTTCCCCGATACATTTAAAGTGAACTAACTTTTAATTTATTTTTATTAGTTAACTCTCATACTGTTCTTTCAGAAAAATAATAATTGATGTGGGCTTCTTAAAACTACTGAATGTCAAAATGGTTCTACTCACCCAAGTATGATATGATTATAAAAATTGTGGGGCGCCCAGGTGGCTCAGCGGGTTAAAGCCTCTGCCTTCGGCTCAGGTCATGATCTCAGGGTCCTGGGATCAAGCTCCACATCAGGTTCTCTGCTCAGCAGGGAGCCTGCTTCCCCCTCTCTCTCTGCCTGCCTCTCTGCCTACTTGTGATCTCTGTTTGTCAAATAAATAAATAAAATCTTTAAAAAAAAATTGAACACCCCAGAATTCAGCAATACAGTAACTAATGAAGTCTTCTCTTAAGTATATTTATTGAAATAACTTGCACAGGGGTACCTGGGTGGCTCAGTTGGTCAAACAGCTGCTTTCGGCTCGGATCATGATCCCAGGGTCAATCAAGCCCCACATCTGGCTCCCTGCTCAGAGGGGACTCTGCTTCTCCTTCTCCCTCTGCCTCTCCTACATTCTCGTGCTCTCTCTCTCTCAAATTAATTAATTAATTAATTTTAAAAAATAAAGTAACTTGTACAAAGTAGGCACTTATTAAGTTCTACTTGAATTGAACTGAGCTGAATTGAATTGAAACACAGTGTACTTAAGGGGGGAAAGCTAAAAAAAAATGAGCTATAGTCTTCAACATGTTTCTATAAACCAATTATTTCATAGGTAGAGGAATTTTGCCAATATAGAATACAGAACTTGTGTTGGTTGATATGCATTGTTTTTTCAGATGAAAATAGTGGAGGAAGAGTATTAACCTTTAGCAGGAAAGGAGAACAGTCTCAGCTTGGTAACTGTACAGACAGGAGCCTTTTCACTTATATTACTTCAAATGCGTGCCTTCTCATTTCTCCAAAGAGGTGCACCCCAGCCTTGAAATGCTCTTCTTCCTTTGTTCTGAGCTCCAGTTCCAGTTGCACTGTCTCCATGCTAGCAAACCAGCATTTTCAATTTCACTTGTGAATTTGTAATATCTCCTGAGGCAGCCCCCAGCTGTTTAGTCTTCACACATGGTTCCTGTTTTTGCTTAAGTTCTGGTTCCAAAGTTGCATAGGTTTTAAGCTGTCTGCCCCAATTCTATTTTCCCATAAGCCTTGATATTTTTAGAACCCAATTTTTCAGAATAGGAGGTTTTTGAGGAACATAAATTTCATGTTCTATTAAAAACTACTGCAGTTATAAGTTACAGTCTTAAAAGAATGAATGAGTAGTATGTTTTGATGATACAGGCTGTTGTTTGTTTGTTTCTCAAACTCCAAGGGTGTTGGGGGAGGAGAGGAGTTGGGATAGGTTAAATGACTTCGATATCCTCCATTCCTTCCATTTGCTCTCATCTGGCCTTTTATCTATTTCTAGAAAACATTATGCCAAAGTCAAGGCTGCTGTAGATATTCTTTCTATTCATCCAAGTCTCAGCTCAAATGTCAACTTCTCAGAGAAATCTTTCCTGACTACCTTACCTAAGGCTGTACACCCCCAAACTTCTGTTCTATACCATTTTTCTTTTTCATTGCCTTTGTAATACTTAACATTTCTTGACTTTTGCGGCTTGTCAGTCTCGTGAAAGCTTGGACCACATCTCCCCTTCTACAGATAAAGCCAGAGGCAAGGGCGCTCACAGCTGAAGGAATATACAAGATGAAAGGCGCCCCCATCTATACTCTTCAGTCCACCTACCTTCACTTCTAGTCCCATCTCATACTGCTCTCCCTAACAGCTTCTCACCCCAGCCCTAGCCATTATTGAAAAGTTAGGAGGAGCCACAAGTCTCCTAGCTTGATCTCAGGTCATACCCTATCCTTACCAGTTCATTGATAAATCTCCAGTGTCTAGAAGACATCGGCTTCTAGGAGGCACTACAAAAATACTTCTTGATGGTATGGCATAATAAAAGAAAAAAATACTAATCGACAAATTAAGAGATTTTTCTCTGGCTGCTTAAAATAATCTTTAAATCGTTGAATCTTGTCAGTTTGTTTTGTTCTCCTCTATGCTTTTGGCTCACTATCTGATTACCTGTCAATGCATATAGATGAACATCTACCATTCTTTCAAGTTATTTTTATTTCCTGTGTTTTCTTATGGATCATTTTTCATCTGTTTTCCCTGTTGACTTTGATATTTTTTAAAAATCTGTATTATCTAAAGACAATGTAGTATAAAACCAAGTAGACATGAGTTAATGGATGCTTTAGTTACTCAATCTGAGTGCATTATGTTCTAGTGGAAAACTTTGCTTCAGAATGGATAATACATAACAGATTAGAGGATCTTAATGTCCATATTTAAAGCAGTTTCAAGTCCATAAAGTCTTATGCTTTTTGTCACCATAAGGTAAGTGAAAGTAAATAGTGTCTAGGATTATTCTTTTTAAACATACCATAAAATGCATTATTTTTCCCTTTCTCCTAATCCAAGCTCTAATTTCAAAGAATGATTCCCCAGTGAAGAGAATTATCTCTGTTCTCAATCTGTAAAATCAAAACTATGCTGTAGTTGGAATTCATATTTAGATAGTTTTTCCATAATAACAAAGTTACTAATTAAGACATAAAAAATTTAAACCAAACAAATAGGTACTTTGGTATGCATGGAACCATATGATATGAATATATATTTTAACTTTTTGATTAATTAGTATTTATGTTATTGTCATACAGCTACAATTATAGTGATAGATATGGGTACTGCGATAGTTGGTACTTTTGTTCATTCATCTGATACCACTGAATCATTTGAGTCATGATTACAATGTTCAGATTTACTTCCAATGAATATTCCTATCTAATTCATACACAAAAGTTCAGGTATATGGCACCTTGTTCTAACATAACAGGAGCCTGAAGCCTCATCAACTCCCACAGCTGTGTCACTGTCACATTCTAATGGGGCTACAAAGCCATTACCCTGTACACTGCCTCGCAACTAGGAAGGGTCTTTCTTTCTCTGAATAGTAATTTTAAATGTAAACAATGTCTTTAAAACAAAATATTGGAAAACTCTGAGCCTAATGCTGCTGCAAATAAAAAAAAAGACTAGGAAATTGAATGTTCCCACTACAATAACAAATGAATTCACAGTAGATGAAGCAGTTTCTGTTAACTGGTACCATGGGAGCTAGGTGGCTTAGCTGTCAAGAAATTTCCCATGGGGTTGCTACGCACAAATCAGGCCAACACTGATGAATCTCATCCTATTTACCTCACTTCTAAAACCATTATATAAATTGGTTCAGTGACATGGAGGATAAACACAGTTAGCAGGCTATGGGATAAAAAAGGACAGGGAGAGAGCTCAGCATTAACACAGAGAGGAAATCCCACATAGAGAAGTTTTCACTAGCTCCACTACCTAAATACAAGCTGATAAACAGTAGTAGTTATTATTATTATATGATGATGATAAATAACATTTATTAAGCTGCTAAGATATATCAGGCTTTGTTCTACCAAGTGCTAAGTGCTATGCATGTCAACTCCCTACTGCTATAAACTCCACTTTAGAGTAAAGAAGATAGGGTTTAGGGAAGTTAAGTAACTAGTCAGGGATCCCATAATCAGTAAAGAACAAACCTTGAACTCCTTGCTCCAACTCCAGATTCTTTTTTTTTTTTAAGATTTTATTTATTTATTTGACAGAGAGAGAGCGATCATAGCCAAAGGCAGAAGCTTTAACCCACGGAGCCACCCAGGCGTCCCCCAACTCCAGATTCTGTCTTGTTCATTGCCATACAAACGCATGGAACAGATAAACAATAAAATATAGTAGGAGTGGGACACCTGGGTGGTTCAGTCAGTTAAGTATCTGCCTTCGCTCAGGTCATGATCCTGGAGTCCGGGGATTGAGCCCCACTTTGGGTTCCCTATTCAGCTGGGAGTTTGCTTGTCCCTCTCCCTCTGCTTCCTCCCCCCGCTTGCACTCTCACACACTCTCTCTCACATGCACTTTCTTTCTCTCTCAAATAAATAAATCTTGAAAAACTTAAAATAATAAAACATAATAGGAGTGAAAAGTGTTAAAGTGTTAGTTTCCTTCTAGTGATGTCAGGGCATATGATTTCCTCTCTTCAGTGGATTAAATATGAACAAGTATAATAAATAAAGAGATTTCAGGACTAATATCACTCTTCTATTATATGTTATTCCTGCTTTCAGAAACTGAGATTAAGATGATCTCCAAAGTCCTTTCCAGTTCTCCAATTCTTCCCGACTTCCCTCCTGAGTGTGTTTTGGTATAATCAAGTCCAACTTCTTCAACCACATCAGAAACAGAGAGCCACTGTCCTGCTTTATGCAGCCTTCATCATCTATTGAAATAATGGACTGCTGTTGTGAAAATTGCTCCCCCATGAATATTTTCTAAAATCCCAGACATTTTGATTTCCTTGTGCTTTGTAAAGTGCAGCCTTATCTCCTTGTGAATTTCCGAAATCCATAGGTCAAACTGTAAGGAAAGTGAAATCTGGCCATTGATATAGAGCCTGTGAAAGATCCATAGGAAGGCCTAGAGAAGGCCTAAAAAAGGCCATAGGGCCCAAGAAAACAAACCAAGAGACAGAGAGGTGGTCAAGGTCATAGGCCTGTGACTACTGATTCATGAATGTAACAAATTCAAAAAGAGTTGATTACAGGATGCTCTCAAAGCCTCTGTGGCTCTTAAATCAAATTTATCCTTAATAACTACTTTAAATCCAATAAATATTCAATTGTTACAGTTGTTACCTCCTAACTGAAAATCAATTACTCAGTTTAGTGAGGTTTTGTCACTTGGTCTGATCTACCTAGAAACATGCAGGGCCAGCAAAGTCATGGTCAAGGAGGCAAGCCCTAACAATTGCCTCTTTTTGTCTTCTTTGTAAATAAAAAAAGCTAAAAAGAAATCACTGATACTGGGAAATGGCCATTTTTTTGATTGAAGTATAACACATTATAAAGCAAATATATCTGCTATAGATAGCTCAGTGAATCTTTACATACATGTAACCCCCTTTTAGTCACTACCCACACAATCACACTGGAGTCTGGGGCATCTCCAGCACCACAGAAGGTTCTCTTGTGCCCCCTCTAGGTCAATACCCCTCACTAAGGATAACCACTATTCTGACCTTCCCTGATTTCATGGATCCATTTTACCTGTCTGAATTTTTTAAGAAATAGAACTGTACAGATACAGTGTATATTCTTGTGTATCTGGATTATTTTGATCAGCATTATTTTTAAAATTCATCGATATCATTGCTTAGATCAATAGTTCATTTTTTTATTGTTACGCAAGTATTCAATTCTATAGAAGGATATGTAAGTTGTTTCTAGCTCGGGGTGACTCTGACTAAAGGCCATATGAACATTCTCATACAAGTAACTTCTGTTGGCTAATGCCCAGGACTGAAATTGCTGGACCAGAGTGTAGGTGTATGTTTGCCTTTAGTAGACACTGCCAAACAGTTTCCCAAGGTAATTGTACCAATCTGACTCCCACCAACAGTGTATGAGAGTTCCAATTGCTTCATACTTGACTGGTGTATTAATTTAAAACTAGCTGAGAGCAAGGACTTTTTTCAAACTTGCCTATGACCTCCACATTTCTAGTCATCCCCCAAATCCAATTACTATCTTTATTTCCCAGAACTAAAACAACCAGAAATGTTTGTTCAGATAGTTAACCTGAACATCAATGAAATGCAAATAATTCTTTTTTTTTTTTACTTTTTAAAGATTTTTATTTATTTATTTGAGAGAGAGAGAGAGAGAGCACAAGTTGGGGGGGAGGGGCAGAGGGAGAGGAAGAAGCAGACTCTCTGCTGAACAGGGAGCCCAATGCAGAGCTGGATCCCAGGACCCTGAGATCATGACCTCAGGGGAAGGCAGACACTTAACTGACTGAGTCACCCCACAAATAATTCTTTAGATCAAATATAAAGATTTTCTGATAACAACAAATATCTAATGCAGAAAATGTTGAGGTTTCTGTTGGATGTGTAGGCAAGAGTTTTATACTTGATTCTTTACAAAAATCTGTATTTGAGCAGGTTGGCTAACAATGGCTTTCACAAGCGTTAAGTAATTAGATGATTCCGTTTTTATCCTTTGCAAACAAATTTGCCTTTAGCCAACACAGTGGGGAATGAAAGCTCCTCCTCCGCAAAGTGCAATCCCTGCTTTATCCCATCCATCTTCATTAGCTGTCACCAGGGTTAATATAAGAAAGTTCCACTTTCAGCAATTTATTTTTGAACCAATTTGATTATGAAGCTTATGCACAAAAGGCTCATTTGTCAAAAATATAGAATGTTCATGGTTGGGAGATAGAAGACTTTGAGGAAGTGAAAGATAAATAAAACATTCACAGAAATTAACACAGGAATGTGCATGCCTTCACACACTAATTTGAATAAACAGACACTGTTTCTTTAAAATTCTTACAAAATAATTTGCTTTCAAAAAAAATAATAATTTGCTTTCTCCTAGCACATGTCATATACAAAACAATTATGTTTACCAATCCTACTCAGCTTCAACTACTTTCATTCTTCGTGTAAACTTTGTTTATGACCCTACTTCCTCAAAGTCTGAGTGTTGCTTACATCTAGACATTCTTTTCTATGCAACACTTTTTGTCATAAAAAGGTGTCTGAGACCATTTTCCTAGATAATCAAGCAAGATAGTTCCTCAGACATTTGATGTCTCTCCATCATCCACTGCCATTTTGAAGGAACTGTTTGGTTCTGTAAGTACAAACACAACCTAAGAACTTACTCTCCACCTTTTCCCTTGTGTGAGCTCACGTCCCATGAACTTCGTGAAAGCACCTACCATAAAAAGCAGTCAGAGAAATTGCTTTTCTTTAGTCCAGAGCACTTTTATCTTCTAAAAGAGTGTGTATCAAAACGCCATGTTGGGCTTGTTTGGGCTCGTTATGCTATGATCCCTAATTTTTCATTTTTCAATTCTAGAATGTTCTTAGGAGCCTTTCAGCTCTAATTTGTCTTGACCTGCTTCTCTTTAGTTACCTTCTCTCTACTGACTACATCTCTAGTACCTTTTCCACACTTTCTACTTTCTACCAGCAACTTATCTTCATTTAAATATGCTAATAAGCCCCGTTTTTCAATACAAAACAAATTATCTTTTCTCATCTCCTTCTTCTATCTCATCCTTCCACAGTCAAATTTCTTGAAAGAGTTGCCAGGATTCTATTGGGTCACATCCTAATCAGCTCTCAATCCACTGAGATCTTCCTTCTGTCCTCATCACTCTCTGGAAATTTCCACTCTGTTGTTCACCGTTAATACCCTCGTTGCTAAATCCAATTAACAATTTCTAGCCATTACATTATTTTACTGTCCATGGAACCACTGGCCATTCCCTCCTTCCTGAAGTACCGAAGTACTTGATCTGTCTGTCTCCCTGGAACCACTGTGTCCTGGTTTTCCTTCTAGTTACAACACACTTCTCCTCTACAGCAGCGTGTACCTCTACCTGCCCCTTAGAAGTTGGTCTTCCAAGGGTTCCCCACACCATCTTCTATACTCACACTGTTCCAAACACAGTCTCATTCACTCACATGGATTAAATTAGTGACTAGAGCACTCCACTTTCCATAGACTAGAGGGGGCAAATGCAACATGAACTGTGGAGTAAATGGGATGTGAGGAAATAGAATCCTGCCATTTTTTTTCAAGAAATAGTCTTATGTAGGTAAATTTCAAATCCCTCGACTGAATTCCAGACCTACAAATGCAAATTCCTATATCGTCACTCAAACATATCGTCTCCTCCCTCCTCAACACCTGCTTCTGAATTTCAATGAATGGCACCACTATCCACTGGGTAAGGAAGCCATAATTTGAATAACGTTATTATCTCCTCCTCCGCCATCATCATTCCCCATTAACGAACCGTGTTGATTCTAAAAATAACAAGTAATTGTTTACTGAGTTCTTACTATATACCAAGCACTGTGCAAGGAGCTTTTACATGCATTATATAATTTAATCCTTTAAAGTAAGAATTACTATTATTGCCATTTTTAGGGATGAGGAAACTAAAGCTTAGAGATGTTAGCTAAGTTGCCAAGATGTTCAACTAGAAAATATGAAGCCAGAATCCAGAGAGCCAGAATTCTGAGCTAGTCCATTATTCAACCTCCCAAACATTTTTCAAGTCTGCACAGCCACACACCTAGTTTAAGCCATCTACCATTCACTCATTAATATTCTCTATCTTTATTTTATTTTTTTTCTGTCTTTATTTTATCTCTCTCCCCACCTCGCTTGGATTCCTAAAACAGACTCTTAATATATCTCCCTAAATTTCTTCTATCTCCATCTTCTACACCAAATGAAAACTGTCAAAACATAAATCTGATCAAATCATTCCGTGTTTTAAAATCTTTCAATGGCTTCTTGCTGTCTTTCAGGGAAAAATTCAAACTCCTTAGCATAGTTTGCAAAAAACTTTTGTGATCAGACCTCTTCAGTATGTCTCTTGTCCCTCTCCTTACCCTACACCAGCAGTACCAAACTTCTTTCATGTGCATTCTAACCACAAAACAACCACTTACTATTTTCTCTGTATAAAATAATCTGCCACCCTCACCCCATTGCCTCCTGGCTAGACCTCACACGTCCTTCAGATTGTCACTTCCTCCATCCCATACAGACAGGTCAGACTCCTCAGTTGTGTCCTCACCACACTCAGTACTTCTTCTATCGCTATTTTAATTGTTTATTACATGCTTTCTCTATTTCATTTTCAACTTTTTGAGAACAAAAGTAAAGTTTTCTATAACATTTCAGTGCCTAGCACAGTATCTAACACAGAGTATCTATCCAATAAATAAGCATTATATGGATTAAAAATTCACTAATTAATGTTGAAGACAATTACAATTATTCCTATGTTTTCCCTCCAGAAGCAGGTTATCCTCCCCCAAAGTAATTTGTTTGAATCCATTGGCAACCACTAAATAATCTTCCAAATATTCATGTCTCATGCAAGACACTGCAAGAGGTAGAGAGATGAACAAGACAGAGCCACTGCTGACAGTGAGCCTACGATCTGGCAGGCAATGAGACAAAGTCCGAATTAGCTGAAGAAAAGGAGTATATGTGATTTTCCACCAGATTACGGGAAGACATAATATGAACTGAAGCTTTGAATATGATTAGATTTTCAGTACATGGCAATGCAGGCAAGGGTCCAGACAATAGAGCCTGAGGAAGACAACAAATCTGGAAAATAAAGACTATGAAAACTTGAATGGCAAGAAGTGTGAGGAATGCGGATAGCGTAGTTTGTGTAGATCTTAGGGAATGACATTGGGAGTTGATAAATCAGGAAGATATTTTAGAATCATTCAGCCTTGGAGTCATGGAGACCCTTGACACCAAGTTCTTATACAAGAACTATATATATATATAGTAATCAGAGTGTAGCCAACAAATAGTTTGAACAAGAGCGACATGACTGGAGCTGAATTTCAAGATTGAAATGGCTTGTGGTGTGTATAGAATAGTTAAGGCAGGAAGACACTAGAGGTGGGGAAATTCCCATACTTCAGCAAATCAAGCTCAAAACACCAATAGCACAAAGCACCATTGTTTGGTTTTGCACGGAAAAAGAAAAATAAATGTCCAAGATTGCCAGTCTGTTAGGATACTGAAAGAAGGCAATGTGGCCTCTGCCCTTGAGGAGCTTCTATTGTACTAGCAGAAGCAGAAAGAGTAATAAAATGAAAATAAAGTATGATGGGCAAATACAGAATGAAAGAACAAGTATGAGTCAAAAGCTTGGCACAGGTCTAGGAGAGAAAAAAAATCTTCCCTAAAAAAATGAACTATAATGCAATTTTTATATAAATTGGTGGTCTGAATCACATTATCAGTGTGATCCAAAAAACGTCAGGAAAAGAATTTAAGAGAAAGGACAGAAGAGACATTGTAGAGCTGGAATTTATACAACTTGGCAAACAATTTGATGTGGTGGAGGATGAAGGAGAGGGAGAGGTCAAAGACACGAAGAGTCTGATGCACAAGGGCCGGGATAACAGTAGTGCCTACAGCAGACATAGAAGTCAGTAGTAGGTGTTTGGGAAGGGACGTGAGTGTACTTTTGTGCAGGCTGCATTTTAACTTTCTGTTCTCCATTTTCCCAGATGAAGATTTGTAACAAGGAAATCAAAATGCAGATTAAGAATTTAGGCTTATGGGGTGCCTGGGTAGCTCAGTCGTTAAGCGTCTGCCTTCAGCTTAGGTCATGATCCCAGGGTCCCGAGATCAAGCCCCACATCGGGCTCCTTGCTCGATGGGAAGCCTGCTTCTCCCTCTCCCACTCACCCTGCTTGTGTTCCCTCTCTTGCTGTGTCTCTCTCCATCAAATAAATAAATAAAATCTTAAAAAAAATAATTAAAAAAAGAATTTAGGATTACATTTTTTAAAAAACCAAATCCTGTATGTTGTTTGTTGGTTGGATACAAATGCAAAGGAAAAGCTGTGTAACAACATACGCTCCACCCTCTACACCCAGGAGAAACAGCAGATGTTCTAAGACAAGATGTTGGGGATGAGAGAAACTTCCATGTTTTACTCTCTAGATATTTATATTATTTGAATTTTTGTAATGAACATGAGGTTGCAGCACCTGGGTGGTGCAGTTGGTTGAATGTCTGATTCTTGGTTTCAGCTCAGGTCATGATCTCAGGGTCCTGGGCCCAGCTCCGCATGGAGTCTGCTTGGAATTCTCTCTCTCCCTCTGCCCCTCCTGCTTGTGCTGCCTCTCTCTCTCTTTCTCTCAAATAAATAAATAAATAAAATCTTTTTAAAAAAATGAACAGGAGGTCAAGTATCATATAATTTTTAAGGTTTTGGTTTAAAATATTTGGCATTAAAAACATAGATTGAGATAGCATGGGTAAAAAGATGCCAGCAAAAGTTGCAGAAGAGGATACTGTTCAACAAAGACATAAATATAAAAAGATAAATGGTCTAAAGATTAAGCCTAGAGACATACTCTAAAAGAATGGATAGGAGATAAGACCAAGGAGAAAGGAACACATCAGTCCAAAACGTAAATGGAAAAACCACAATATGCAACATCACATAAAATAAAAAAGAAGTTGGGGATGGGAGTCAGACACAAATTGCTCTGTGTCAGACATTATGTTAGTGACATAACAGAGACAGTTGCTATTTATTGAAGATTCATTATACTTCAGAAACATGCTAAGAATTTTATGGTAATAATTTCATTTCTTCCCACCAAGTAGCCTAAAGGTATACAGAAAAGTCTTCATTTGAAGACGTGGAAACTGATGCTTAGAGAAACTAAGATTTAAGATTTTATAGCTAGTTTGGGGTACCTGGTTGGCCCAGTCAGTGAAGCATGCAACTCTTGATCTCAAAGTTGTGTGTTCAAGCCCCACTCTGGGTATGGAGATTTCTTAAAAATAAAATCTTGGGGTGGCTGGGTGCCTTAGTGGGTTGAGCATCCAGCTCTTGATATCAGCTCAGGTCATGACCTTGTGGGTCCTGAGATCAAGCCCGGTGTGGGAATCCACACTCAGCAGGGAGTATGTTTGAAGATTCTCTCCCTCCGTACCCCTCAATCATGTACTCTCTCTCTCTAAAATAAATAAATAAATCTTTAAAAAATAAATAAAATCTTCCTTACAAAAGATTTAATACCTAGTTTAGTTGGAGAGCCCAAGTTCAAAGCCAGTTCTGAATTCAGAGAACTTGCTCACTCAGAGTTCTGCCCATTTGCTTGTAGTAGGAAGAAGCAAAGTGTCAAATGCTACACTGATACAGTGAAGGTTATAACTAACAAAAGGGAATTAGGCTGAGTGTTAATAAACTGTCTACTGATTTTTGAGAACAGTGCTTCAGTGAGTAAAGGGAGTACAAGCCAAATATAAGAAATTAAAATGTAAATAGAGCTTTGGCAGTTATAGGAATAAGAGTCTTATTTTTTTAATTATTATTAGACAGAGAGAGAGGGAGAGGGAGAGGGAGAGAGAGATTCTCAAGCAGGCTTCACACCCAGTACATGAGCCTGACTCAGGGCTCAAACATGACTCTGAGATCATGACCTGAGCTGAAATCAAGAACTGGATTCCTAATGGACTGAGCCACACAGGCACCCCAAGAGCCATTTTTTAAAATATGGCATTAAAGAGAGGATTATTTATGACTGAAGAAGTAAGAGAAGGGATATAATTAATACAGTGATGTCCTGGAAGAGATGGGGTCATGTCCATAGGTGGAAGTCCTAGACTTGGAAGATATTGGATCCTGAGACAAATGAATGAAAGAGAGAGAGAAAACCTCCATGGAATGAATTGAAAGAGCTTCTACTGAGTGTTTCCAACACGAGTTCCTGGAAGCAGGTTTGAGGCTTAGGGAACATAGAGAAGATTTTGAACAATCATTGTGAGATATACTATAGAAAGTCACAACAACATGTGATCAAAGTTGGTGGATGGCAGAATGAGTCTGATAAAGAAAATAGCATGGATTGTATAGATTCACTTATCCAGATTTTTTAATTTATTTGGCAATATGCAATAGTCTAATATTCTAGAGGGTAGCCTATAGGAGTTAAAAAGTTCATCACTATGAAATGAGTGGTGAAGCCAAAAATCATATAGAGACCTGGAGCTTATCAGGCCTTAAATCAAACCCTGATTCTAGCAGGTTCCGTAACCTGCTCCCTCTGCAAACTTGGGAATTTACTTCATCTCTAAGCCTCAAAATTTTAATCTGTAGAATCAAGGCAATAATAGTACCTACCCCTATAATTCAATGAGAAACAAATGTTCGCATAGCACAGAATTTAGCACATTCCATTTCCTTAACCAACACATAACCAATATTAAGTAATGGGAGAACTGAGAGAAGTCTGTCAAAGAGCTGAAAGAAAACATAAGGACAATGAGCAAGTTAAGGATGAGTGATGGCATAAAAGAGGGAAAAGACAAGAGGCTGTGGTCAGAGAAGGAAATTTTAGAATTTGAGCACACGCAGTCAAAGCAGTTCTGATGAAGTGTGAGGTCAAACCAGGCAAGTAGGCAATTTTCAAAAAATGGCGGCCACTGGAGCTGAAGCACCTGAGAAGTTGGGAAGGAAGTATATATTCCAGACTGGGTAATGAGGGAAACAGAGGGGCAATAGGCAATGCATGAAACCATTGGTGGCAGGAGAACATATATATGTGGTTTATAGGTGACAGGACGAGAAATAAGAGAAAAATGGTATAAAGGAACTTCAAAATAAGAAATTACTAATGGAGGGCAAAGAATATATAGAACTCTTTCTTCAGGAATAGAATGTGAGAAGAGCATTGTCAAGAATGTTGAAGGTTCTGACATTGAATCCTACTTGAAAGCAGCAGGTTAGTTTGTCACAGCTTCATGGGCGCTGGCAGGAGACATAAGACTCTATACATATATAGTTTCATAGCAATAGCCATAGCCAGAATTCTAGCATTTCCTGTGTCATTTCTGGAGCATTTCATGGAGCCAGGAAAAGGACAACATCCGCGTACTCAGTGGGTTGAACATAGAGGAGAGGAAACCCAAGCTTTGGGAACCTGAAGCTTCTATGGGAGTAAAGATGGCTGCACTTTGTTCTGAAAGAAGACACAATATCTTTCATAGCTGTTTGCTCTACAAATATCCTTGAAAAGAGTCTCGAACAAAGGCAGCCAGTGCCTCTATTCACAAGGCAGAAATGCAAGAGACCCCCAGAGAGTTGTCGCCTAACGAGTATCTTCTATTAGAAAAAGGTGGAAAGGGAATATTATCAGAGAAAAAACAATTTCAATTAATGTAAGGAGATAAAAATAGAATCACTATATTTACATAAGTTTAACCTAGTTTCAATGACAATTCCTTCTCCTAGGGACAGTTTTCCTCCAGGCTAACATCTCAGAGCTTGGGGCTTACCCGGCTTCTTGAAGACATTGCCCTCCTTGGCTCCCCCACTTATCCTCACCTAGAAGACTCAGGGTGTCTCAGGCTCCCTGCTTATTTAGTGAGAACTGCCATAAAGCATGCTGCTTCTAACTGTAGAAAAGTTACTTGCTATTTACAAAACTGTGGCATCATGATAGGACTTCCTCCTGCTATCTGTTCATTTTTGTATTAAATCACCCCAAGCTCTTAGCCTCTCATAAAAAACACATTTCTTGAAAACTTCCCAAACTGACATGAAAGTTCTGTTTTCTGAAAGTTAAGATAAAGGACTACAACTGCTTCGTATATGCTCCTTCATGCCATGAAGAACAAAGGATAGTGGAAATTCAGAAAGAGAAAGCGTTACCATAAATTTGAAAAATCACATATTAAAAGCAACCTATCAGCATCTTCTTTGGGCATATAAAACATCAAAAATGATTTCACAGGGGGCGCCTGGGTATCTCAGTGGGTTACAGCCTCTGCCTTCGGCTCAGGTCATGATCTCAGCGTCCTGGGATGGAGCCCCGCATAGGACTCTTTGCTCAGCAGGGAGCCTGCTTCCTCCTCTCTCTCTGCCTGCCTCTCTGCCGGCTTGTGATCTCTTTCTCTCTGTCAAATAAATAAATAAAAATCTTAAAAAAAATGATTTCACAGCAACTGAACTTACTTATAAATAATTTTAGCCATATAATACCATAGCTGCAAAATACAGCATTTTAAAATGCATAATGCCAGAAAATCCCAGAAAAAGTGAAGGTTTAGTCACAAATCCATCTTTAATCAGCTTTGTGAAAAACATCTGGATTTTTATGATCATCCACTCCAAAGCACTGAATGGGCCCCATATCTAAAAGAGTAACAGTGTTTTACTTTTCATCTGGAAGACATGATCAACTCCTATTATCTTTCTTCCCCTTTCGGAAAGAGGCTAGGAGAGAAAATTAAGCTTTACTCTCTCCTTTAGGTAAGGGCAGTTTCCTTTTTATACAGGCAATAATAGTGATTTAAAAATTACCACCCTGTGCGTCAGTTGTCAAAGAAATATCAGGGCCTGGCAATAGTTAAAGCAGTAAAAACAGATTTTTATTCAGGACTATTCCAAAAGGAAGAAGGAAATCTCCCTAAAGAACTGGGAGAGAGTGGGGATGAACAGCCAAGAAGAGTGGAGAGGTCACCTAAGAGGACTCTTGCTGTAGAAAGGCCAGGGAGACAGGGCACATCCTCTGTAGAGAAAGCCACATCCCAGCACAGGTCTATGTCCCCAGAGAAAGCCGTGGAATGGGCAGGAGTTAACCAGGAAGCCAAAAGGGGAGGGAAATGTATTCCCAGCTGAGAAAAGAGCCCATGCAAAGGCTCCAAGGGCAGGGCAGGTGGGTCAGTATGGCCAGAGCCAGGGTGGAGAGGAATGCGGGATGATATGTGAGCAGTAGGCGGGACC
>CM052883.1:103395433-103436854 GCA_028534135.1 Potos flavus | reverse complement strand
TACCTACGGCTATCCTATATTTACACACATTATCCTAAGCATTGTGGAAGGTATGATAAAATAAATGGTCAAGGCATGATCCCTGATTTTCATGTTCTATCTAATAGAGAAGACTAACAAATATATAGCCAGACTGGTTGAAGTAACAGAGTTACAAATTACCCTGAGGGACAGAGATTGAACCTCTCAATCATTAGAGAGTGTGATAAAGCCTCTACATAAGTGAGCCTCAGGTTTGTCTCACATATACAACATTAATAAGCATGGTAGAAAAACCAACCAGAATCATCAGTGGAATGCTAACAGAAGGAATTTGTGAAGATTCTAGAGATGTTTAACCTGAAAAAGTCAAGGTCAGGAGTGTTTGCCTCCTGTCTTTTAACATATAAAAAGAATGTCACAGAGTAAAGAGGTTATTCTTGTTCTCAGTGAGCCTAGATTGCAGAACTCAAAATGAGGGAGGAAAACTCCAGAAGGTAGATTTTATTTCTACATAATGACATTTTTGCTAACAGAGGATAAGATTCTGTCCTTAACCAAACATTGGTCAGGCTCCTCTAAGCTCTTTTTTGACTAGACCCAATGATGGCACACTTAGCCAGTTTTACCAAAAATACTTCTGGGTCAATTTAGTGAAAATCCACCCCTGCATGATACCTGATCAACTTCCTGATCCAACATCCTCAACATCTCATCACCCTGGCCTGCCTTAAACAAGAATCCTGTCAAGTCAGTTTCGCCAGAATCCCCCTATCCTTGCTGTTTCCTCTTAGTAAGCTTCTATCCACTAACCTCTATCCTGCTTCTTGCTATCCTGCCCTTTGTCCTTGTCATGTCAGAAATGGAACACAGTTCTATATGGCAATGTCTCTTCCCTATTGCAAGAGTTCCTAAATAAAATTTGCCTTCACCGCTTTACCTTTTGTCTGGCTCTGGTTTTGGACCCAGAGCATAAGTTGCCCCAGGAAGATATCCATCTTTTCTAGCATACATCTATCCTAACATACCATCTATTCTAGACATCTCTATTCCAGCACAGAGGTAATATCAACATTCTACTAGTTTTTTCTTGCACCTCAACTGTAATCACTTTTCTGGAAGTTCTTAAAACTGAATTGGAGTTGGTGTATGTTTATTTGAAATCATTTACATGTGCAACTAGTTATTCAGGGGAGAAATTCATTTCATTTTCCAAATTTATTATCCTAGTGAATCTCATTTTGATACTAAAAAGAGTTGCCCTGACTTGAATGATGTTGTTTTTGATTATATACTATAGAAAGCAACACCCTTCCAATCCAAGGTCCTGGCCTTTAGGAAGATCTCAGATCCCTAAACAAAATGTCTCATATGGTACACAGTGCGAAATAATACATGAGCATTTCTTCTCAAGTATTGTATAATTCAGGTTTTTCACTAGTCCATAATGCTAGCCTTCCCTCGCATTCCCACACTTTCTTTGCTGATTTATTTACCTGTCTGTAAGATGCATTGGGCACCCTTCTTCTGCTCTATATCATAGGAGGCTGATCTATGCAACTGAACTTCCCAAACTCCCTTGAATAATGCTTGTTTTGTTTAGCCAATGGGGGGCACTGCTGGAAGATTGGAAAACTAAAGATTGTTTGATTTGGATGGCATTTCCAGCAGCGGCTTTTCTCTTCTGAGGTCCTAACTCCTGCCAGTCTGCCCTTCCCATGGTTACTGCTCCCACCAGCTGCCAGGCACCTGGGGAGTCCTATGCTACTACCTTCTCCCTTTGACGCTCCAAGATGTAAATCCCATGTTTGCCAATCTCTGGATTCCCTCTTTGTCCCCTTTACTGTGTGTGTATGCGTATGCATGTGTGTATTTGCAAAATATACAGAGCATAAGGTCCCCTTCATTCTTTTGCTTTTCCAATACCTTTGCAACTAGTTCACTATATTGAATTCTGTTAAATTACCTCTGTGGTTCCATTTTCCTCATAGGACCTGGTATCACCCCATTCTCTAATTTAATGGGGGTTTTATATAATTCTAAAGTGTGGGTTTAAAAAGTGAGTGGAAATCATCAAAAGAAGCTGTATTAATGTAAGGAAAACCTCTTCCTTCACTTGGTCTAAATCTTAAGTGATGGCTTTTGTAGCCTCCTCTCTTGTCATCTAGTTTAAAGTTCCTCTCCTTGATACAAAAGTGGCCATTGCATCATCTTGTACTTGAACACATTATACCTTCAAGTGTCAGAGATTTCATTTTGGATTCTTACTAGACTTTAAATCCGACTGAATTAATATGAATCCTTCTATAACAAAACCTATTTGGAAAATCACTCACAGGAATTCCTTTATCTCTTATATTTTATTTTCTATTCTTATTTTTTCTTCCTGCCTATTGCCTTTTTCTCTTTTCCCCCATGGAAATAAAAGGCATGAGCAGAGCAACATTTAACCAGCCCACCAACATGACCTCTATCTTCCTTTGTGTCAAAAGAGGGAGACGTTGCCATGGCAACTCTGGAGGAGACACTCTTGACTTCCTAGATTGCAATCTCCAAAAAGAACTGTCTCTCAGATCTTATCCATCCTCATGTGGGAGGCCTGATATTGTTTTACACAGAATCTTTTTCTTTAACGTGAGACCCATATTTGAAGGACAATGATTACGGATTGTCTCCAGACCAGAGGCATTTGTCAGATGAGCACTATTCACCTGCAGATCATTTTGTGCTCAATTGCTTCTCATTCTCAGCTAATGCCAGGACCACTCTATTGCCTCAGAATCATGAATTTTGACAATCATCAATTACTAAGACTATAATATGTAAAATGTCAAGAGAGGCCAGTCCAAAGCCTTTCTCCTGAAATGAATGTTATTATCCTACCATTTCCTTATCTCTGACCATTGGTCCTTTCTGCTTTCTATTTTCCACTCTATATTTTAATACTAGCCTCCTGCTCCCATGAACTCACCCTCTGCCCTGAAGTATCTAGTCTATTAGTTCCCGTGTCAAGCATGACCATATGCAGTAGAGAGGACGAGGTATCACTGAAGTCAAAGGTCACCAACTCTGGGAATGGAGAAATCAAGAGAGGACAATCCATGTCACGGCAGACAAACTACAGCAACTTCTGTGTTGGACATAACTGACTTTCCTCTCAGACTGCTACTATTTCAGGAGCGAGAAAGAAATAAGGAGGGAAGGACATACTCTTTCTTGAACACTGTTTTGGTATTGGCCTCCCCGTCAAGTTGTAAATCCTATGTAGAGTACTCAGTGTCCTCCTATTCCATCTGCTGCTCAGCCCCTGCCCTCTTGTCTCTTTCTCCTTTTAGCTCTAAACTGGGAGCTGAGAGGTGACAGCATTATGTACCAGCACTGTTCTGAGTCCTTTGCATACATTTCCACCCCTCGCCTTCACCAAAGCCCATCACATTACTGATGAGGACAATGAACTTGCCCAAGGTCTTTCAAGTAGAAAGCTGCAGAAGCAGAATTTGAATCCCACTCTGATCCAAAGACTCTTTTGCCTACAACACATTGAATCCCCAAAGGAGACAATCTGAAAAATAATATGAAGAGTCTCTTTATGCATCTAATTTCTCAATGGCCTAGAAGCATTGAGTGAAGGGATAATTCATATGCATTTCTGTAGCGCCCATGCCTGACACATCAGAAACATTCAATAAGAATGTGTTGAAGGATGAATGAATTTGTTAATACCCACCTCTCTTCTTTATCCTGAACTCGAATTACTGCCAACACCTTTAAAATGGCCTTTTCGCCTCTATTCTTCACCACCTCTAACTGAGCTTCAACAAACATAATTAATTTGACACTATTGCTTTAAAATTACTAAATAGCCCCCATCAAAATGATAACATGTAAGTTTCTCTTCCCATCTCTACCCTCAAGTTTTATCTCTTCCTCCCCTATCCCACACCAGACAAACTACCCTTCATCCATTTGCTGAATTAGAAGTCGAAATTACTGGCAGCAGGGGCGCCTGGGTGGCTCAGTGGGTTAAAGCCTCTGCCTTCAGCTCAGGTCATGATCTCAGGGTCCTGGGATGGAGCCCCGCATTGGGCTCTCTGCTCACCCGAGAGCCTGCTTCCTCCTCTCTGTCTCTCTGCCTGACTCTTTGCCTACTTGTGATCTCTCTCTCTGTCACAAAAATAAATAGAATCTTAAAATAAAAAATAAAAATAATAAATAAATAAATAAATAAAAGAAATTACTGGCAGCTTCCCTATTATAGAGCTTTGAGCTTTTATTTCCAGGCTTTCAGCTTTGGTGTATGCAATTTCCTCCACCTGGAAAGCCCTAGTCTCTCCCTCCCCACCCCGGCCACACACATACACACTCACTCCTGCCTTGCCTTATTTGTCTGCAAACTCCTATTTCTCTGTTATGAACTGAGTGTTTATGTCCCCACCAAATTTTTATGTTGCAACTCTCTCCCCTAGTCAATGTGATGGCATAAGGAAGTGGGGTTTGGGGGAGGTGATTAAGACTGGAGGAGGTCATGAGTGTGGAGCCCTTGCAAATGGGATTAGTGCCCTTGTAAGAGTCACAGGAGAGCCTGCTTCCTCTCTGCTCTCCGTCAAGGATAGGTTGTAAATCTGCAATCCAGAAGAGGGCCCTCACCAGAACTCAACCATGCTGGCACCCATGTGCCAGATCACATCAGAAGTCTGATCTCAGACTTCCAGGCTCCAGAACAGTGAGAAATATATGTCTGTTGTTTATAAGCCATCCAGCCTGTGGTACCTCATTATGGCAGCCAAACTGACTTAGACACCCTCCTCTAAGGATTAGCTCAAGTAATACCTCCTTGGGATTCACCAATTTCCCGAATACCTATGATTTCTGCACCTTACACAGATATCCATTATAGAAATTATTGTATGTTGTTTTCACTATCTACTTCCTCCCTGTTTTGTGAGCTTGCCAAAGACAGGGACCATGCCTTTTCATCTCTATATCCCTAGGACTTAGAATAGTGTCTGGTGCTGTGAACCTGAAAAAATTCAGTATTTGTCCAAAATAAGAAGGAAAGAAGGGAGGGAGAGAGAGAGATGACCCTGAATTTGGTTGAGAAGAGGAACCTATGGGAACAGTCATGCAGTGAATACATTTTGGTCTTTGAGGCAAGGTGGGCAAGAAAGTTGTGAGGCCTGGAACATTGTCTGACATAACCAACCTAATGACTATGTGATAATAATAATAATTAGGAAGGTAGAAAATCAGGGAAGCAAGATCAATTTCTATATCTAACTTTATCTCAAGCTGTCCCTGTCTGAAAGATTCATCACCAAATCCTATAGTACAGCAATGCTTCTGAAATCATCAAATTTATTGACTTTTCAAGTCAAAATATTATGCCTGTTGCGAAGAGTGTGATATTGTCTTGTCAATTGTTTTTTTCTACTGCCACTAATCAAAGAACTCAGGAACATATTTCTTAGGACCTAAAGCACAGAATATATTAGATTTAAAGAAAATCAGAAATTAAAACCCTTAGAGGAATAGGAATTATATTTTATCAATTGTAAAAGGCCTGGTTCATGTTACTATCTCCCATGTGTTGTGTTTAATGTTAAGATAAAATATAGATTACATTAGCAGAAATCTGGTTATATTTAGTAAACAAATAAAAGTAAAAAAAAAAGAAAACTTAAAACAGCATAGTAAAAGCAGCTTACTCTGAAATCCAGGCTCTGAAACATTTTTTAGGTCTCACAATTTTTTGAGATCAATAATAAAAGCTAGAAAATGTCATAAATACACATTCCTCAACTCAAAAGAAAGTAGAAAGAATAGTTAATATCATGAAGGGTTTATTACTACAAATTGGATAATGAATGTCCTTTGGTCTTTATCAATATAATAATTTTGACATTTTTATATGGATAATATTTATGCTGGAAGTATTAACACCAGGCTTTCCTTCCTCTTAGTGTTCTAGTTGTTTGTTTGTTTATTGTACTGATTAGAGCATTTAGTATAGCAGAAGGTACAGTTGTTGGCTATTTTTTTTTTTAAGATTTTATTTATTGATTTGTCAGAGAGAGAGTGAGTACAACCAGAGGGAGTGGCAGGGAAAGGGAGAAGCAGGCTCCCTGCTGAGCAAGGAGCCCAATGTGGGACTGGATCCCAGGACCCTGGGATCATGACCTGAGCCAAAGGGAGACGCTTAACTGACTGAGCTGCCCAGGCGTCCCTACAGTTGTTGGTTAAATGATGACTATAGTCATGTATTAAGAGTCTACTATGTTTCAGTCACTTTCCCAATGCTACCTCTGAGCTTTATAACAATCCTTAAAGGAAATTATTGTCAGTGCCTCTGTATTATAGATGAGGAAATCAAGGATTCAAACAGACTAAATAATTTGCCCAGGGTTTCAGAGCTCATAAGAAAGATTTGGCACTTGGACTCTATGCAATTCCATGAGAGTCCATGAGACTCTAAACCCATACTTGTCACTGTGCCATTCAATCCCAGATGCCAGCACTGCTCTGAATAGAATACACAAGAGTGGCACATACCCAGAAAAATGCATTTGGAGAGAAAGCTCTTTCCATCAGAGAATTGGACTGGAGAAGCCCATTTTGAAAGTCCACACAGGCTTTTAAAGTGGAAAAAACACTAAGGGTAAGATAAGCTATTTAAAATAATCTCTTTAGAAACATTATTTTTTTTTTAGAAACATTATTTTTTTATTTGTAATAATATGAATAAGAGAATAATGAAAGAGACCAAACAAACAAACAAACCCTGAGACGAAGCACAGTAATGCCTTATTACTATTAGACCACCCAGAAGGCCCAGGCAGGAATGACTGGAACCAAGTCTGCCTTAGCTACCTATAAAACCAAGAAGGGATGTGATGGTCTTTTTGATGCCTCAACTTGGCGAGGCTACAGTCCCCAGTTTTTCAATTAAACACTCTAGGTATTGCTGATTAAAGTCCATAATTAGTTGACTTTAAACAAAGAATATTATCCTAAGTAATCTGAATGGTCCTGATTCAATCAGTGGAAGGCCATTAAGGGCAGGTCAGCTCAGGCTCCCTGCCCAAAGCTACAATACTTGGTAGTTTTCTTATACCTTCATGCAATAGTGACAGTTGTCTCTAAAATAAGTCACATAAGCCAAGTCACATAATCCTAAATAAATACCACTAATTTCTCTCATGAGGGACTAAGTGTTAAATCCATTATGCTGATCAACCACACACTAATTTCATCTATGGAAACTGATTTCTAACATTTATAATGCTGATTAGCAAAATGTCTAGTGTTGACCAGAAGGAGAGGCAATGCTTGCAGCAGCCACCTATAGAGAGTAGCTATTCTGATTAAATGCTAACTTGCCACCCTCTCCCTAGAACAGCTTAAATTAACATATAACACGCTGCTATCTCGAGGTATTTTGAAGCAAATTGAAGATATCATAATAAGTACTAAAACTAAGTATCTAGAAGGAAACCAGGTTTTCCCTAAACTAGTGTGCTGTTTCGGTGTCTTTCAGGTTGTGACACCCATCACAGCAAGCCGGCATGTTTGACTAAGCCTGTCTATACCTAATTATTTCTTGAGAAAGAGGAAAATTCTACTTCTGGACCTTGATAGGTTGAGATAAGCAAGGATGACACAAGTCTCTCCCTCTGAACAAGTTCAGATTGTCATTTTGGTGGAGTTTTTCTTATTAAAAGTTTGGGAAAAATTAAATTTGCACTCTTTGAGAGAATCCCTTAAAATAATAACCTTCATATGGGAATATATAAACCACTGAAAAATTATTCATTAAATTAAATACATTTCACATTTTTAGAGGAACACATATATTTAGGTTATTCAAAACATACAGGTCATGTGAAACCTTGAACCTTCAGAAATATGAATGTCTATAGAAAAGAAAAGAAATTTCGATCCTGAATACAAAAATGAGATAGACAGAGGAGTGCCGAGGTGAATATCCCAAATTCTCCATCAAATGCCTAATTTCTTATCTTTACAAAAGCAAGCCTCTGCAGTTGAAGACTGGAGTTATTCATCAGGCAGAGAGCACAGAATGTGTTTCACTTGGCCAAATGTCTATGAAGCATAATGTTAAATCATGAGCTTGGGCACCAAGGAGTCAGGCAGCTGGTCCTCCTCCACACTTTCTTTTTACCTGGTGGTCATGGAGCATTTGATGGGAACCAATTTGCTCATGAAATTCTATGGGGAGAATGGCACAGACCTTGCTGGCTATTACTTTCACTAGGCCCAAGAAGACAGTCACAAAATGCAAAGGCCTTTGAAGATCTGTTTGCTAATTTATTTAATTGACATTTATTGAACTTCTGCTATTTGGCAAAGTCAGGATTAATGGATGGGAGCTCAAGCAGTTAGAAGACTAATTCTAGCTATCCTCAAGGATTTCACAGTCAATTGGGAAAGATAAACACAAAATAGCATTAAACCAAATGAATAAGTGTATTAGATGAACATACACAAAGGATCTGTTTGTGAAAATGAGACAAAATAGTGCTGCAAAAAATGATACTTTCTACCCTAGGTAGAAGAATATGGTCCAAGGAATGTGGATCTGAGTTCCCACAACCTGTAAAAAATTTGCATTTGTCACCCTTTTATCTCTCACACCCAGCACCAATGCCCTGAGGACTATCTGGGACTACCAAAGTATTAACTCATTACATTTCTCTATTGTATCAAAATTCCCATGATCTTAGAGAAAATAACATCAGTTAATTAGAACAAATCTTCTTAGGCCAATTCTCACCAAGGAATAAATTAGTACTATGGTAGTGATTAGGAAGTACTAAAGCAGAAACACTTTTTTTTTAAGGCAGAAACATTTTAAAAATCAATGGGAATACACTCAAAATTTAAAAAATATTAATTACCCCACAGGCTGATAGTTTAAAATAAAACATATATTGAATACCTATAATTCATTTTTTCCCAAAGTGTGATACACATCCCTCTTGACGTACCTCTGATGGTATATAAATTATTTCAGGTGTCAAATGGAAGACATTTTTATTTTAATAGCTGTGTGTATATGTTTCTGCAGTTACTTATATATAATTATATTGGAAGTATATGTAACATACCATCATACTAGCCTACATACATATGAATACATCCCAATGATACTAGCTTTGTATTTTTTAAGGAAATAAAACTGAGAGACTGAAGGGGTGGGGGAAAAAAAAAATGAGTGACTATACAAATGGATAATGGTTAAACCATATAGAAAAATAAAACAGCAGAAGTGTTTTATGGGTGGCTCAGTTGGTTAGGCGTCTGCCTTTGGCTCAGGTCATGATCCCAGAGTCCTGGGATTGAGCCCGGATTCAGGATCCCTGCTCAGTGGGGAGTCTGCTTCTCCCTCTGCCCCTCTCCCTGCTTGTGCTCTCTCTCTCTCACTCTCTTTCTTTCAAATAAATAAATAAAATCTTTAAAAAAAAAAAAAAGAAAGAAAGAAAAAGAAAACTGTGATGCACAGTCTACAGCAACCAGCCCAGAAAGCCAACCCATCCTCTAAAAGTAACCAGTCCAGGAAGCCAACTTACTATCTGCAAGTCAATCACTATCTCTATCAACTAGTTCAGAGAGCCAAACAATAACCCCTGTAAACAATGGCCTCAAATTGGCCAGAACCTGATTATTAACTGAGAGCTTCCCTAGTTTTTGCCCCATTTCCAGCTTAGGGCCAACCAAAGGAAGCTAAATATGTACCCCTAATCAATCACATAGGATGGCCTGCTTCAGTTAGCCCACCAACAGCTTCCCCATGCAAAGAGCCTCCCAGCAAGGTATACCCGAAGCCTTTCATTTCTTATATACTTTTGCACTCCCCTCCCTGCCTTTGGGTCTCTGCCAAACACAAGTGTTGGTGGCTGACTCCCTTGCTATACAGCAAGCTCAGAATAAATAGCTTGCTTGTTCTCATCTGGCTGGTCTTCATTTATTTCCACAAAATAGAGTCTCTTTCTAAAATAAATGTACTTGGGGCGCTTGGGTGGCTCAGTCGTTAAGCACCTGCCTTTGGCTCAGGTCATGATCCCAGAGTCTTGGGATTGAGCCCCGCATCGGGCTCCCTGCTCAGTGGGAAGCCTGCTTCTCCCTCTATCACTCCCCCCAATTGTGTTCCCTCTCTCACTGTGTTTCTCTCTGTCAAATAAATAAATAAAATCTTTAAAAAAGAATAATAACATAAATGTACTTAAATGTGAGAAAGGAATTAATTAAATAAAATCTAATTAAATAATACTACAGATAGCACATGAATGTTACAAAAATTATCACAGTGGTAGACAAATGAAGAAAGCTTGAAAACACTATGTTCTGGGCAAAGCTTATGCTACGTGTTATACTAAGCACAAAAACTAGCCTTGCTTACAAGAATACACTGGGCATGCTCCCACCTCAGACCTTTGCACTGTCTGCGTCCTCTGCTTGGAATGCTTTCTCGCACGGCCACAAGATATGCCCCCTCTCCCCTTTGGGTCATTGTTCAAATGTCTTCCTTGTGAGTGCTTCTCTTGACTATTTTGTTTTTATTAGCAAAACCCTCTATTTTATCTTTCCCTTCTGCATACCCACACTCATAGTTCTCACCACTTTTCATGTTTTATTTTAACCATAGCACCTATCATCATCCAATATGCTATGTGCTTTATTTCCTTGTGACAGTTTATACCCCATACTAAAAGGTAATTCCCTGAGGGCAAGGATGTTCCTCCCTCTTTTTTTTTCTTTTCCCCTCAATGCTCAATACATCGAATCCTCAATACATAAAACAGGGCCTGTCACTAAGAATGTCTTCAATAAATATTTATTAATTAAATGAAACATCATCATCTTTGGAATCAGCAGAACTCAAGCTCAGTTTCAACTATGTCACTTAGTAGCTACCGTAGACATGAAGATGTGCCACCCAGATCCCCTTTCGGGGGTGACATGTCACCCTACCTGTCAGCTGCCTCAGGGTTTGCTTCAGCTGCCAAGAGGCATCTTACTCAAGGACACACCCTGAAAAGGCAGCCAACATCCTATAACTGATTGACTTTAAAGGTGCAGCAATTTCAGCCCAACAGGAGATAGAGATGGGTGGAATGTGCTCCAGGGTGCCCCCTGGTGTTGGCCATAGCTTAGTCATGCCTGAATCACATATCAACTTCTTCCACCACCAACCCCCCCAATCCTGCTTCCTTCCAACTTCCCTCCCTTCCATGGGCCTTAATCCTTAATAAATACCCTGCACACCAAATTCCATTCCAGCATCTACTTCCTGAGAACCAATGTGCAACGTTAGCTAGGTACCCAGGAGTTTAACCTGTGACATCAACTAGGATTCCAACTTTCCTCAGCCTCCTTCTTGTCTAAATTCCTCAAGGAGGCTCTGAATAGTTGTGACATGCTGTTAACAGCCAGCCCAGAAGCATCTCATACCTCTCAGGGTATCTACAGACTTCTGCAGATCTGTGTTGTCAGGACCCAGGAATCATTCAATGTAACACAGACGCCAGTGATGAAGCCTGAGCAGACCCCAAAGGTCCTGCGTGTGGGACTCTAATCAAAGCCTTCCTTCCACACAGTGAAATAAAGGATCTTTAACCGACTGCTATTTATCGTCCTTCCCAGCTGCTGCACTCAATATGAAAATGGGGTTTTTTTTTAAAGACTTTATTTATTGAGAGAGAGTGTGTGAGAGAGAGCAGGAGCAGGGGGAGAGGAAGAGAGAGAGGGAGAGGAACACTCCCCACTGAGCTGGGAGCCTGATGCAACCCCAGGAACATGACCTGAGCGAAAAGTAGATGCTTAACTTACTGATCCACCCAAGCACCCCTGAAAATGTTTTTTTTTTTTTTTATTCATAATGTCTGTCTCCAGGTTACAGTCCCCACAGGTACCCTCATGACTTTAGAGCTACCAGCTCAGACTCTGACTTAGGACTCTAAATAAACAACAGAATACTGATAACAATAATGACAGCAACTAATCCTTGGCTTTCTGGTGGATCCCACCCATGAATAATGCCATAGGCACCAGGCTATTACATTATGGTTGCACGTTTCCTACACATAGCTAGCTAGCTACACTGGGCGGAGGAGCAAATTACTGATCAACAACTGGATGAGTGCAATATATACTCAGTACAGATTTCTGCCAGGTTCAGTCCAGTGACCTGGGAATAAGAGACTCGGAGCCCTATGAATCCCTTCATATACAAAAACATCACTAAAAACATAGTTTTCTCCATGGAAGGACATGATTAGATTTCTAAGTGTTTCAGTGGGTGTTACACTAAATAGAAAAAGGAAAGTTCAGGGAGCATTTTTTAATTAAAATCAAATTATATGGGTGATGACTTTATAAATTGATTACGTGCAATGTTATAGCTGTTCTCTTGTCACTGAGTTGAGAAAGAATTTGAATGAATCACAAGAGTCCAAACAAATTAATCTCACAGTAGAAATAACAAGAAAAGAAAAAGGGGCCAAATGACTTGTGAAAAAACCACTGTGCCTTATCAGGCCTCTTTCCTATTTTGTGCTTCATGGAATGATACTAGCATCAGCTTTGCACATCCAGGAACCTCTGAGCTGACACTGATATGTATTTGGAGAGCCCCATAAGGTTGACCACAATGTTAAGTATTCTATGAGTAAGACACAGTTTTTTTCCACAACTTACAGGGGCAGACAGCCTCAGTGCCCAACTTAGGGATACCTCAATAGCAATTCACTCATTAACATGAATGGGTAGAATGCCCTTGACATTGTCATCACTCTATCATCCATTCATCCCTAAGTCAGAGAACCTCCTTTGCAGATACAATCCAGACGGCAGCAGCTGCCTGCCCAGTGCAGTCTTCATGTGACACACAGTCACACAGCACCAGCAGGGTCATTGCTTCCATGAGGATGATGTGACTTGACTATCCAGGGAAGTGGTTAAAAAGAAGTAGTATCCCAGCCCATGAAGGATTTGTCATGACGTCCCAGGCAAGTGGCTCTCTCATTTTGGAAGCTGTGAGACGGGCCAACTGGCACACAACAGCAAAAAGACAAAGGCGTAAGGAGTCCACAGTGAAGCCCAAATAGATACAGATCTAGAGCCACTCCCTACCAAGAGGCATGGAAGACCTAGGTGTTTAATCAAAACGTAACATAGAAAAAGCACAGATTCTTTGTGGAGGAAGTCATAGAAACTTTCTAAACGCTCAACTAAGGCAGAGACAGGTTGTAAAGAAGAGAGCCTGAGTTTAACGGGAAAGAAGAAATACCGGATTTTCTATCCAGCTCCCTATGCCCACATGGAAGCAATAATTTTCATTTTGTGAAAGGAGAATGATAGTGTTTTTGCAATTCAACACACTTAGCTTCAGAGCCTCAGAATCTGTGCTTTTCAAGCTGAAGATGCTAACCTACCAGAGGATCATGAAACAAATCAAGCATGATTTAAATAGTGGAAAAGGATAGAACACAGTAAGATAGAATAGAATGGACTAGAATAAAAATACTGGAATGCATCACACTAGGTATCATTTTGGAACATTGTTTCAGCTATAAGTTTGCAGGTATGTATGTTATCTGCCGATATATAAGTGTGTGTGTGTGTGTGTGTGTGTGTGTGTGTGTGTGTGTGTGGTGTGTGTGTATTGGGGAATGATGTACAATGTATTTATTACCCTGTGTATTGTGGAAACAAAATTGAAAGCCACTACTCTAAATCAGTTAAGAGAAGCTACTCACCTCACCCCTTTACCACCACACAGATACCAGGGCCTGGGTTTCATTTTCATGGTCCTCACATACAGCCCATCAATAAGCTGACTGAAAGCCCACTGTGGGCTGCACACCTTACAAGGCATAGTGAAGGGAAGGCCTGTGACTGAGTCATTAGAAAACATGATTCCTTATACTCTAGGCATTTTCACTAGAAGGAGGGGGTTCTCCTGAAGGAGGAGAAGGCAGTGGACGAGAGAAAGAAATGGGGAGAATCGGGTGGGGAGGGGAAGAAGAGTATTTCTATAGATACCAAACACTCCCTGTGACACACCCGATAACTTCAGATACATTCAATTACTTGCCATATATCTAATATCCATTTTAACAGCCAGTGCCTTTGCACAAACAATTGCTTCTGTTTAAAATGCCTAACAGCACATTTGAAACAGGCAATGTCAGAACATCTAAAGTTTGTCTGATTTTTTGCCATGGATCCATATGAAGAAGAAAGGAATGCTGCATACGTACTTTGAGCAGAGCAGAGGTCTTTAACCCCTTAAGAATTCAGAGGTTCATGAACTTGGATGAGGGAAGAATAATCTTTATTGGTGCAAATATCTGATGGGCTATTCAGCATTTACTTCCATTGTAAATATAGGCAACAAACCACAGCAAATGAGGAATACTTGTGACTTCGTGGACAATAGAAATCATGGATATTTTCATAGTATATTATAGTTATTGCAGATACCCAGAAACATTGTTTATATTTATTGCTACTTTGAAACTAAGGTAGCTATTAGATTTTCTGCTATATTTTGTTACTTAATGTGTTACTAAAAAAGAATAAGAACTGCAATTTTCAAAATCTGATAACTGTATTTCAATGTAATTTATTTCCTTTATAACTATAGGTATTTTATTTTGTGTATTTTATAGCATTATTCTATAGGCTTCTCCAAACTACCAAAGGGGTTCATGGCATAAAAATGATTATATGATTGAGAGACTTATTAGAAAGAGCAATGAACATAGCAAAGGAACACAATTATAATCCAGAACAGTCAATCATAGAGGCTGAATTGGAATAAGTTATTGGGGCTATTTATACTAGAAACACATGAACTATCTAGAAGTTCTTAAGAACAACTCCCAATTCTCCCTACCGGCAAGGCTAATGGAAGACCACAGAGATGAAACCAATGTTTAGAGTAACCTTGGCTACCAGGGAAGAGCTCCTGGAACTCAGGCCCCAGTGGTAGGGACGAACTAGTCCTGGGGAACAAGCTTGCATCCTGGTCAGTACCCATGGCCATTAATCTAGTACCTTTGCAGGGCAAAGGCCCCCAACACAGGAGCTCTGATCCAACTGTGAACTCCCCCTGATGCCTAACAAACTATAGTCTGTTTGGGCAGATCTGGGGTCTGCTAGGAATTCAGGCTTGGGGACACCCTCAGCCATTTAACAGGCAATGTGCTTCTCATATTATCATTTAATCCTCTAAAGTCATCCTATAAAGAAGATTCTATAATTATAACTCCCATTTTATATCTTGAAGAAACTGAGGATTAGAAAATTTACTTAGTCGCCCAGAGTCACAAACAATCCAGAGGTAGAGTCAGACAACAATTCCTGCTACCTACTCCAGACCTTGCACTTTTCTCTATTTTTTAAAGATTTTATTTATTTATTTGACACAGAGAGAGAGATCACAAGTAGGCAGAGAGGCAGGCAGAGAGAGGGGGAAGCAGGCTCCCCACCAAGCAGAGAGCCCGATGCGGGGCTCAATGCCAGGACCCCGAGATCATGACTTGAGCCGAAGGCAGAGGCTTTAACCCACTGAGCCACCCAGGCACCATGTGAGAACTTGCACTTTTTTAATTGAAGTCTAGTTGATACACAATGTTACATTATTTTCAAGTATACAATGTAGCACATTATGCTTTGTGTACCACAAGTGTAGCTCCCATCTGTCATCATACAACCTTGTTATAATACCACTGACTATATTCCCTATGCTGTACCTTTCATCCCTATGACTTATTCTTTCCATAACCGGAAGCTTGTATCTTGCACTCCCCTTCATCCATTTTTCTCATTCCCCTAACCCCTCCTCTTCGGCAACCACCAGTTTGTTTTCTGTATTTATGAGTCTGTTTCTGCTTTTCTTTGTTCATTTGTGTTGTTATTTAGATTCCACTTATAAGTAAAATCATATGGCATTTGTCTTTCTCTGACTTATTTCACTTAGCATTATATCGTCTGGATCCATCCATGTTGTCACAAATGGCAAAATCTCATTCTTTTTTATGGTTGAGTAAGATTCCATTATGTATATATCACATCTTTATCCATTCATCTATCAGTGGACACTTGGACTGCTTCCATATCTTGACTGTTGTAGATAATGCTGCAATAAACAAAGGGGAACATATATCTTTCTGAATTAGTGTTTTCATTTTTTTTGGTAAATACCCAGTGGAATTACTGGATCATATGGTATTTCTATTTTTAATGTTTTGAGGAACCTCCATACTGTTTTCCACAGTGGCTGCACCAGTTTGCATTCTTACCAACAGTGCATGAGGGTTCCTTTTTCTCCACATCCTCACCAGCACTTGTTCCTTCTTGCCTTTTTTGATACTGGCCATTCTAAATGGTGTGAGGTGATACCTCCTTGTGGTTTTGACTTGCAATTCTCTGATGATTACATGAATTGTACAAGTTCTTTACATATTTTTGGATATTAACTCCTTGTCAGATACATCACTTGCAAATATATTTTCCAATTCAATAGGTTGTCTTTTTGTTTTGTTGGCTTCCTTTATTGTGAAAAAAAATTTTTTTTTTCTTGGTGTAGTCTCAATGGTTTATTTTTGCTTTTATTTCCCTTGCCTGAGGAGACAGATCTAGAAAAATGTTGCTAAGGCTGATCAGACCCTGCACTTTTCATCACTCTGCTAATGCTTCCACTCCCCAACTTCAGCAGGGGCAGATCTCTGGGGTTCAGAAAAGTAAAACCACCTATCTATTTAATATAGCTGTGGATACTGCAAACTATACTCACACTGGAAATTCAGGGTATTAATCAGCCTGGGCTCTAATGAAATGTCATAGAAACTTTTCCTCCAAGGAAACTCCAGATCCTGGAGAGAGAGGATCAAGGGGGAAGATCATCTACCCAAGAATACTCTCTCCATTGTATGTTGGGGGTGGGGATAGGGACAGAAATATAGGAACAGGCCCTAACGAGTGCAGGGATAGGCCCCAGCACTGTTCCCTCTAATCCTGTCAGTGGTCTTTCTTGGCTCTCAGGTAGTCTCCTCATACATAGACACTGAGTGGTGCCCTGTTGATCTCTGTATGGCTCTCTTTTCTGGTACCCTCTCTTGGGGTACCTCCCCAACCCTCTCACTGCCTTCATCTCCCTGGACTTTCAGCCCCACTTCCTCACCTTGGAGTATCTGCCAGCTTCCATCTGGGTTCACCCTCTCTGTACCACAGCCTGGACACTCTCAACACAGCAAGCTGGGACAATCATAGAGTTCACCTTATTTGTTTTTCATCTCTCGGGGACCACTTTTCGTCATCGCCTAATGACCAATATTTTGAAAATCATTTTTTCATGTATTTTGTCTGACTTATTTTGGGTCAGAGGATTAATCTTAATTCAAATTCTTTAATCAAAATTTCCTGTTAGATGCCATTGAAAACTGTTTCCTATGATTTTACTAGAATCTTTACTAAAGATGAATTTTTAAACTGAGGTTTAAAAGACTATTTCCTTACTATTTATCCCTACATTAAAACTCCATTACCTAAGATAACCTAAGAGAATATTCAACGTTAGTAGGAATTAAGAAACTGTAGCAGACTGGTGGGGAATATACACAGCAGGTAATTTTGCTTCCCTGAATCAGTCACAAAATAGGTTAAAGCAGGATGGTAGAGAAAGAAGGAAGGAAGGAAGGAGGAAAGGAAAGAAGGAGAGAAGAGAGAATCTGATTCCAAAAGGAATATGCAGTCCCATTTAACCACAAGCATATGTGCTGTCACACAGCCCCTCTTTCCCTTTCAAGTCATTAGGGTCTTATCAGTAGAACTGATACAGCTACTTACTTACCAGGGATGCTGAGAAGATTACTCTGGGTCAATTAATCCGGTGGTTTCAGAAAGTGTTATATTCTTACCACTTTATGAAAATTACCCAGAAACCACACTAAAGATGTACCATTGAAATCAGAAAATGAGAATGTCAACAAACAACATTAAAATGAAAGATACTGCTTTACAAAATGTACCACATGCATTTATCTGGCCAGGCAAAGTTGAGTTCCTCTCATTTAGGACAGACTGCTTTGTAGCATACCCACAGAGTATATATTTTATGGGTAGCAATAAAGTCTTAAATTAGTATAAAATCTCATTACAGCTAATGACGCTCAAATCCCTCTTTTGAAGTAGGTGAGTTTGTCTTGCTTCGGCAGGAGTTGGCAGGTAGATGATTGATAAAGTCAGAAGAATTCGGAAAGGTAATTCATGTCATCAGGCCCTGTCTGGTTTCCAGCCTCAGCAGCCCACTGTCCTCGCAACTGCAGCCACTCGACCTCAGGTCCCATCTCTCTCCAAGCTCGAGGTCAGCAGTTCTCCAAGTGTGGCTCCACTTGGGAGCCTCGGCGGTCTGGCGGTCTCTCGAGGAGTTTGTTAGAAAGGCAAATGCTCAAGCCCCCGCCCCAGACCTACAGAATCAGAAATTCGGGGGATGGGCCCAGCAGCCCGCATTTCACGGAGTGCAGCGGGGGAATTGGGACACACTCCCCGGCTGGAGCGCAGCTGCTCTGCCATACTGTCTCCCACGGAACAGTTACTGAAAACCAGCTCTGCTGACCCTCGGCTTGTTGGCTGGTTTTAGTGTCCGTCTCTGTCTACTCAGGCTGCTCTAACAAAATATTACAGACTGAGTACTTCATAAACAACAGAAATTTATTTCTCATAGTTCTGGAGGCTGAAGTCCAGATCGGAGGGCTAGCCATGGTCGGGCTCCGTTGACTGCTCTCTGCTGGGTTGCAGAATGCTGACTTCTCACTGTGTCCTCACATGATAGAAGGGGTAAGAGAGCTCTCTTAAACCTCTTCTGTAAGGGCTTTAATTAATTAATGTATTAACCATCACATTCACGAGGGCGGCCCTCATCACCTAATCACCTCCCAAAGTCCCTGCTCTATCACCTTGGGGGTTAGGGTACAACACGTGCATGGGGGGGCGGAGCACACCCAAACCATAGCTGTATCTTTCTTCCACTCTAGCTACATATTAGCAACACCTGTGGTGCCATTTAACACTCTGTGCCTGGAAGGAGACCAAATAAATACAATGGGGGGGGGAGGAGATAGGCATCGTATGTTTACACTCTTCCCAGGGGATTCCCAGGAGCAGCCATCCTGTAGAACCAGTCAGGACAAAGGCTGACCTCCAGTGGGATGTGGTTAAGTGGCTTGCCTGGCACTCTGATAGGCTTTTAACGTTCCAATTCTGATAAGTGCACTCTTGCCTCCATCCTCCACACAGGCCCGAGTTTTGCTCACCTGTTGTGGTAAATGCGCTTCTGCTAATACATCTACCTTGTTAATCTGACCAGTGCTGTAGTCCCATGGGAAGAGGTGCACTGTGTGTCACAATCTGCTGACTTTGGGGTCAAATACAGTTGGTCAAATACACCGAATCCTGGCTCTTCCACTTACCACCTGTGTGACATTTGCCAAGAAACTTAGAGTAAAAATCACCTGAAATTCCACTACCTTGAGATAACCACTGAATAATATTTTATGACCAGCCTTAATACTAATGACCGACATTTCTTTATATGTGTGTATACAAATGTGTACATACACATATATAAAATTCTATATAAATGAAACTCTGTAACACACGCTGTTTTTATCAGTGTGGGAATCTTCCCTAGTCCCCCCTTTTTCTCCCTCACTCCATCCTTTACATTCTACTTCTTCCCCCTCTTTCCACCAGGAAATTATTTTTCATGACCTTGTGTTATGTTAATTCCTTGTCTATGTTCACATAAGCATATGCAACTTAATATATTTTAATATATTAAATATTAATACATATAGTTTGATAAATAAGTAATACATCAAATATATATTTTATATACATACATCTTCTATTTCCTACTTAAAACTGCATAATGCAACCCCCTTCAAGCAACTAGTACAAATCTGAGTAGAACTAATTAACATATTCCTTTTATTGGTTACATACTATTCTAGCCTATGAATTATGTATATTTATTCATATGTATTTGTCATATGTATATCCACATATTTATATGCATAGTCATATGTATATTCATATGATTATATTAACTTACTTCCAGAAAATGTTGCAATAAACATTCAGAAGGGCAGCTTGTACCTACATATATCCTTATACACTGGAGCTCTATCTTACACACTGGAGTAAGACTGGTGAGTCAAATCATATGTGTATTTTTGCTCATTGTAGATACAGTCAGATTATTTCCCAAAAAGGCTATAACCACTTACATTTCCAGGAGCAATAATACATGAGAGTGCTTTCCTCACATCCTTGCCAGCAGTGGGTGTTATCAGTCTTTTTAATTTTCACCAATTCAATCAGTGGTTGAAAAATGAGAACTCGTTGGTTAGTCTGCATTTCCCTGATGACCACTGAGGTTTAAAAACTTTTTCATATGTTTATTAGTCATTTTGGATTTGCTCTTCTGTGAACTACCTGTTCACAACTTTTAAAAGTTCTTGTACTGGAGTGTCTGCCATTTGTTATAAGAGTTCTTTGCCAATTACAAATATTTATCTCTTGTCTATCTTATAGAATGCATATTTTTCACAGTGCCTCAGTTGTCTTTTAATTTCATTTATGAAATTTTGTCCTACAACTTCAAAGTATAATCATATATGTCTATTTTTTAAAACTGCATTTTGACTTCCATTTCTTTTTTTTTTTTAAGATTTTATTTATTTCTTTATTTGACAGAGAGAGAGATAGTGAGAGAAAACATGAGTGGGGAGGACAGGAAGAAGCAGGCGCCCCTTCAGTAGGGAGCCCCATGTGGGGCTTAATCCCAGGACCCTGGAATCATGACCTGAGCCGAAGGCAGACACTCAATGGGCTGAGCCACCCAGGAGCCCCTTGATTTCCATTTCTTGGTTAAAATATCTCCTTAATCTGGATTTTACTAATTTTCATCAAAGATTTTCATTTTTTAAAAATCAGTTATTTGATGCAGCTGGTATTTATTTTTTATGTATTATATAAAGTAAGAGGCATTTAGCAAATGCTGTCAGTATCTTCTCCCTCCCCCCATATTTTTAGAAACTTTCTGTGTGCCCTGGCAGATTTCCAGTTACCAAGGTCTAAAACTCTATACCTGAAAGCTTTTTATTAGACATACAAAAGGCCAATGGATCCACACTCCCCAGGTCCAAAGTACTGGCAAATTAATACCATGACCATCTTCACCCAGCAATCCTCCACCACCAATGACTCTCCGGAGTTGGTGTAGAAATACCCAGTTCCCTTGACCAGAACCAGCTACATAATTGCGGAGTGCAGTGCAAAATGAAAATTCGAGGCCCAGGTTCAGAGTGTGAAAAATCAGTAAGATAGGTCCTAAATTCCTTATTTTTTAGTCTTTGTTCTTTATTAATAAACATCATTGAGATTATATACATTTTCCTCTGAGTACAGGTTTGGCTGTATTCCATGGACTTTTGGGATTCACGTTCTTCTTTTTATCATTTTCAATATTGTCTATAATCAGTGGCTTATTTAAGAGTGTATTTCTTAATTTTCAAGGTTTAAATTTTTTGTCTATTTTAGTTTTATTAGATTATGATCAGAAATATGGCTCAGTCAGTTAAGCAGCCTCTTGGTATTGTCTCAGATCATGATCTTGGGGTCATGACATGGAGCCCCAGTTGCCCTCTGTGTTCAGCGTGGAGTCTGCTTGAGATTCTGTCTCTCCCTCTCCCTCTGCCCCTCCCCTCCTTGCATGCTCATGCACACTCTCTCTCTCTCTCAAATAAATAAATAAATCTTAAAAAAAAAAAAAGAAATATGGCATACAAAGCCCTGCATTATTAAATGGGTAAATGTTAAGGAATTAAATGAGAAAGTGATTGGCCCTGAGTACACAGCAGGGGCTCAATATGTGATTGTGATGAGATGGAAAATGATAGAAGAAAGAAAATTCCTGCTTTGCATCATGTCCACCTCAAAGCATTTTAGTATGTGCTGCCGAAGAGAGCACCACCTCAAAGCATTTTATATTTGAAACCCATATTGTGACTGATGCCTTGTAACCTACTGACATGTCTGGAGGAATGACAGCGTAATGCCTGCCTGGACATTAGAATTCTTCCTATGGTCCCCATTACAGAGTTGTCTTTATTTATCATGCAGGCACTATTCAGATGTAGTTTAACCTAGTGGAAAAGAGCTCAGGTTCTGAGGTCAGAGTGACTGGTTTCAAATTCTGACCATGTCTTTACTGGGTATATGTAAATTCTCAATGATTTATTCAACCAATGATGTCATCAGGTCCTCTTTCCACCATTTGCCTCCGATTCTCTGGGCACTAACCTCATTTCTCTTACTACAGAAGAGTTTCCCTCATCTACCTAGGGAATATAGCTACAGGCAACTACAGACTCAAATTATTACAGTAGCAACCCAGCAAAAATAGAGATTATCTTCCTTCAAAAATCTCTATGTCAATCCCAGGGAAAAAATTTAATTTACCCTTCATGGATCAGATGTGCACCTTTTAACAATCACCAATAAAATTAGATCCTGCTTAATATGCCAATGCCTGTGTCTGAAAGGAGTGGGGAAAAACCACCTTGACTGTGAAAGGAGTACATGCCCAAAGGAAAATTACCAAAAGAGGGAGGACAAACAAAACAACAAAAAAGGACCTCTGTTACAATTTGTAAAACACTTAGCATAGTGTTTAGATATAGTAAGGATTAATTCACATTGTCTCTCTTATCATGACCACATATAGAAACTTCCTGATGCTATTGGATACCATGTAATACTTGTGACCCCAGACTAAATTTTTTCCAGCACCAGATCGAAGGGTGTTCCCCTGCCCATGGCCAACCTACCACTGGATTGGTTTTCAGCTGAGTCTCTTCCAAACAATTAAGCAATTAAGTTGTCCAAAAGCAGGTTCACTGCTTTTCAAACATTCCTATAGGTGATGAATTTTTTTTTAAGTTTCTCATCTCATATGCACTCCCCTCATGAACTGCTTCATTAATATGAGGTCTAATTATCAAAATTTAATTGAGGGGTGCCTGGGTGGCTCAGTCGGTTAAGCATCTGCCTTTGACTCAGGTCATGATCCCAGGGTCCTGGGATTGAGCCCCATGTTGGGCTTTCCACTTAGCCAGGAGCCTGCTTCTCTCTCTGCCTGCCACTCTGCCTGCTTGTGCGCGTGCTCTCTCTCTCTCTCTCTCTCTCTCTCTCTGTCAAATAAATAAATAAAATCTCTCTCTCTCTATATATATACACACACACACACACACACACACATATAAAGAACTCATAACTCAAGAGCAAAAGCAAAAAAAAAACAAAACAATTAAAAATGAGCAAAGGACATGAATAGACATTTCTCCAAAGATTTAAAAAAAAGGCCAACAGTTACATGAAAAGATGCTCAACATCACTAGTCATTAGAGAAAGTATATTAAAACCAAAATGAGATATCACCTCATGGCTATTAGAATGTCTATCATCACAAAGACAAGAGATAACCAATCCTGACATGGATGTGGAGAAAAGGAAACTTTTGTGTACCATTGCTGGGACAGTGAATTGGGATAGCCACTATGGAAAATGGTATGAGAGAATCCTCAAAAACTTAAAAATAGAATTACCATATGATCCAGCAATTTCACATTGAGACTATATTCAAAGGAAATAAAAACACTAAACTCAAAAAGATATCTGTACCCTTTCATAGCTGCATTATTTACAATAGCCAAGACATGGAAACAACCTAAATGTCCATCAGTGGATGAGTAAATAAAGAAGTTGCGGTATATACACATTCAATGCAATATTGTTCGACCTTAAAAAGGAGGAAATCCCATCATTTGTACGACACAGATAGACCTTGAAGGCATTATGCTAACTGATACATGTCAGACAGAGAAAGACAAATACTGTATGTGGGGGGAAAAACCTCATAGAAAAATAGGTCAGACTTGTGTTATCAGAAGTATAGTGTGGGGAAAAGGGAAATTGGAGGAAGGTGGTCAAAAGGTACAAACTTTCAGTTATAAGATAAATAAGGGCATAGAATGTACAATATGGTAACCATAGCTAACTTTGCTGCATAGGAAAGCTGTTAAGAGGGTAATCCCATGTGTTATCATCATAAGGAGAATTTTGTCCCCTTTCTTTTTTTTAGCTGAAACTATTGTGGTTATCGTTTCATGACATATGTAAGTGGAACCATCATTCTGTATGCCTTAAACTCTTAAACTTATATAGTGATGCATGTCAATTATTTCTCAATAAATTGAAAAGAAAAAATTTATAATCCAGGGAAAATTGGTTTCTTCTGCTTAGTTTAGACCAAGCATCTTAAAACATCAAGTAACATGATTCTAGGCATTAATGAAAACCTTGTGTAAATGATTTTTTCCTATAAGTCGTTTGGGATCTGTTTCTTAACTTTGCCTATTGCCAAAATTTTTTATTCCACTATAATTGATCAGTTGGTACAAAAAAGAACAATATTTGAATATCATTATATGCACATGAAGAATTTGTATTTTAGAATTTATTTTTGTATAACCAATAAGTATCATCTTTTCTATTTATTCAGTTTTTGGCTTTGATGTTTTATAATGCGCAGGTCTCAGACAGAAAAAGATTAATTTTATATTATATGAATTTTTCCTCAATATAAAACCAATCAATAGCAAAAAAAGTTATAAAATTCTCAATTATTTGGAAATCAAACAATACAACTGTAAATAACCCTTGAGTTGAAGAAAAACTCAGTGTGAAATACTATATTTTGAATGATTAAAAAAAATCAGAACTTATGAGATGCATCTATAGAAGTCCTAAGGGTAATATTTATATGTTTAAGTACTTACATTAAAAAAGAATAAAGTCTAAACCAATGATCAAAGCTTCTAGATTAATAAGCGAGAGAAAGAGGAATCTATAAAATCCAGAGTAAGAATTTTTTTTTAAATTATAAAGATAAGAATACAAACCCATAAAATAAAAAATGAAAAAAATAGAGACCATCACTGAGATCATAAGCTGGTTCTTTGAAAAACTGAATAATTTTATAAAGCTCTAGCTAGTCTAATCAAGAAAAAAAAAAGAAGAAGACCAAAATTCTCAATAGGAATGAAAGAAGGGACAATAATAGAGATCCTACTAATATTACAAGGATACTAAAAGGTTATCATGAACACCTTCATGCTAATAAATTCCATTATTTTGATGAAATGGACTTTTTAAAAAGATATTATCAGATTGTATTTTACAAAATTAGTATAATCATTCTTACTCTATATGCTTTTTCAGAACTTACCTCTCCCTCATCAAGAGATGGAGTCTACATCTCACACTCCTGAGCCTAAGCAGGGCTTGATAACAGAGATGGCACTAGGTAACTTCAGAAGCGAGGTCATAAAAGTGAATACAGGTCTAACCTTACTCCATCCAAATTTCAAAGTTCCATTCTTCAAAACAGCATTAATAAAACAAAAAGACAAGACACAAACTGGGAAAAATATCTGCAATACATATATTCGACAAAGGATTTGAATCCAGATATTCAAAGAACTCTTACAACTCAATAAGAAGACAATCAACTCAAAAATTGGGCAAAAGATTCTAATGGACACTACATAAAATAAGATATACAAATGACAAATAAGCACATGAAGCCATACTTATAAAAGAATATTGTATTATTCCATTTGTATGAAATTCTAGAACAGGCAAAACTAATCTATGATTTCAGAAAGCACAGGGGTGGTTGGCTAGGGCCAAGAGCTGCAAAGGCAATTGACTGCAGAGTGGCATGAGGAAACTTTTTCAAGAGGATGAGTATTTTCTCTATTTTGAATGCAAATAATTTTACATTTAAAAGTAGTGCTCCATTGTTCAACTGTTATGTTTATCTTAATAAATTTGTTGAATGTTTACATTATTAAAGTGGTATAAAAGATAAACTTAGGGATTTGATATTTAACTTTTAAAACCTAATAAACGGGTGGCTTAGTTGGTTAAGCATCTGCCTTCAGCTTGGGTCATGATCTCAGGGTCCTGGGATCAAGTCCTGCATCGGGCTCCCTGCTCAGTGGGGAATCTGCTTCTCCCTCTTCCTCTGCCCCACTCCCTGCTCATGCACATTCACTCTCTCTCTCTCAAACAAATAAATAAAATCTTTTTAAAAAAATAAATAAAATCTAATAAACTACTATAATGTTAACATATAGCATTTCCAACATATAAATGAAGTTTCAGAATATCTAAGGTCTTTTTTAGTATAAAATCTATAGTTTCCCATAAAATGAAACAAAACAATTATCTATAAAGAAATCAAACACCTTAACTGTGTTCTTATATGTGCCTGATCCTTCCTTTATATAAAAAATTTGGCACATGACCTAAATAAGGAGCTGAGGAGAAAGAAGCACTTTCTACACTGAGTGGTAAAATCTGTTTGGTGTGTCCCCCCCAACACTGCAGTACGTCAGATCTCCGGGTCATTGAAGGAATGACAGGTGGTTTTTCAGTAGGTTCATGCATCACAAACTACCAGTACTACTTAAATCTACTGTTTTCCCTCTTCTTCCACTTTCTTAGAGTTTTCCTACTGGTGCTAGCTAGGAGACAAGCTGGCCTCCATCAAACTCAGAAGTTAGAGGGAAGGGTGCAATGACTTAAGACCAGCAGTTTCAGAATAGGTGATTATTTATGTTATTAAATGGAGAGACACCAAAAAATGGATATCATTAAATGTGCCTTTTAGTATTGAAAAGACCAGTGTATTACCTTATAGTGATAATAATAACAATAGCTAACTGGAATGCGGTACTTATGAGGAAGGCTTTATTCTAAGTACTTTATGCATATTAACTCATGTTGATTCTCACACTAACCATGGGAGGCAGGTACACTGTACTTATCCCTATTTACAGACAAGCAAATTGAGGCATGGAGAGATTAAGTAGCTTGCCCAAAGTTGTATAGCTAATAAACAGCATAGCTGGAATTTAAACCCAGATAATGTGGCCCGAAGTCTGAGTCCTTAACCACTACTGTACATCACCCCTCGATGTTTATTGTGCAGCATTTGACCACTATTAAAAGCAAGGATCTAGATTCTGATTTGTGTGATTCTGATGTAAGAGTTCTAGATTACTTTCCTGGCTCATTCTGTGTATGTAATATATATGAATGAATATACCTTAGTCTATGTCTATACACACACACACGCCCACACACACGCATATCATATCAGTGACTTGAAAATATAGAAAGAAAGCAAGATAAAAGGTTATTGGTGGTAGCCAATAACCACACAGTTTACCCTAGAATTCATGCCACACATACTAAAAGATCTCTTCCTTCTCTCCTCTTCTATAGCACTTTCTTTCTACCATGCTCATGATACATCATAGACACTGTATGTAGTAATGTGGTTATTTGCATGTTTACCTTAATGCTTCTACTCCAGTATAACCTGGGGCCATGCCTAAGACATGTAACATAGTTCATTGTTTTTCATATACCAGTTGCTAATAAATGTTTGTTGATTTTTTCCCTTCTTATATTCATAGACCATGACCCCAGCCGAAAGCAAGAGTCAGACACCCAACCAACCAAGCTACCCAGGAGCCCCATTACTTATCCTCAGTTAATGAGAATCTCCGTATTTTCATTTAGGAAATGTGCCTTGATGGTTTTAAATAAAATAAAGAGGATAAAAGTCTTAGCATAGTACCAAGCATAAAATAAGGACATGATAAATGTACTCCTTCCACATCTCACCTCTTTGTCTTATCCCTCCAGGAGAGGCATCACAGATTGAATGCAGGTAAAGAGTAAAATAATCTGAGTATAAGAGATAGTATGAGTGCCGTGTAGGAATAAAGACCAAATGTTGCCATATCCTCCCATGATGGATGTGAAACAGGAATCTGGAATTTTACGTGAAATTTCTCCACATTTAATGTTGATAGGGATGTCGAAATTGTGGAAACACTGTATTGCCATTACTGTGAGGTCAAACAAAACTTGCCTACTGTTTTTGACATCCAAAGGCCACAAGTTAGCTATCCTTACTCATCGAAAAAGGCAAAAAATGCTAACCCCTGCAACACAACTTGAATGTAGGTATGCATAAATAATACATCTCTATACGTACGTGCACAGAACACATTTCATGGTGCACACATAGCTCTTGGGACACATTGTCAGAAACCACCTGCCTCACTTTATTTCTCTTCAAACTGATCATTTCCCAACATGATCACATGAATTTAGCTAATCCCAGCAGGGGAAATTATTATATTAAGTCTCTCCTCCATTTAGTTAAACGACAATTCTTGAGTACAAGGTCAGAGTCTTTCTGCCTTAACCATTCTCCTGTGTTTTTAACAACTGCCTTTGTGCCCAGATGGTCTGAGTCGTGGCCTTCTTCAATACACATGTGCTTTGCCGTTTCTTTGGGATCCTTTCTTAACAGTGGAAGTCACAAGATAAGTGACAATTTTTTAAAGGCTAATTAAGAGCCTTTCTGCACATGTCCTACTTAATTAGCTTCTGTCAACCTTGATTATACTCCAATTTTAAAAATTGCACTTTACTTATATTTATTCTGCTTGTGTGAATAATGTGAAATCACAGAAGACAGCTATTGTTCTTGCTTTTCCAGTGAATGACTACTACATCGTAATACAGGAATTATCAAAATAATATAAATGCTAACCCAGAGACTCTCTAATGTGAATATATTTCATACTGATGAACTCCTATAATTGCTGCGCATGTTTAAGGGCAGAAAGGTAATTTTTCTCTGGCATGATAGCTCCTGGCAACTGCTTTGGAATTTCTTAATATGAAGGTGACCAATGGGGAGGACAGCTTCTCTGCTCTGCACTAGTGCTTCTCAAAGTCTGATGTGTTACCACTCATCTCTAGAGCTTGCTAACTCTTCAGACTCCCTGTCGCCCCCACCCCTGGACTTGTGTGACCTTTATCCTGAGTGTCCCTTATCCTCTCCGATCCTCAGTATTCTCTTGTATAAAATGGGAAATATGTCTATATTATAGGTATTTAAGAGTTTAATGATGAGCAAATTACCAAATATAGAGTTCCAGCATACTCCTGATTCAGTGCACACCTTCCCCCTGGTAATCCTGCTACAGGTGGTCTGGAACTAAGCATATTTTTGAGAAACTCTTCCCTTCTCTCCGGACTATGATTCTCAGCCCTGGGTCTACATCAGAATTATCTGTGCCACTTTCCAAACTATTAACCTTTGAATTTCACTCCCAGAAATTCTACCACTGCATGTCTAGCAAGGAGCCCAAACATTCTAGATGTTTGAAAAAAGTGATTCCAATAGTAGCCAGGGGAGAGAACCATTACTTCACAATACTGATCTTCAAATATTTTTACTCAGGTGCACAGTGGAAAAAATTCAGCATGTATTGCTACTCTTGTAGCAATCTATAGCCATAGATCTCGGGTTCCCACAGGGACATACTCAGCTCTAAGATCACCACTTAGCCAAAGGCTATAATGTAATATCTGCAATATATATCTGTATATAGATATCTGTATATCTGTATATATATCTGTAATAGATATAGATAGATATCTGCTTATGAAATGCTTGCAAGTTTTACTGTATTATGTTTTACATGCTTAGAAAATATGGAAAGGCAAAAAAATTTAAATAAGATAAAACAAAAAAATGTATTATATTTATTAATGTCATCAAAGCTCTTTTGCCATTTGTTAAAAATTTTTTTGTGTTTTTTTTTTGTTAAAAAAATTTTAATAAGATTCCAGAAGCTTAGTTCTTAAATATTTGCTGACCATTTATCATGCCACTAGCTACAATTTCATGGCATAATATACACTATTTACCTCTCAGAATAGCTCAAAGCAAAATGCAACCCAATATATAACCATGTCTCTGAAAACATACATCATTAGTGATAGTAGATATAAATTCATATTTCAAAGAGTCTTCTCGATAATTCTAATCTTTTTTGCTGACTGCTTGCTGATTAGACTGCCAGTGTTTTACTTTGCAATGCAGCTGATGAAGAGCGTGGATGAGGAGTCAAAGAAGAATTGGCACTGACATTTTCTTCTTGTCTGCCTGTGTTTGTATTATCAGCATTACTTCTAATCAGCAAGGTTTTTTGCAGGAATCTTTTGAGGCCATTGTAGTGCTTACTAGGGGGTCTTAAGGCTTACTTAAGGCTCTACTAAAATATTCATATTGAGGAGGGCACGTATTGCCTGGAGCAGTGGGTGTGGTACATGAACAATGAATCTTGGAACACTGAAAAAATGAAATAAAAGTAATTGGAAAAAAATAAAAAATATAATAAAAATAAAAGTAAAAAAATATTCATATTCCTGGACTATCACAGGTCACATTTGGCTTCAGATTCATTCAGAAGGATGTAGGCTAGGAACCACAGCTTGCCAGAGAACAGAACTAAGCATTCTTTTTCTGTCAGAGTCCTTGAGCCGTTCTTGCTGCAGTCCAAAGGGTGGCCTCTGACCTCCCTATGTGACAGCTCAGAATCGAGATTATGAGATCCTCCACATTATCTTGTTTCAGAATCTGTCCTGATAGTCAATGTCTCTTGTAGCAATCTGTAGCCATAGATCTCGGGTTCCCACAGGGACATACTCAGCTCTAAGATCACCACTTAGCCAAAGGCTATAATGTCCCCTTTAGGAACATATAGTTCCCCCAGTCAAGCTGCAGCCTTTTACTCCGTCATTTTTGCCAATAAGCAATGTTGCCTAGCAACCTACTTGACATATTACCTTTATCACAACTCTAAGGGAAGTCCTGGGAAGCTAACAAAAGGGCAAGTTCTTATTCAGAAGGAGAAAGGGTTTGCTAACCCTGTAGTCACGCCATTGTGGTTATCCAATTTTGAATATAATTTTTAGATTCACTTAACTGAGCACACAGTACATATCAAACTGCATTTTTTCTAAAAGCCAGTCAACATGTGAGGGTGCCCTTGTTATCTCTGTCTTAGAGATACTTATATCCAAATATCTCATGTACTTATCCGTGACATGTGAACCTCTGAAGCATGGACAGGACTGAGGAAGGAGTGCTATCATATTAAACACTATATTTTCTTATTTTTTAGTAGATTTTGAGAGCAGTTTTAGGTTCACAATTTGAGAGGAAGGTATAGAAATTTCCCATATACTCTCTGCCCCTATACATGTACGGCCTCCTTCTTTATCAGCATTCCCCACCACGGTGGTACATTTGTTATAATTGATCAACCTACACTGACACATCGAAATCACCCAAAGTTCATAGTTTACATTAGGGTTCACACTTGTTGTTGTAAATGCTATGAGTTTGGACAAATGTATAATTATATGTATCCACTATTATAATAAAAAATAAGGGCCATGGGGAACATGTACAACTCTTTGTTGTATGAGGTTTTGATGCACATTGTAGGACTTTAAGCTTCCTTCACTCCTGCTCACCAAAACCAGTAGCATTCTCCCTCTAAAAATCAAACATGGTGGATACTATTTTCTTATCATTTTGGATCTAAAAAATAGATGATAGAAGGGAGGGAAAGAGGGAGGAAGGGAGGAAGGAAAGGAGAGGAAAGACTACTATTTTGTTTCTGAACTCCAATGACTTGCCTCTTCACACTCAGTGAGGAACGTCAGTCCTCTTTGGAGATACTGTTCTTAGCCCTACATGATCTGAGCTCTGCTTACTCCACCAGCCTCACCAGTCATTCATCCCCTTATTCTCTGTGCACTGTCTTTTTTGTTTGTTTGTTTGGTTTGGTTTTTTTTATTTTATTTTATTTTATTTTTTCAGTGTTCCAAGATTCATCGTTCATGCACCACACCCAGTGCTCCATGCAATACGTGCCCTCCTCAACACCCACCACCAGGCTCACTCAACCCTCCACCCTCCTCCCCTGCAAAACCCTCAGTTTGTTTCTCAGAGTCCAGTCTGTGGACTCTGTGCACTGTCTTCAGCACACTTTTCTTTTAGTTTCTCTAGCCAGTGCTTGCCAAACTGTAATATACAAAGGAATCACCTGGGGATTTCAGTTTAGCAGATTCTGACTGAATCTGAGGGAAGGGCCGATGAGTTCCTGGTGATGCTGATGCCACAGGACAAGGACCACATTTTGAGTAGAAAGGCTCCAGGCCAGTGGTTCATGTCCCTTGGTCCACATCAGAATCATCTGGAGAGCTTGTAAACCAGCTGACACCTGGGTCCACCTCCAGCAAGGCCATCCTATTTCTCCTCTGAAAACTTCCTCATATACCCTTCCTTCTTCTCTAAGGTACTTCACCCAACAACCCCCACCCCACTGCTTCAAGTCACAGTTGAAATGGCACTTCCTCACAGGAGCCTTTCCAAGCACTCAGCTTGGGTAAGACCACCATCTTAGGCTGTTTGGACCGCTATAACAAAAATACCGGCGAGTACTCTAGATGGTTCATAAACAGCAGAAATTTATTTCTCATAGTTCTGAATGCTGAGAAGTCTAAGACTGAGGTGCCAGCAAACTTGGTATCTGGTGAGAGCCCACTTCACTATAACTTCAGATGGTGGAAGGAGCAAGGGAGCTCTCTGAGGTCTCTTTCATGAGGGTCAAGTCTAAAGACCCTACTTCCAAATACCATCACACTGGGCATCCTTAAGTTTCAATATATAAATCTGGGGGGACACATTTGGTCTAGAGCAGCCCTTGGTCACAGTCTCTTTTACCACCTTAATCTTTACCTCATGATGCTCAGCAGCATTACAATTAAATAATGAAATGCATACATCTCTATTTGCCTTCTGTCAAAATTCCTTTACAGCAGGAATCGTGCCTGCCTGCTTTGTTTTTTATATCCCCAGCACCTGGCATTGTGCCCTACACATGATAAGAACTGAATTAATATTTATTAAGTAAGTGAATCAATTCTTTTAAAATATATATCTTGGTGTAATGCCAAGCAAACTAAAGAAATATGAACCCTGCATTTCTAAACTACACAAAAATGTATTTTTTTTAAAGTTTTAATCGCAAAGATGACACTGTTAACAATACTACTACATTAGTCAGAACTCATATATTAAGCACTTATCTTGTCAGTCAATAGATGATGGGGGATATCTGTCTGGCTAAATCAGTAGAGCATATGACTTGATCTCAGGGTTGTAAATTCAAGCCCCAACTTGGGTGTAGAGATTACTTAAAAAGAAAATCTTAAAAAAAAAAAAGATGATGGTAAAGAAGACAGCTAAAATCCCAGACCTAGTAGTCTAGTAGGGTAGACAGATATATTTAAGGATTTGGGATTCCAACAAATCTCAAGAGACTAACATCAAGCATCTCCCTCTTCTCCATAGTGGCGATGAAACTGAAAAGGACAGGTGCTGCACACTGATCTAACCCAATTCATAAAAATAATTACATTCATTATATTAAATAACCTCAAATGGATTAAATGAGCTGTTATGAAGCTTATAATGAGGGTCTTAGAGTTAGTCTAGGGAAAGTGGGAAGCTTCCCTGGGGAAATGCATTTAGCTTGAGACCTAAACAATAGTTTAGCCGGGCAAAGGGTGAGAGGCATGGAGATTTCCAAGGGAGGGAACACTATGTTCAAAGACCTTATGGCAGAATGCTAAGGAAAAAGACCTGAGTGAACGGAGTCCAATAGAGCTAGAGCAGAAGTGTGAGATGAGGCTGGAGAAACAGGAAGCAGGAAGAAGCAGGAGAAGCAGGAAGCGGGTCATGCAGGAGCTTATAGAAAATTTTGAACTTGATACTGAGTTCAGTGATAAGTCCCTGAGGAGTTTTAAGCAGGGAAATAATGTGTTCTGACGCAGCACTGGGAGATGTTCCCGGCTCCAGCTACCCCAAATATATCAGAATAAACCAGATAAACCTGTCCTTCTCCTACTGATTATTATTTCATTCTTATTTATTTATTCTTCTGCAGTTTTCTGAACCATAAAATATCCCTGTCCTTTGTAAATTACTTGGTGATTCATCCTGAGCCTTATAAAGCTTGGCTGGAGGCATTCTGATGCTTCTAGTCTTCATATTTTCCCAGAATCTAATCAAAAAGTCATAATTCAATCTTTGATTGTTCTCAGTAGGGAATACTACCTTAAAATATTATTTTATCCAATTTGGTAGCAATATTTTAATAAAATATTAAAGTTGCAGGAATTAAAATTATATAATTATACTTCTATTTTAAAAGATATAAAAAAGATATCTTAGTGTCTGGGAAGCAATACAAATGACTATTAGGTTTGAAGAGAGAAAATTTACTTATTAATAACAACACTAAAAATTTTATAACTTTTGAGGTGTTTTAGGTCATCAATGCTGTACATACCCTCTTCTCCATACACAGAACATGTACTTTGATTTAACGTGGATTTAGATGTAACCAATAAAGAAAACCTGTCTCTTAGCAGCACAATTCTTCCCAAGGAAGATTTTTTTTTTTAGTTGAGATAATACTTATTTAACCATTTGAATGAGTAGGAATGGGTGTGGTAAGTGTGAGACACTCTGTCCAAGGAGTATGCTTGTTGGCAATGGGTAGTTCCTCCCTTGCTACATGTTTTGCATTGAAACCAGTGGTTTTAAATTCTATTAAGCTCCACTGACCCCTTCTTATGATAACTACTGGATAATATCTCCAGAAATTAAATTATTGGATATTTCCTATCCATACACCTTTTAAGCAATTCAAAAACGTTCCCTAAAAGTGTTATAATTAGGGTTGCCAGATAAGGAGAGGGGCAATGTTTAGGACACACTTATACTAAAAAATAATTCATTGCTTATCTGAAATTTAACTGGTCTGCCAATATTTGTATTTGCTAAACCCGACAACCATAATTATAAAAGAAACAATAATAGTTATCCGAATGTACAACTGCTCAGCCTTGACTACACAAGGACGCATAATGAGGGAGTCAGATGCTTGCACGTATGATGGAATCACCAGGGGTGATTGCAATAAATGCAGACTGATATTGGTAGGTCATCGGCTGTTCAAATACCGTAAATGGTGCGGCATTAATGATGTGATTTTCTGAAATGATAAACGCCCTCTTAGACATCTTAAGACAAACAAGCCCCCGACTTCTTTTGATTTGCACAGTAGTTGCACTGCTGCAAAATCTGGTGTATATTAAAACCATGCCAAACACAAATGCACACACACACTCCCACAGATTTCCCTTAATGGATAGTAGCAGTCTCATTGAAGCTACCTAATTAAAACCATACATACAGGGAGAATGAGGGGAGACTTTTTCTAGGACAAATTTGAGGAAAGAACGTAGATGAATAACTGGAATTTGATCAATTTTCTTCTCTTGATACAGCATGAAACCACTGGCTGGCCTACAAAACCCATTTCTCTGTTTCTGAGAGCTTGGAGTGGGAAGGAAATAGGCTCCAAACATATATTTCCCCTCCGTCTTCTAGGTCCCATAACCCATGGTGTGGGGCAAGGAGGAAGGTTGAGGAGGCAGAGGTCATGGAAGACTACCTGTCAGTATTAGGAAGGGCTTCCCGGCCTTGCTCTTGTTCTGCTGTAGGCCTTAGCTGATGTGGTGGTTGCTGCATAAAGACTGTGTATGTTTTCTCTTGGACTAATGTAAAACTTCACTCTGGCCCCCTCCATAATGGATAAATCCCTTCTCTAGCCCACAGCCTAGAGCTCCTGCTCCTCTTGTAATCTCTGGGTTCCTTCATTGAAGTCCTCTTCTACACCCTCCGAGGACCTTGGGAAACTGGATGTCAGGGCTACTGCCTCCCTTTTCCTTCTTAGACACACTATAGTATGTCTTCCAGTTATTTCAAGAAGCATACTTACTCCCTTGGCCTCCCTATGTCAAAAATCTCCAGACCTCAGTAGGCACTAGTCTCTAGGTTCGTATCAAATCTCCGAGGATTAATGTCAAGCACTACCACTTTTCCACAGTGGAGGAGAGGCTAAAAATGACAAGTGGTGCACACAGGTCTAAGCCAATTTGGATCTTCTTGGAAGATATCTATGGTTCCTGCAGTTAGAGATAATGTAAGGACTGTGTAGGTCCTTCTCCTCAACCTTGGTACCACATGCTATGCTACGATAAATTTGCTACCCATATTGGCAAGTATGTGGAAGGCAAGAAAACAGTCTTACTACCTATACTGTAGGCTTAATAAAATCCTAGCTTTTTGTCCAACCATGCATGAAAGGTTCTGTTGAAACAGATACAATGATGTTCTGGTCATCTGGTCAGAGTCAGGTAACAAAACCTTCCTTTAGGAAACTGAACACAATCTCCTGATTTCCTGGGAATCCTACACGTATGGTGTTATTCCAAATAGTATCAGCTCCTGAATTCCCTGAGTACTTATATCCTATTCATACAAGGGGAAAAGTGGCTGTACAATATTGCCAGTCTAGTCACACATCTTGAGAACCACTAATTTCACTAATGAAAAATTTCTAATATCCATTTGCTAATTAACAAAGATAACTGAAGCCAGGTTGCCTTAAGAGAGTGGGTTTCTGATTCCTTAATCATTCAGATGTTAACGAACCACTTTCAAAGTATGCATGCCCAATTAGGGGGACTTAAATATTAACTAAACACCCACAGAGTTAGTAGATTAAAACTAATTAATATGCATATGTCATACTCTCTGTGATGATAGAATAATCAGACATCCTGTTAGGCCTGGGAGAGTTTATATACCTGTTGTCCAAAAATTGAAGAGTGTCTCCTTTCACCCTCAAAAGTGTCCCAGTTTGCAAAAACTTCATAATCACCACATAATAAAAGCGAATTCTAAGAGCTCTCTCTCCATATAGCTCTGAAGACATTCAAGTTCTGCCTGCAGTTTCTACAGCTCGTTAAGCAGTCTATGGATAACAAAATGCCAGACTCTCTGCTTGGAGGATACCCCCGCCAAATATGAGTGACTCTCTATGAGATCCCAACCCTTGGCTTTGCAGAGGGGAGATCGTTGCCCCCCAAGAAGAAGGGAAAATAAACCACTCTTACTGAATATCGTAAAAGGACATGCCTTCCATCTCCCTCATCCTCTTTTTGACTTTGAGATGGGAGATGTGGGGAAGGCAGATGGCTAGTGGTACTGCTAATTCTATACTGTCCCCTGGTTGTAAGCCCAGCAGGCAAGAAACTGGCCCTAACTGCTGGCACTCTGTGGGGAATATGCTGTACTTCCCATCTTTGGTCATTAACCTTGGACATCCCAGTTTATAGCCAGCATTTCCATAGCTCCTGCTCTTTCTGTAAATTCTGGGTTCACTCACACCTTTTTGGTACTCTCCAAGAATGCTGGAAAATAAAACTTGGATGCAAAAGGATCTGAGAGATCAAAAAAAGCCCCATTCAACATCCTGTTACACTTGCACAGACCCATGGTCCCAAAATTCAAGGGAAGACATTCCAACTTGGCAGACTGCGTGTTCATTCCATTCCCAGCTTTCTGGTAGCTGTGCCCACAGAGGGAGGCACCCTGGGACAAGCGAGATGTCATACCTCTCAAAACCACTGTTTAGAAAGTGGATCTAAATCTAATCTTGGTCTCACTGGTTGACTCAAGTCCTTCCCCACCTCTCTCCCTTTGAATGTCTTCTCTGTGGGATAGTGATGGCAGTGAGGGGTGGGAAAGCAGATTCAAACAGATGGCTGCAGTTTGGGCTTGAATTCCATTTTTGAAGGTAACTGGGCACCTCACAAAGGGTCTCACCAACCCAAAAACTGTCCTCACACAGCCTGAATTTTTTGCAGTTAGCCAAGTATTGCACTTCTTCATTTGTTATAGTTGTTTTGACCACTTCAGACCTAATTTTCACCCTGGGCACCCAATCCCTTAGAGTAAAACATTTGATGCCAACATGTTAGTGACAGAAGGGACCATACAGATTATATGTTTAACTCCTTCATTTAAGGATCACTGTGACAGAAAGACAAAAGAATCAGGATCTAGCATCAGAGAACTTGTGTTCAGATCCACATCCACTATGGACTAACTCTGTGATCTTGGGCAAGGTAACAATCCGTCTGAATTTCTCCTTAGTAATGGACAATATTTACCATACAAAATTGTTTAAAGATTAAGAGATAAAAACATCACAAAATAAATACAATATAAATGTAAATATTGGCATAAAGGAATTACAGATGGTCCCTAACTTATGATGGTTTGACTTACAATTTTTCGACTTTACAATGGTGTGAAAATGACATGTCTTTGGTAGAAACTGTACTTTAAATTTTGAATGTTGATCTCTTCCCAGTCAGTGCTAATATACAACAGGTGAGCCAGGGCTCCCAGTGAGTCTGTGATCAGGAGGGCGAACAATGGATATATACTTACTATACTACATTATAACCATTTGGTACTGAGACAACCATTCTGTGTTTCACTTTCAGTACAGCACCTAATAACTTATATAAGACATTTAATACTATATTTTAAAATAGGCTTTGTGTTAGATGATTTAGCCCAATTGTAGGCTAATGTTAAGTGTTCTGAGCACATTTAAGGTAAGCCAGGCTAAGCTATGATGTTCAGTTTGTTAAGTGTATTATTAAATGCATTTTCTTATGGTATTTATGATAACTTACATTTTCAACTTATGGTGGGTTTATTGGGACATAATCCCATCTTAAGTTGAGGAAGGTATATAAGTTGTCCAAAGTAACACACTACTTAGGGGGGAAATCCAAGTCTTTTAACTCAGTAATGATAATTGCCATTGTTTGATTACTGACTGTTTCAGGCATTGTGCTAAGCCCTCAATATACATGTTTTATCTCATTTATTCTTAATATTATTATTAATATATAAGAAACTAATCTTAGGGTGCCTGGGGGGGCTCAATCAGTTAAGCATCTGACTCTTGATTTTGGCTCAGGTCATGATCTCAGGGTTGTGAGATCGAGCCCTGGGTTGGGCTCCATGCTGGGCATGGAGCCTGCTTAAGATTCTCTCTCTCCCTCCCCCTTTGCCCCTCCTCCACTCACACACTATCTCCCTTAAAAAAAAAAAAATTCAAATTCAAAAAACAAAGAAACTAATATTAAAATGGCTAATTGTCAATGCCGCATATATAGTAAGTAGCAAAGACATAGTCAAATCAAAGTTTGTGTAACTAGAAAAGCTGAGCTCTTGTAGCCAAGTTAGTGGATCTCAAATTTACATACCAAGAATCAAATTAGTTTTCCTTTGAGGAAGACAGGGTTACAGCTCCTGCTCCTGACTCACCGCTGTTCACTGTTCTCTTTCACCACTCTCACCGAGGAAGAAGTCGGTCAGGAAGCCACGCCACACCCATGGCTTTTAAAGACACCATGAAGACACCTGTGGAACCAGAGGTGGCGATTCACTGAATTAGAATTATTCTCACCAGCCGCATCAGAAAATCTTTGGAAAAGTTATATACTGACTTGATAAGAGGCTCAAGGGAAAATAATTTCAAAGTGAAAGGACCCGTTTGGATGCCTACCAAGACTCTGAAAATCACTACAAGAAAAACTCCTCATGGTGAAGGTTCTAAGACTTGGGATCATTTTTAGATGAGGATCCGCTAGCAACTCCCTGATTTGCAGAGTCCTTCTGAGATTGTTAAGCAGATGACTTAACAATCTGTATTGAACCAGGAGTTGAGGTTGAAGTCACCACTGCAGACTCTTAAATGAACCTTCTTAATAAATTGATTATCCGTTGTTAAAAAAATAAATCAGACATCCGAGCAAGATGGTGGAGAAGTAGGAGACTTAAATATCACTGGGTCCCAGGAGTTCAGCTAGTTATCAAACCATTCTGAACACCTACAAACTCAACAGGAGATTGAAGAGAAGAAAAGCAGCAATTCTAGGAGCAGAAATCTGACAACTTTCTGGAAGGTAGGAGGTACGGAGAAGTGAATCCGAGGTGATATACGGGGGGAGAGGCCGGCTCCCAGCAAGCGGTAGAGCAGCAGAGCACAAAATAGGAACTTTTAGAATTCGGCTCCACTGAGGGATGTCACTCCAGAGGCTAAGCGGGGGGTGGACCCCTCTCGGGGACAGTGTGGTCAGGACCCATGGGGTCACAGAAAGATCCAGGGTGCCTGAGTGTGGCAGAGCTCCCAGGTATTGTAGTGGGGAAGCCGGCTACAGAGACGGAGCCAAAGAGGGGCTCTCAGCTTGGGCTTACCTTAAACCGTGATCCAAGGTACAGTCGGACCACTGCTCTTTGATCAGGGACCCCGCAAGTGGCAGATCTGGGGAGACCCCCCTCCTTCCTCCACCGGGAGGAGTGGCGCAGGAGCATGCTGCAGGAATCTGCTAGGTTTGGAGACTCCAAATGGGGCCGTCCGCCAGAGATAGAAACACTTGGTCACAGGCTGGCTGAGCTCAGAGTGTGGCCAGAGACGAGGGAGACAGGAGGGATTGACTGCTTCTCTCCAAGGGTGCACTGAGGAGTGGGGCCCCAAGCTCTCGGCTCCTCTCAGCAGAGATTGGGAGGCCGCCATCTTCATTCTCCTCCTCCAAAGCTGTACGGAAAGCGTTCAGGGAACAAAAGCTCCTGAGAGTGAACCCAAGCAGATTCGCTCTCCGACCAGGCCACTTACCCGCCCCTGACAAGGGTGGTACAATTCCGCCTGTTGAAAGGCATTTGAGAATCAATACAACAGGCCCCTCCCCCAGAAGACCAACAAGAACAGCCAGCCAAGACCAAGTTCACCGCTCAATGAGAACTGAAAAACTTCAGAGTTATAGGAATACAGCACATAGAATTCATGGCTTTTCCCCCATGATTCTTTAGTCTTTCAGAGTTAAATTTTTAAATTTTATTTTTTTCTTAGTCTATTTTTTTAACTTTTCCTCTTTCCTATTTTAACATTTTTAAACTATTTTATCTTATCAATACCTTTTTAAAAAATCTTTTTTAGGGGCGCCTGGGTGGCTCAGCCATTGAGCGGCTGCCTTCGGCTCCAGTCATGATCCCAGCATCCTAGGATTTAAGCCCAGCATTGGGCTCCTTGCTCAGCGAGAGGCCTGCTTCTCCCTCTCCCACTCCCCCTGCTTGTGTTCCCTCTCTTGCTGTTCGCTGTGTCTTTCTGTCAAATAAGTGAATAAAATCTTTAAAAAAAAAATCTTTTTAAATTTTCATTGTTATAGTCATATTTTATGCCTTTATTGTATTTGAACTTATTTTTTGTATACATGTAGGTTTTTCTTTCTTTAAAATTTTGGGATACAGTTTCGCTAATAAATCAAAATATACCCTAAATCTTGCACATGGCTTTGTTCTAGTCTCCATTCTAATCACATTCTTTTCTCTTTTTCTTTTCAGCCAAC